>CM034153.1:130674179-130700209 GCA_019776745.2 Taxus chinensis | reverse complement strand
GGAGATGTGACAGATTTTGCGGTCTTTGGAGACAAAGGGGATTGCTTAGTCGGATTTACGGATGATTTAGATAATGTTGATTTAGACGGGGAAGAAGCCCCCAGAGTGAGTGTAGTCGGAGGAACATAGGGTGCCTTGGTTTTTGGTAACGAAGATGAGGATCTTGATAGAAGAGGTGCCGTCTGTTTAGTAGGTAAGTCTACTTTTAGGGGTATTGATGAAGAATGTGTTGTGGAAGAAGATGATGGCCTTGATGGATGTGTAGAAGAAGACACCTTCTCAGCGGGAAATTCCAATCGTTTATGAGGCGTGGAGAGAGATTTTTGTGGAAGAGCACCAAGAGTTTTGATGGTCCGAAATATGGGCTTTCCTTTTTCAGGGATGGTGACGACTTCAACGGCATAAGGTGATTGTAACCTTTTTGGGGGAAGTAAGTGGGGAGATACTGATGGTGTAATGTTAGATTTTGGTTGTCTCGGTTTAGGTTCAGGAACCGAGTGTATAGGTGTTGGTGCTACTTCTTTTGATTTTTCCTGAATAGGTGAAGTAACATTGGTGATGGAAGAAGGGGGTGATGACGAAGCAGTTCGTAGCGAAGGGACTACTTCTGATGTAGTAATCATGGGTGAAACTACTGCAGGAAAAGAGATAGGAAGGGTCAAAATTGAAGATGCTTCCGTTGAAGTTGGCACGATGATAGGTACGTTTACCAAGGGCATAGTTGCAGCGGGAATGGGAGCAACAGAAGTGGATGTGTCTGTAGTGGAAACTCGGAGGGATGTGATTGCCTCGAGCATTGAAAGAATGTCTGATGATGAGACAGATGAGGATGACACTGTCTTAAAAGCGGAGAGAGATAACTCCGTGCTTGGTAATGTAGGGATATTTAAAGATGGACTATCTGAAGATATTGGAACTCCCGTGATTGATGAAGAGGAAGGAGGATCTGATTCGATTGATGTTTCGTAGATGGCTTGGTTTCAGAAGCAGATTCTTCAGTGGAGATGAAATTGATGGTGTGGGTGTTTGGTTTTTGAGATTCTGAAGAATTATGATTTGGGGCATGATTGGGAAAGGGTTGTTTAAAAACATCAAGTGCCTGATTTGGGGGAGCATTTGGGTTATCCAAAACAAGTTCGCCTTTATCAATGAATTTTTGGACAAGATTTTTGAAAGTATGACATCGTTCAATGTCATGACCTTTGGTTCTATGATAATGACAGAAATCGTTTTCTCTATACCACAATGGGCGTTCTCGGCCTTCGTCAATATTCTTAATGGGGGGAAGTTCGATCATGCGAACTTCCAACATTTTTTCTAAGATGGAGGCATATGATTCCCCCAATGGAGCGAAGGATCGAGAAGATGAAGGCCCTTTTCGAGAAGATGAGGGATCTCTTCGTGGTGTTTGATTAGGAGTATTGTCAGCTCGTGATGTTCTTAATACGATGGCATTGGTGGATCCTTGATTTTTGTCTTTAGAGGGGGAAGAATTTGGTTTGGTGAATCGAGAAAAACTGGGTTTCGATTTAGAGCGAAGTTTTAACTTCCCTTGTTCAATGGCGCGAGATTCAAGTTTGCGTGCCATCGTAAAGGCCTCTTCAAAGGTATGAAAAGTTTGGATCCTTAGAGTGGAAGAAATGTGATTAGCACAAGATCAGGTGAACAACTCGATTTGTTGGGATTGGGGAAGGGAGAAAGATAATTGGTTGATTATCCCTCTCCAACGAGTGACAAAGTCTACTATAGACTCATCGTTGAATTGGCGAATGTTATAAAGATCTGTGATTGAGATCTTATGCGCGATATTTATTGAGAAGTTTTCAACAAACATCTGGGCCAATTGAGAGAAGGAAAACAAAGAATGTTGAGGGATGTTATTGTACCAGTCCAAAGCGGGACCCGCTAGAGACATAGGAAAGGTACGGAGCATGAGTTCCTGATCCTGGACGATAAGGTAGCAAGCATGTTTGAATGCTCGCAGATGTTGTTGGGGGTCTTCCCGGCTATGAAATTTTGAGAATTTGGGAAGTTCCCATTGGGGAGGATAAGGCTTAAAAGCCACCGAAGGATGAATGGGTTCATTGCACACTTCTTCAAAGGAGTATGAAGGACGGGTTCCTTTTGTGGAGGCTTCCAAGTCTGCAATTTTCTTGAAGAGAATTTGAACTACGTCGGATTGGGGAGGAGGTACATTGGTATGTCCTACATAAGAAGCAAGTGGTGGATGTTGTTGAGATGTCAATGGGGGATTCATCTGTTGTTGGATAGGATGATAAGAGGAATAACCAGGTGTTCTGGGTGACACCGGGTGGGGTATTTGCTGTGAGGTAGCTTGCGTATAGGCAGGCTGTGAGATAATAAGTGGTTGAGAAAATATAGGTTGGGTGACGGATGGAACCTGTGATTGGTGGACTCCTATGTTTGTTGATTGAATAGGGACAGATTGAGGAACATGGGTGTTGGTTAGATTGGACATGTTGGGGAACAAGACCTGAAAGGGACCTTCTACCGCCGGATTCGGTACCAAGGGTGCCGATACTAGGGGATGGGCAAAGGTCGCAGTTGCTGGAATATTGGAAGAAAGATTCACTAGAGGACGAGAAGTAGGAACCAACTGACTAGCCGGAGGGGGTTGGCTCATGAAGAGGTACCGACCTTGAGACACAATGGAGGGCATAGACGAATTGACGGCAATGTGTGGGTGTGCAGACGCATTCATTATAGCCAGGGCAGAAGACCTCTCAGAGATGGGTTGTGGAATATTCGAGATAACTTCAGTGTTAGGGATAGGTAAGACTAATTGAGAACTAGTCGACATGGTAGGTCGAAGAGAAAAGGGAGGCATAGGGGCTTCGCCCTTCTCCGTGGCTCGAGGCAAGAGAGATGGTGCAAACTGCTCTACAAGGGCCTGGGATGATCCACGAGGATAATTGTACACTTGTCGGATTGGTGGGTCTTGGTCAGATATTTGGATTGACTTGTGTACTAGGTAGTCCATGAGGGCTATTGGATTGCGATCGAGGAAAGCCTGAAATTCAGGATCCCCGCGAGGGACATACTCCGAGCCAGATGATATCTCGGAGGGACTAGGAGAAGCTGGACGTGATGGAGGCGCTTTGGTTTGATAGAAGGGATTATACGACCATGAGGGGGAACCAACTAACAGCGGTCCCGAGGAAGATTGGAGGGGTGCCGAAACATCCATGCTGGTGGTGATTTCGGAGGAAGAAGGAACCTGTTGGGCCATTTTCCTAGATTGTGACCGGGTGATAACCGTCATAAGCAAGAAAGAAAGAAGATTGTCCTAGCTAATGCACAAACAATTCAAGCAGCGCAAGTGATTATCTCCTTTAAATTTTGATGCTCTTAAGAAAAGAAAAAAATGTTAGGGAAGGCTTTTTAGAACAGGAACTACTTAGATAGCCAAACTAAGGATGGTTTGGGTAATGTGTGGTGAGGAGTCCCGAAGGCACTTCAGTAAAAGACCGGTACGTGGCTTGATATAGGGGCCTACCCCCACACTTCACACACCGCTGCGATAAGGGAGTCGGGTGCTTTGCCAATATATACCAAAATCTTCCGTGAATTTATAGCGCGGCCCGAGTACCGCGTAGGTTCTTCCTCTTGGATATCACTTCCAAGTAGGCGAGGCCAGGGAAGGAGTTTTGTTTAGATGCTTTATACCTAGTGATTTTGGCTTTGTGTGCAAGGGTGAAAAATAAAAATCAAATAGTGTCACTACCGATTTTGATCAATTCTCCAACCTAATTAAAACTAGATGAAAAAGCATGCAGCAATGACAAAGAAAAGGTTCTTTTTAAGCACTTAAAACGAAATGTTTGATTTCGATGAAGACAAGTCAAACAAGTTCTTTCCCAAATGCGATTAAGTTCCTTTTAAGCACCAAAAATTGAAGTGTTTGGATGTGATAGACAACCAACAAAGAAATCCTAAAAAACGAGAAAACACCGTAAAAGAGGAATACCTGTAGATTTAGCTCTCCAAGGTGTGTGGACTTCAAAAAGCGCGTTGTTGAGCTCTTCCCCTCGAACAATCCCACGAACAAGAAAAGTGCTCCGCAAGAAAAGATCAAGCAAACAACAAACAAGATCCGGAAAGATACATCCAGATAGTGGCGAAACGAAAAATTTCTATTTAAAGGAAATAAAAAAAATTTCAAGATAATGATTTCGCCTAAAAACAAGATTGAAATGATGAACAGAAATGCTCAAATAGGACTGATAGAAATCAGTGAAGAAAAGGAACAAAGTTCAAAACTAGAAAAGAAATGAACTTACCAATAAGGGACTTTGGTTGGGTCCCACCGGGCGTGCCAGAATGTGATTCAAGAATTTCGTGCTTGTTACCTGTCCAAGTTAATGCACCAAACTAAACATAAGAACCCTGAAAAACCTCAATGAAATTGATACCTGATGAAGATGTAGATGGATAAGGAAGCCGATGTAGATAAGACGGGCACACACGAGCAATTCGCACAATAGATCCGAATAACCTGCAAAACACTGATGCTTGACAGAAAAAGACCACGTTAAAAGATATTTATGTGGACTGCCCAAGAAGCGGGTCCGAGAAGTGATAAGCTTCCTCGGTGGATGTCAGTCCACGTTTTCAATTAAGAAAAGAAGCATACATGATAAAATATGTAAATAAAGACTAGATTTTCTGATTGCAGTAATAAAACAGAAACTGAACAGCAGACAGAAAGTACAAAAAACAGGGAACTGGGAAATAATGCTGGATTTGTGTTACCTGTGACCTTTTACCTGTCTGTAGGGAAATTGGCGTCGACGGGGTAGAATCGGCGGTGACTGATGTGATCGGCATCGACTGGGTAAGATCGGCGTCGACTGAAGGTAGACTGACCAATCAGGGACTGTGCGATGAGATTCGGGGATTGGAATATGAATGTGGTCTGCTGGATGTGCCGAAGATGGAGAGACACTGGAACAGAGTCACCAGATGATAGACGGTGGTGTGTGATGTTGATATGATATATTTCACATGTATGAGGAATTTGGAAGATTTAAAAATTATAGTTATGGTGTTTATGGTTTTTAGCCATCTAAGTGATGGGGTTTCGAGCTTGTTTTATGCTAGTTTGGTGTATTTGGGCATGTCAGACCTAAATGTTCCCAATATGAATGTTTTAATGTTTTTGTGGTATATTTTAAATATGTATTGATTGAACTAAGGGTTTAGGACCTTCTTCCTTTATGTTTAAGAGATGAGAAACATATAAAAGTGAATTTTTAGTTCAAATTTAAACTAGTTGTGCATGGGGGACAAGTGCGACTAGAGCAGATGATGTGAGTAAAATTCTGAAGAACTCAAGGTAGCAAGTGTCAAAGAGAAAAATCCAAATAAAGGCATGAACATCAGATTTTGAGAGAGTTAAAGGAATGATGGTTTGAATAAACTGTGTGAGTTGAATTAGTGATCTCGATTAGTTGTGGCATAAAAAAATCAGGCATATTCATCTTCAGATGTTTGAGTTGGTGCTCTACTAAATTAGTGTTGGTGCTCTTTTTTATGTCATGCTTCAAAAAATATCTTTTATTTGTGTAATATAAGAATAGTTTCAGTGGGTTTTCATCCCCTTGAGGTTTTACCACTTATATATGGTGTTCATGTGTCTTCCTTTTTATTTTATGTTCTTTTGAATGATTAATACACACCTGTTATGATCATATGTCTATGTATGTTAAATGGATGAATGAAATGATGTATATATGTGATGGTAAATGAATTGAAATTTTTTTAGGACTTATCCACCCCCATCTCAATTCATTGTGCTTCCAAAATTTATTTAAAAATTACAAAATATAGAAAACTGAAGAAAAATAAGAGAAATCAGGAAAATATGAAACATTATAGAAATATGCAAACCAATTTTTTGGTCATTTTTTTGTAAAATAATGATACTTTTATAATTTTATTATCGGTATTGTATTTTAGCTAATATTTTTACAAGAATTAAATTATCATAATTTTTGTAGATATGACAACCTCGAAAAATTATAATTTCTCTTCACCACATTCATAACTATCTACAAACTCGTATGTATACCATTATTTTCCATAGGTATATGACAATATGCCCATTTCGTTGGTAGTTAGGGTGAAAACTAGTGATCGTCTCTAAATTTTTAATATGATATATTTTGAATATGTAGGGACATGGATCATAGATCTCCGATAAAGATGGGATTGAGTAAGAAATAAAAGGATGCAATAGGGGACATATCACCTCCTCACTCACCAACCATCAATCCCTCCCACACACACACACACAAGGTTAATCATCTCTATTTTATCTCAACTTCCAAGATAGATCAAGTTGATAGATAAGTCCTAAATAACTAAGGATATCCCATTACAAAAAAATATAGTAGGAAACCTTACCTCTATCCCACTTCACCCATATAATGGATGGGATTCATCCCTACATATAGATATATGGAGAGTGGATTCAGTGGTTAAATTGACCACACCTTATCCTAATTTTAAATGCATGGGTTGACTTTTTAAGGGGTACTCTATGGGTGTTAAGGTTCGGGTTTCATTAATTCTAACCCTTGTGCCAAATTAAGGACCTTACTATTCCCCATTTAAACCTAGTCATTGTGAGATTAATATAACTTTAGTCTATAGTTAAATAGAGCCCTTTACCGATGGGATTAATTTGTGCATGTTTGGCTAAGGAGAAGCCCAAGGTTAAATTTTATCACCAATAAAATTCTTGGGAAAACTCTTTATATTTAGAATGAACCTGGCATTTAAATTATATAAAATTTTAATATAGGACATTAATATTTTAGGGGATAATGGAGATTAAAAAGGAAACCTTATATTATTAATTTAATAGGTGGGTTAGATACATATGGGGATGGAAGACAACTATACATTCCAACTTTAGTATGGGCACTCCCTCAAAACCTTCATAAATCATTCTCCTACCATTTTTTTATATTTCCCTAGGTTGATCATTGATTTCTCTTACAGGAAAATTTATTGTGCATTACACTTGTCCAAGCCATTAATCTTTTTGCTTCAACATCCCTTCCTTCCTTCTGAGTTCCATTCCTTACCTTTTTCTATCCCAGGATTCTATTATCTATATAGTTCACATCAAAGACCTTGATTTTGAGGCCATCACATTGAATTAATAGGAAACAAAGCTCATACAACCAAACCAACATTTCGTGCTCAAATTCAACCAAACACATGCACTTGTTTCGGTATTAGGAACACTGAATCAATGACAAAAATACTTCTACCCTTTCTCCTTATACTATCCATAGGTCCACATCTTAACTAGACAAGAAAAACAACATTCTCCGATCCTCTCCTTCCAACCAGTAATGTTGGTCAAGTGGCCTTTCAGTAGCTTGGTACATAACCCCTATTCTATACTCTTACATCATATACTAGTCATTAGATAGCTCCACATCAATCCCCTTATACATATTTGTATCCTTATTAGGGTAATGCTGTTGAGAGTGGTTCCAAAAGGAAAATTACTTGTTACTTCTCACCATTACAACATTCATCATGAATCCAACTCTTCCCCATGGGATTTTTCTGAGGGTTATGGTAGGGATCCCCACTTTATAGATCTGTTTTACACACACAATACCCATGGGTTTATATATTTGGATCATATGAAGGTTAGGATTTTGTAAACCTGTGATCACTTATTTGTAGATCAGAGTCTGATCCTCAGATTATTGGGTAGTTATGCACTCATTACTTCATTGAGTATATATTTCGATGCATTTATCTTCAAGGGGTCAAGGCGTGAATTGCCACATCATCGACACTCTTTTTAGAGGACCTTCTTATTATCTCATCTTTCTCTCTCTACTCTAGAGTATGATTCTCTCTTTCTCTCTACCTCGTTAGGGCATGTATACATAATATACCCATTTCATCCCAATTCTATAGATAGTTGAACATTGACTTTAAAATTCTTGTAGGAACCTTTTGTATGAGGGATTCTATTATAGATACAAATTATATATAGTTATATTTACTTCTTCTCATCTTCAATTTTTTAGAGTGTGTTATACAGAGGGAGACCTCAAAAATTAGTTTTCGTCTCCCCTATTTTTCATATTTAGGTGTTTTGCCTACCCTTTCTCTTGTCACATCCTAAGACAATGATAGGAGGGTTATTTATGATTTACCTATGGATTTATTTATACAATATATTATGTTCCACCTTTCGTTATTCATCTTATCTCTAGGTGGGATCATATCTATCTTACCTTTCCCAGGTGTAATACTTAGATTATTAACAGATTCCTTCATGGTGTTATGGATCGATAGACATTTTTAGTGCCCCGACCTGACAATCCACTTTTTCTAGGGGAAAATGTGACTCTAACTTAAAGAGGGGGCCTAGAGAGTATAAACTTGTATACTTTGTCTAGGTTGGGGGGTTCTACATAATTAATCCAAGGTTTTTAATGTCCAGATATCATTAACAAATGTTGGGGGTCAAACAACATTGTAATTTAGCAGTAATTGGATATAACGGCTATGCAATCATTATATTCTTTTTTGACAATTTACAATAGATGGCTATCATGTATATCCAAATCATTTAATATAACCAATTATTCAATTTACACGCAGTTTCTAAGGCTATCTGTAAAAGAAGGAAATCTAGTTTAAAAGTTTTTTCTAGAATTGAGTCCCATGCTTGATTAAAATTCAACAACTTGCATAAAAAATAAATTAAATAATCTTAATGTATCTAAATATTTTACTTAAAAAAAAAATTGATCTGAATCTATATTGTAAAAACATGTTGAGTTGGCTTCATACAATATTACTAGAATTTATGCACTATTGTATTAAAACATCTACACAAAACAAACACCTACAATACCTATTTAGTTCTAAGATAGTGAAACATCCTCCTTTTAAGAGTGGATTATTCTCTTCCCTATAGAGGGGGTTAAGTCTTATAAACATAATGAAACAAATTATAAAAGATATGGGTATTCTCAAACTAATCATTTTTACATCCTTTCATCTATGTTCACTTAGAAAATCATGTGGCACCATTGAACACATTTGGAGATCAAGTATTTTTGAAGTTCAATTTTTTTTATATCACTTCAAAATGGGTTTCAACTATGAACCTGGATACATGTGCTCGGACAAAAGCTATTGAATGCATTATATCCACATGCTAAGGATACAAGATGTGGAAGATAATTATTCTTATCTACTTTTACTCAAACCACTATTTGATGTGGGGGAATTTTAAGAATCCAAATGTAATCACCAACATCTTGAGCTATGTTAAACTTATGTAGATTTGGACACTATGCTAAGGAGACATATGGGAAGGATTTATTAAACAACTGCTACTCAAAAACTACAACTGGGGTCCCATTAGAATACGTTGAATGTTTTTACAACACAAAAGAGTTTTGAAATAGACTTGGAATACTTTAAAGTTCCACTTGTGAAAAAGTAGAAGAACAAAATTTATGAACCTTTTGACTAGAATCCTTCCATATGGCATTTTAGTGCCATGTATATTTTTTTAGAACAACTAAACATTTGTTTGACATATACTTATTCTTGTAGAAATACATCTACATGCTTACTCAAATGCACATGTTGGTATCCAAATTGATTCTCTCATGGAGACCGAGTAACATCAAGGAAACTGGTAGGATGCTTAGGGATAGAAGGACCATGATATGAGTCATGTTTTTAGCCAGGAATGGGATGCATATGACTCTTTGTCACTTGAGAATTGACAAATGGATAGCACCTCACTGAGTGCTTGATCTTCCTCCACTACTTTAGGTTGTGCCTTTAACCCGGGTGAGAGGAACCATTCTGTAACCCACATTGGTGAATGACATCAAGAGATCCTTCTTTACACCATCTTAATGAGAACGTTGAGGAAATATGATCAATACAACATAATCTAACTCTCACGAGTTGTCACACTAGAGAGTGGAGATGTTTCATGGACAAAGGTTCAGGTTACTAAAGACAATAAATGAATCATGATTGTCCCTGCATACTTTGGCAATGGAATTTGTTCATTTTTTGATACACAGTACAAATAGGGGTAGTTTGTGTAGGATTCATGGATATTTGAAAATTTTGGTGGGGAATTAAGCAAGATGAAGTTGATTTCACCAGATATTTGTGAATATTTACAACAATTTGAAAAATAATAGACATAATGCTTACGAATAGCCAAAATATTCCTTCAACCAAAAGGTGTGCATCAATGGAGGCCAATATCTGCACGGTTTCACACAATCTTCGAATAATTCAACATGAAGACTTGAGCTAAAGACTCAATTAAACATTAACAACCCCTGGTTAATCACGCCTAAGATACACTCATAGGCTTACAAACAATCTTTATCAACATAGTGCAAGTAAAAATTTTAAATTTTTTTTATTTCATTTCCAAATGAAATCTCTTCTAATAATGAAATTGAAAATGCCAAAATACTAACACATGGACAAGATATTGTGTGATTCAGAGAGATTTTAATATAATATTGCAATAGGAACAAGAAAAACTATTTGAAACACATTCTAAAATAAAAGCAGACACAATTTTTCCCACATGATCAACACAGGGTCATTCAAAGTTTTATCAGATTCATGAACAGGGGAAAGTTTCTTAAACAATCTCAAAGCCTGTCAATGGTTGTACACTTGCAACCATCATTAACGTGATTGAAATCTAAAATACATAGGAAAATGAACTGGTCTTTCAGACAGTCTCTCAGGAAAAAAAGGTTTCTCTCAAATTTTCTTGTAGAAAATTTAAACCTTCGACCATTTTCAAGAGTATTCTCATTGCATTTATACATTTCACTTTCTCACTCATCCCAAATTTTGCCCAAAAAAGAAGAATATTTGAGGAATCCTTTGTTTGTTACAAGTTTGTCTCAGAAAGTGTTGTTTAACAAATTTACACGCAAAGCTGGCTAGGTGCATAAATCATGAACCGATCACATTTCTTATACCCTCATCCATGATTGGGATGCCATATGCCATAATGTTTTGATAGTATTCTATAATCATTCTTTCATTATATCATGCCATAAATCCCCTTTTTGATCATTTTTAGGTGGATCCATATGGTTGGATCTGAAAATCAATCCTTTTCACGCTCAAGAATACAGCTTGAGAAATGAGTACGCTCACATGGATGCCTACATTCATGCGCTATGAGTTTCAAGTCGGCCAAGTGCAAACAGGAGTCAATCAGAAGCCTCCAAATGTTTTTCCTTGGCAAAAGTACAAAGGTGAAGTCTAAGACGCAGGTTCCCAAATGAGCACTAGAATTCCACATGTTTAGGACTCATAGAGAATTACATCGGTTGCTAAAAATTTAGAGTGTGGGAAGGCCCATCCAAAGCTTCCACATGTTTTTTTGGTGTAACTTCAAAGATGAATTTTAGAGGCGGGACCTCAAATGAGCATAGGATCTCCACATGCCCTAGGACCAAGAAAGTTTCCTTGGCCTTTGAAAACTTATCAATAAAAAGAGGAGCTAGCGGAAGCCTCCACATGTCTCTTAAGAACACTTTTGATATGGTGGCCAAAAGTGGAGACCCTAAACAAGTGCAAGCTCACCATGTGTCTCAACCCAACAAAGTTGTTTGAAAGATTTTTAAGGACTAGCGGAAGGTGCCACATGCCTAGGGTCTGAGAAATTTTATTCAGCCATTAAAAATTCTATTTATGGGAAGATCCAGTGGAAACCTCCACGTTTCCCTTTGGCGCTCTTTCAAAAGTAAAGTTCAGGGGTAGGTCCCTAAACATGCACAGGCCTTCCACATGTCCTAGGCCTTAGAAAGTTACTTGAGAAGTTTAAGTATAGAGAGGAGCCAGTGGAAGCCTCCATGTATCTCCTTGGCCTAACTACAAAGGTAGGACCTAGAGGCGGATCCTCAAATTAGCGCATGCCCTCCATGCGTCCATGGTCTGGAAAAGCTTCACTCACAACATGAAGAAAATTATAAGTATGGGAATGGCTAGTGTCAACCTCCACGTGTCTTCTTGGGGCAACACCTAAGGTAAAAATGAGAGGCTAATCCTCAAAAGAGCACAGACCCTTCACATTGAAATTATTTGAGTTGAAATGGGCCAAAAAACTTCAAACTGCTCCGGTGACCCACCTCTTCGCTTCTTACTTTAGATGTGGGCCCCATCAGAGTCACAACTCACTTTAATACTTTACATCATTCGAAACAGCGATTAAAAATACCAAAGTGCTCTGCCACCTCATTTCATCACTTTGAATTTTCATATGCTGACTCAAACAAGTGACATCACTATGCCCCTTGTGGGGTTGTGGATCAATTTATGACTTTTCTCCTTTTTCACAAAAAGGCAAAAATCTTCAAAATATTTCATTGATCCACCTTTGTCTTGAAAAATGACCATGTTTCCATATTTGGGGTCAAAGTAAGAATTTTTCCCTACTGCTTCATGTTTTTTGAATAGCCAATTAGATACTATCGGGGCCGCGGGGCCAATTCATTTTTTTTTACAAATGTGACGAAAGTGATAAGTTTCACTAAAAAGACCCAATGGGCCGCATCCAATTAGAAAGGACCATGTTTCCACAGATGTAGGGACAAAAATTGATAGGGAAAACATGACTGTGGGAAAATAGAAGGAAGGGGAAACCCTAATTTCTCACCCAAATTACAAATTCTTCCGCATGGACAAAAAAATAGAAATCAATATCTGGACTTAAATTGATCCTCGAACAAAGGAAAGGAATTACCATGGCAACCCGACATGGGCCATCCATATGTCTCAAGCCTTAGAAATTTACTTGAGAATTCTAAGTATATAGAGGAGCTAGCGGAAGCCTCCATGTGTCTCCTTTGCGTAACTGTAAAGGTAAGATGAAGAGGTGGATTCTCAAATGAGTGTAGGCCCTCCATGCATCCATGGTCTGATAAAGATGCACCGACTACTTGAAGAAAATTATAAGTATGGGCATGGCTAGCAGATACCTCCACCTGTCTCCTTGGGGCAACTCCAAATCTCAAAACGAGAGGTAAATCCTCAAATGAGTGCAGACCCTCCACATCAAAAATATTTGAGTTGAAATGGGCCAAAAGACTTCAAAATGCTCCAGTGACCCACCTCTCCACTTCCAACTTTTTATGTGGGCCCCATTGGAGTCGCAACTCACTTTCATACTTTACATCATTTGAAAATAGAGGTTAAAAAATCCAAAGTGCTCTGTCAACCCGCTACCTTGCTTTGACTTTTCAAATGCTAACTCAAACATGTGACATCACTCTATCCCTTGCGGGGTTACAGATTAATTTATAACTTTTCTCCTTTTTCACAAAAAGGAAAAAATATTCAAAATGTTTTGATGATCCGCCTCTCCTCATTTGTCTTGAAAAATTTCCACATGTTTATCTTCAGGGTCAAAGTAAGAAATTTTCCCTGCCAATTCATGTTTACTGTGGAAAACTGAAGAAAGGGGAAACCTTGAATAACCAATTAGATACTATCGGGGCCATAGGGCCAATTTGGTACTTTTTACAAATGCGACGAAAGTGAAGAGTTTCACTAAAAATACCTGTCAGGCCGCATCCAATCAGAAATGACCAAGTTTCCATGGATGTTCAGATAAAAATTGATAGGGAAACATGACTGTGGAAAAATAGAAGAAAGGGGAAACCTTGAATTCATGCCCAAACTACAAATTCTTCCTTGTGTACATTGAAATGGAAAACAATATACGCGAACCGGCCGGACCAGCCTAGAATTTTTTTGCTCCTTAACCAAAGGAAAGGACTAACCACGGAAACTAGACGCGGGCCCACCACGTGTCTCAGGCCTTTGAAAGTTGCTTGAGAAGTCTAAGTATAGAGAGGAGCCAGCGGAAGCATTTCTCAGCGGAAGCCTCCACATGTCTCCTTGGTGTAATTATAAAGGTAGGACCTAGAGGCGGATCCTTAAATGAGCATAGGTCATCGACGTGTCTACGGTCTAACAAAGTTGCACCGACCGCATTCCACCTTGAATAAAATTCTAATTATGGGCAAGGCCAGCGGAAACCTTCACGTGTCTCCTTGTTGCAACTCCAAAGGTCAAACCGACAGGCGAATCCTCAAATGAGCATAGACCCTCCACATTTTGCCTCTGTATTTCACACATTTGGAGATTACTCTCACACCCTCTTTTTCTGGTGTAAAATATTTGAGTTGAAAAGGTCAAAAACAATTAAAAATACTCTGGCGACCCAGCTCTCCACTTATAACTTTTGATGTGGGCCCCATCTAAGTCGCAACTCACTTTCATACTTTACATCATTTGAAAACAAAGATTAAAAACTCCAAAGTGCTCCGTCGACCCACTTCCCCACTTTGAATTTTCAAATGCTGACTCAAACATGTGACATCACTCTATCCCCTACGGGGTTGCAGATCTATTTATAACTTTTCTCCTTTTTCAAAAAAAGGAAAAAATCTACAAAATGTTATGATGATCCACCTCTCTGCCTTTGTCTTGAAAAATTACCACGTGTCTATCTTTGGGGTCAAAGTAAGAATTTTTCCCCACCACTTCATGTTTGTTGAATAACCAATTAGATACTATTGGGGAAGTAGGGCCAATTTGGTTTTTTTACAAAAGTGACGAAAGTGAAAAGTTTCACCAAAAAGACCCTCCGGGGCCCATCCAATTAGAAATGACCATGTTTCGATGGATGTTGGGACATAAATTGACACGGAAAACATGATGTGGAAAAATAGAAGGAAGGGGAAACCTTGAATTCACGTGCAAATTACAAATTCTTCCTCATGGATAGATAAATGGAAAACAATATCTGGACTTAATGTGATCCTTAACCAAAGGAAAGGACTAACCATGGCAACCAAATGAAGGAAAAATATTTCACGCATCAATACAAGGAGACAGAGAAAACTTCAAACCATGTGGACTAATAAATATTTTGAACAAACAGGGTGAGATTAGATTGAGCAACAACACTCCATACGTATAGAATTGAATGTTAAAATGCTGGGAATATTCATGCATTTTCAATGGCAGGTGTAGAGCCAAACTCCTAGAACCTTTTCCAATGATCTTTGTCTATGCCAAAATGGGAGCTTCAGAATAGGGCAAGGACTTCCATCAAATAGAAAGGATGGGAAAAATTTATTGATGTAGCTATGGTTTTATTGGTATTAATGTATTTAAAGAATGGGACTATATGTAAGGTATTTCAATCATTTGACAAAAATGCCTCACAAAAATGTAGACTCATGGAATGCTTTACTTTTTTGGATATACACAAATTGTTTTATTGAAGAGGCTTTATAAAATTTCAAACAAAATGAAAATGGGGGATTTTCTTAAAGCACACGAAACCATTTGGAAGAATTCTAAAAGAGAGTTGGAGCCTTGTGGAATGCGGGTGAATCCGCCTGGAGCACGTTTTGCACTATAGACGCCAATATTTTTAGGGATGGTCTACTTACCTTCATCTTTTATACTTTTTCATATAATTTGGTTCTTCATTTGTAATATAATAGAAATGTCAAACCATTAGATCTTTAAACAATTGTTTATTTTAAACAGTATTGTATCGCAAAACAATAACACATCACCTTGTAACTTGCAGATTACAAATAAACCCTTCCTATAAACCTTAGATTTAAACCCACTTTCTCATATGTTTTGATAACTCTGTAGTCAAACTGGATATTTGTAGCCCCTCGAGTGGGTTTTTTTAGTTTGAGTTTGTTGCTAAACCTAGTTAGCATCCTTTGGTAAAAGTTGGTAGATTATAATATTTGAAGACTTGCGAAACAACCTTCTCGGCC
Organism: Taxus chinensis; assembly: GCA_019776745.2. Lineage (NCBI taxonomy): Eukaryota > Viridiplantae > Streptophyta > Pinopsida > Cupressales > Taxaceae > Taxus > Taxus chinensis. Next base: position 130,684,328 of record CM034153.1, on the reverse strand, counting down.
GCAAAAAAGGGATGATAAGTTTTATCTGTGTCCCTCATTATGTGCGGAGTCACATGAAGCATAGATTGACACCGATTTATCTTTTATGTTGTCTTCTTTATCCCTCAATGAGCCTTGTTATCCCATTTTGTAGTTTGGGGAGCTTTTAAAAGTGGAAAGTTGGTTTTCGTTTCGGCTCACCATTTATACCCTAATTGAAGGAACACTTTACCACTTTTGCAAACCTCTAGTATGTCTACTAGAAAAATTCTTATAACCTTCAGTTTGGGAAAAACATATTTGTAGAAATTTTGGCAATTTTAAGGCCTCCAACCATTGTTTGACTATGTCAACCTGGACCAAGTACAACTGGTGGCTAAAGAAAACCCATCGTCATTTGTAACCCATTTGTTAATTCTTAATTTTCATCAAGCAAGATGAATTCTCCTTATATACAAGGGAATGTAGGAATACTTATGTAGAGATTTCATCCATTGAACATCAACTTTTAAGATGGTTTTATAAGCCCTTGAGCTAAATTTGGGGTCATTTTACAACTAGGCCAATTACAACCGACGGCCCCAAAAAACTAGTCGTAAATGGTAAACCATTTTCTAGTTCTAATTTTTATCGTATCATGTAAATTCTTTGTATATAGAATTAAACAAATGAAATTAACCATTAGAAATTTTCCCATTGGAAGACATCTTACAAACATGATTCCTTAGCCTCGAGGAAAAATTTAGACATTTTTACATCTATTAGAAAAATGTAAAAAAATAAGGTCATAGGACTCTAGTCAAGACAATAAACCATCATGAAAACTATTGAAACATATATGTAATTGTATGAAACTCTCTCGTGTGGCTTGTGGTGTGAAAAATTACTTTTGGAAAAATAGAGTTTCTCTCTATTCCCTATCTCTTTTTTTTTCATTCCTTAGTTAAGAAATGAAATGAAAATATGTCTCTAACTCTCTCTTGTCAAGTGTAAATGATTTTTATTATGTAAATGTAAAAATCAACAAGTTAATAATGCTAGATTTGGGTGAATGACATGCCAACTATTCTTTGTTGAATCATGGTCACATGGTGTTGTAAGATGTAATAAGATGGTGAAACGATTTTGTTGTTACCAATTATCTATTATTGTAATTTATACATGTTAATGAATTTTCATTTATGTATTTCTATGTTTATTGTAAAGTTTATTATTGAAGTTTTGTAGTATGTATGAGTTGCAAGTGTTTATGGTTGTTTGGGAAATGTGTATGTAACCATGAGTTTCATTTTGATTCAAAAATATTTATTGCGAAAAGTTAGATATATATGTTAAATGCAATTGAGTTTGAGATCTTAAAGGTCCTTTTCAGTAGGAAATTTGTGACTAAATATCTGGTGTGTTGTGTTATTTTCCTTGATAATGTAGAAGAAAATCTAAAAAAAATTAGTCAATCATAGTATAAAACACTTACATAACTAACTTCTCACATGATCCTTCTTAACAAAAAAAAAAAAACCATAGGGTGAACCTAAATCATTAAACTCTATGGAAAATTGTATCTTATGGAAATAAAACACCAAGTTTGAGATTATCACCTTAGCCTGTATGCTTAGCTACATTGTTGGGAACCCAAAAATTAGGAATGAAATGGATAAACTTTGTAATCCATGGGAAACCAACCTTTAACATAATGTAAAACCCTCTTGTTGTGAGACACATATACAGTAAATGGTGTTCGGTGGAAAATATTATCAACTACTCTTCAAATTCACTTTTAGTAGATTGGGATTATAAACGAACTCGACACCCAATTTATATTTTTGTTTGGGATTATGTTGTACAATGTTAAGAGTTAATTGTGGAACTAATAAAAAATTCTATTTATGATTAGTGTGTTAAAGGGTAACCATGAGATGGTATGCTAGAAGAAAATAAAATTTTAGATCTTACTTGTAACATGTTTAAATTATCTTGTTGAGATAAATGGAATACATTATGCATAAAATTTAGTGTGATCCTTAATCTTTAAATGAATGGTTACTACCTCTAATTTTCCAATTTTTCCCATTGTGAAATGAACGTATGATGTGAAACAAGGTAATCATGTTCGTGAGGAAATTCCTTAGGAAGAGAGATAGTAGTCTCATGAGCATGCAAATGTTCCTTATTATCAAATGGGTTAGACAACTAATTTCAAACCACTATCTAAATTAAATTAAATTAAATTATTTTAAGATGAATGTAAATTACTTGAGTGGATCCTATGTTTTAGTTACTTTCACATGATTAGAGTGAATGTGAATCCCCTTTAACACCTCTTAGAGAATAGTGTCATCTTGACAAGAAGTATTAAAATTACCTAGAGTTACATGACGATTGTTGGAGATAAGGGTGTTCAATCACTCTAGTTGTGACCTTTGTAAGGTTTTTAAAATTTATAATTGCATATCACCTTGTAATAAACATCTAATACTTAAATTACCCATTAATAATCCAAGCTTGGATAAGTGTGAAATCCTACCCCTCAGGATACCTCATGACTCAGTAAAGGAAAAATAATATATGCAGCTTAGTTTATTTAACTATAACTCACTAGAAATTCAACGTAATGATGTAAGGGATTATAGCAACATGAGAGGATGATTTGGAACTGATATTAAATTTTGGATACACTTGAATGATGTCAACATTCCAAGATGACTACGATGATTTTTAGAACAAATAAAAAGTAAAATAATGTCTCCTTAATGATATTTTAACCTAGTAAATGGGGAAACTTGTGATACATAAGGTACAAACATAATCATCACACCACTCAATACGGTTTTAAAAAATATTAGTAAATGATTTCAATTAAGAAAATGAAATAAATTTGAGGATTGACCCTTTGTACTCGAGGCAAATCCTCTGCTGCGTATCATGATCAATGAAAATTAAGTATCTAAGAGAAGTAGCTAGAATATGTGGTTAATTGTAATAAATTACAAGAAAAGTAATGTAACTCTAGTGCTTAAATGGTATTATGAAAAGAACGCGTAATTTAATTACTCTTGAACTAATAAAATTTCTTTGTTTCATGAGAATATTTCTTGTTACAGCTGAAATTAATTACAAAACTAGACAACATGTTACTTAGAAAACAAATACCTATAAAAAGTGCCAATAGCATTATGTGGGCACATATGTTCCTATCAACAATTAGGCTACATCATTTTATTGCAATAAAGGAAATAAGAAAAATTATATGGAATCATTACAAGTGAAACTCTAAGTAAAATACAGATAATGTAGTATAGTTTAAAGAAGAATGAAGGACTACATGATAAGTGATTTAAAAGTAATTAAGGTCAATAATGAAATGTGACTGTAATAAACATGTAAACGGGTAAAGTCATGTGTCATCGATGGTGCCTATACGTGAGGTTATACAGTAGTTGAATTGTTTTTTCATTCCTTCTCATTTGAAGAAAGGTGGCCTTGATGTGCATCATGTACTTTCATGTTATCTATGTGGGATAATGTTTATGCCAACATTATATGTGTTTTGTTTTCTCCTAAGTGTCTTCGTGTGGTGTCATGTATACAATAATGTGGGTTGAGGTTTTTTGTAAGTGTCTTATATGATGTTAAGTTTATGTATGTGATCCGTTGTGTTGTCATGTATTAAACAATGAATGAAAAATATTTATTCGGGTATTTTTTAATTTTTTTATTTGAGTGTGAAAATTATGGGCATTGCATATGGTATCTGAATAAATGTTCATGCTATCAAACCTCTAGGAATGATTGGAGTTGTGAGTATTTTTCATGGTGGTGGTGGAGATTGGAAGAGTAATGTGATATATGTTATTATGTGACCAATATTGTAATTGTGATATTATGAATGCACATGTTTTGCATGTAACTTAGTGCATATTTGTTATAGTGTTGGAATTCTTGTGATGATATTATTCCCTATCATTTTTTTGGATTCAATGAGGAGTTCACGAGTGATGTCTTATGTTTTTGTGTGTGAAAATAAAGTTATTATGGATTACAGAGGGTTGGAGTGCCTTATTATTCTGTGATATGTAGTTGTGTTGATGTGTTGCATGAAAAATTGGTGTATAGTGAATTGGATTGTATCATTATGTCACCACCATGTTGTGATGAATCGTGTGCATCACCATGTTGTATTAAAATTGACTATATGTCTTAATCTTAGTCCATGTGTTAATCATATATATAAATTATATAATATGTGATAAAATTTGTGTCGTGAATTAGGGGCATACAGTAATCATATGTCCCCCATTGTATGGTACTTGCACTTTTGGTGTAATGTGTGGAAATTTTATGTATTGTAAGTTTTGAAACATTTTTTCTTTATACCGTGAAATTTTACCAGGCACAAAGACGTTGTGGTTTTGCATTTTTAAACAACATTATGTTAGTAATGTAGTTATGTCCTATGTTTTGTACCTTACACTAGATGAACCTAAGGGAATAAATTGTTAAGATTTTATGTGTGGAGAGACGAGATGTGGATGAGGTTTTCATAACCTTGAGTCGAGTATGAGTTAGGAAGTGGAGTCTCATGTACACTGAAATTCCACTTCTATCTATTTAGTATAATTTGATTTTACTTAGTATATTGTTGATTCGCACAACCTTAGGCTCAAGTTATGAAAACTAGCATCCCCTGATCTTTCCTATGTGGGTTGTCAATTGAATAATCCTATGTGATTTTGACTATGTTGATCCTCATATATGTGATTGGGAGATATATGTAGATATTCTCATTTCTGGTTATATGTATTCTTACGAGCTAGGACTTGATATCCAAGTGTCAAAAAATCGATGAGTACCACTTTGGTTTCTGTAAGGGGCCCATATAGTGATTGTAATGGGATATTTCTACACTCATATTTTATTCATAATTGACATTCTTATCTTTTCTTGAAATAACTAGAAGTTTTGTTAATTGATGTGTTATTATATTTGGGAATTTAATTTGATTTGTGTTTACCAAAGTCCTTCACATTATTGAAGCTATTTGGCCATTTGTTTTTCTTAGTTTGATAATTAATTTTCAATTTAAATTTTTTTATATCCTATCCCAAGTCTTTTAATTTTCACCTCTTGGCATTTGAAATCCATTGTTATGTTTGTTCTAATTTCGTGATGTGTTGGATCAGGGTTATGAGATTCACCATGGAGTGGTTTGACCTATGGACCCGCTTAGTTATATGGGGGTATGCCTCAAGGGGGTCATATGGTTGTGTAGTTTTTGAACTACATGTTACTATGCCACTTAGATGGGGGTGATAGGGATCTATGTGCCTAGGGACATATGGTGACTTGCCCTCATTCAATGGATAAATATGGAGATGGGGCTTTATGGTTAACTAACCTGATATTGAGAAATAAGGAGATGGGGCTCTATGGTTGAGTGACTTGATATGGCGAAATAAGGTAAAATGGCTCTATGGTTAACGGACCTGGCTTAGTTTAGGAACTATGATTCTTTCTCTTTAGGAGGTATATAGAGTGTTTTGTGATGCTTTGGGAGGTATATGGAGTTTTTTTAATGCTTTTTGGGAGGTACATGGAGTTATTTTGTGGTTCTTATGTTGTTCAATGAGTTACTCTTGTGATTCTTGTTAGGCATTGTTATGATTGAGTTTTGACACTCCTCTTGGGTGTTATGTACTATTGGATCTTGTCTTGGCACTGTGTGGGTATAGTCATGGTTTTTGGGTCATGTGATACAAGTTTTTTTTTAGAAATAGGGTAAAGTGAGGGTTTTAGAAGGTCCCACAACCTTTTACAAAAATCCCAGTGGCTAGATTAAGAGATGAGGATTGCATATAGAGAAACCCATGAAAATTCCAAAAAAATGAACAACCGAACAAAAAAAGAGAAGAAAAACAAAACATCAAAGGAGGTATTTCATCTCGATAAAAATATTCTTATCCTGGACTGAACTTGACTCTTTGGCTAGCTGATCAGCTAGAGTTAAATGTTCGGAGCAATCTTTGGTGATGCCAGCCCTAGTGTTATCAGTGAAAATTTCCCAAGATTTGATAATAGAGAAGGAACGTTGAAGCTTGGAAAATATGGAAGTAACCAACTCAACTTGGTGGTCTTTAGGATGGTTGTTAGTGTCAACAATAGTTCTAATACTGTCCCTCGCTATGTTTCTAGTCATTCTACCTTCTCAATTTGGAGCAACTTCCATCTGAATATCTTGTGGCCTAATTTCGCTATCATCTATAATGAGATTTTCAGTACCACATTAGAAATTCATCACCTCCTCCTTTATCTCCTCATCTAAGCCAATCAGACTAGAGTTAGGGGAGTCAAGATATAGCTTTGCTAAACCAAGCAGAGCATTCTAAGAGGTTGGGCTCTGAGCTAGAGTCTAGGGAAGAAGTAGTGAATGCAATAACAACATCATGGTCGTCAAGGAAATTCTCGCCAGGGGAGTGTGGAGGAAAAATGGGGGAAATGTGGGGAGCAAAACTGATGAAGGAGGAACCCATGATGGTGACAAAAGAGTCAGAGTCAAAAGATATTTGCAGGAATTTGTGATGGATGCAAGAGGGATGGGAAGCCAGGGATGGAAGGGATGATGAGGTGGGGGTACAACGAGACCAACCATGCTTTGGAGAGAAAAGGGTCAACTCAGCAGGAGAAGAAATGAATTTGTAGAGGAGGTAAAGAAGTCCTTGATGCATAATGGTGCCTTCTCCCTCCCTAGCAAGATTAATGGAGGGATTGAGTGATTGGAACAGAAAGAAAGATAGGTTTATTTTCTTCCCCCATTGTAAGTGAGAAATATTTAATAAGTGGGGACCGAAGACTAACCTGTATCACATATCAACGGTGAAATATCTCATAGTAACCTATGAAACTTTTTCCCAAGGGGGAAGTAGGGATTCTTAAACATAACTAGAAAGATATTTAGTCAGCTTCTCAACTTTGGTAACAAAATCCTGAAGCTCCACTTGAAAATAAATCTTGAAGCAGATATCCCCAAAGGTAGGAATTCTAATCACCAAGGCAATGGCATTGGTGGAGATGGTGAAATTGGTATTTCCAATTTAGACCCTTCCGTGAGACCACGTAGCTAGGGTGCCATAAGAAACAAAATATGATTACCTGGATATTTTTTCTAGGAATGCAGTTATGCCATTATCCATAAGAAGATGGCTCAATCCTTTTGAGTTTCCCTCCCATGCTGAAGATTCTGTTGAAATGAATTAAGGTGAGGAGATGCGAGTTGGCTTTAATAGGCTCATAATTACTATGGGAGTCTTCTACATCACCCGCCCTCCTGTACCTATGATAATTATGATGAGAAAGGGTGAATATCAAACCTAAATTCACTTGAATGGAGTAAATCTCTTCGCAAGTGCTTAGCTTCGTAGAACGTCACTTTAAAATTATGTGATAATCATGACTGTCGTCATTGGTAAGGGTGTAATTCTTTTTTTAAGCTTCCTAACATAAGGAGAAGAATCCCACCGCCACAGGTTAGGTAGAAAAGGAGCAGTCATTATGGGCAATTTAAAGGAGATTGGCATTCCAAGTTACCTTTATATCAACGTCATGATTCATTCTATGTTAGTCAACTGTGTGTGTTCGATATATGCCTATGACATAATTGTTAGAAATTATTGGTTATGTGGACTACGTATTGTCTTTCCATTATGGAATTAGAGGTCTTGCGATGTGATACCATCATGAATGTACGTAGTAATATGTCTTGCGGACCATTAATGTTGTGTTTGGGCCTTGTGTGACATCTTGAGGAAAATTACTATTGGGTACCCACGAATATAAGATCAATGAAATTGTTAAAAAAAGAATATTAAAAGCTTGATATTAAAACTAATTTACTCTAAAGGAAAATACTAAGTAATAAAGTAAACTAGAACTGCCAATCTTTAGAGAACATTAAAATTAAGGTATTGCCAAAAATAGTTTGCTTCCTTTTGGTTGTGTTGAAGTGACAATTTATTATATGATATGTGTCATTTTTGAATTTATTTCCTACGTATCCTTCGAGCTTCAGTGTTCTGTCACAATGAGGATGATGCTCTTATAAGGGGAGGGAGATGTAGTGCTCAGACTTGAAAAAACACTTTTGTAGGGGGGCGTACTAGATTGGTAGAACATAGAGAAAGACACATCATAAATTTCCTTTAGACCTATCAGCTTCCCTGCATATTCATCCAAGAAAATTATTTGAGGTCCAGAGGTGTCAATCACGATAAACCCAAGTTAACGTTGTAATTTAGTAATTTAGTAATGTTTGGATAGAGACAACGAGTATAGAGTTTTGTACTCACATAATTAAATAACCAGAATGATACGTGAAACTGTCCTAAACTAAGATCTAGTTATAGCCGTTCTAGAACTAGTTCCATTGTGGATTAAATCATCCCTACAAGTCAGGATAAATATGTATCTCTAATGTATCCTCATTTTAATTATACGAATTGATTGGTCTCAATTTGTGTTGTGTGTAAAGTGGGTTGAGTTTTCTATGAGAGGAAAAGAGGTCTCTGTCTTCTAGTGTTTGAGAGAATTCCCTTTCACATGTCAAAAATACAATAAAAAAATGTGTAGTTCCTCTGCATGGTTCTGTAAGATGGATAAATGGTCCATTACAACATTGACATTATAGTATTATTCCTCTATATAAGGGGGTTCTCTCATCTACTCCAATAAAGCAACTTATAGAAATATATGGGTATTCTCACAAAGCATTTTTTCTTCCTTTCCTCTGTGTTAGATCTTTTTGTGGTGTCATTGTGACACGTTTAGATAAAAATTATTGAAGTTCATTTTTTTTATATATCGCTTTGGAATGGGCTTCAATATGAATGCAAAGACATGTGCTCGCATACAAGCTAGTTGAATGACTATATGAGAAATCAAGGTCAGATGGGAGTAGAAGGTATACGCAACAAGTTTGACAACCCACTATTTGGTGTGGGGCATGTTTACCAATCCAAATGAAATTTCTAACATCTTGAGCTATGTTATACTTATGCAGATGTGGATTCCTATGAATGAAAATGGGCTATTTGGAACCAGGTACCATGGAGATGGGACCACATGCAATGTGTTGAATGTTGTTAAAAATACAAAATGGCTTGTTGAAAGAGACTTAGAATCTTCAAAGTGCCAACTACTAACACATTTAAAAAAAATTGTCAACCTTTGGTGATAATCCTCCCTATAAATGCATCAAATTAGAGTTTATACAAGACATACCTATGGGAAGCAATGTTTTCTCGATATCCATATAATTAAATTTGAAAAGGATGGGAACATTCATGCATTTCCATTACAGGTATAGAGCCAAACTCCTACAACCTTTTCAAGCAATCCTTATCTATGCCAAAATGGGAGATTCAGAATACGGTATGGACTTCTATCAAAAATAAAGGATGGGAAAATTTTATTGATGTTGTAACACCCGCTAAAACACATGTAAGTACAACACAAAAAAACTTGAATAATTTTTTTTTGACTTTCTTGGAGTTTACATCACAACACAGGTGATCAGAAAGGGCTACATTAAACTCTAAAAAATCTTAGCACGACATTGACCACATAGGCATTAGGGAATGTTAAAACACCCATCCCGAATAATTCACTTTTCTTTTAAACAAGGCACAACGTGTTAGTCCAGCCATAATACATAGTTACAGTGAATAACATCTAACGGTATAACATCTTTTTAATGTTATTTATTCACTAATACGTCTTTCAGAACTTTACTTACGGCCTAGAAGATCCATGTTATGATTCAAACAATTCTTCTTACAAAGGTGAACCTCTTTTTTATATACTTATGGACTACTTTTCTTAAGATCAAGTTTTCTAAAAGAGGATCATTTATAATAAGTCCAAACTTTCTTAATTCGTTGATTTAGAAAAGAGACTTTCTAACCCTCACAAGATTAATTAATCATACTTAAGCCACTAAAACTTATTCCACACCTCTATTGCGCAGGTGATAAGTCCAAGCTCCGATTAAGGTAAAGTATTGTTTTAGGTTCAGAAGAATAATCTTCTTTGCTAAAGGATCTAAATTTTTACATTACTTAATAAAGATTACAATGAATCAAGGAAGGGTTAAGAAGGAAATAGTAAAATATTCGCTCGGGG
>CM034153.1:130207421-130667239 GCA_019776745.2 Taxus chinensis | reverse complement strand
TTTTTTTTATACACTATCTCTCCCTGGTCCCTTGGAAAGTTAGATTAGGAAAGATAGTATTTCCCGTGTTAGAGTATATTTTGACAGGTAGCTTAGGAGGAAGAATTGGCTTCCTCCGGAGGTCTATCTCAAGTAGCAAGTCCCAAAACATGGAGATAATACCCATGTTATCCAATCACACCTTGAGATCAAGCAGACACACTTGTGAAGACAAATAGGGTGTTTTTATTAAGTGATAATAGAACCTTTTATTAAAAGAAATAGTGCTAAGTTGTAACCCACTAACAACTTATTTAATCATGTTGCAAGATGTACTATTTCAAATTAAGAAGGGAAACCTTAAAAATATATTACGAACATTATTTCTAAAACAAAAAAGAGAAAACTATCATTCTAGTAGGGATCAAAGACTCAACGAGTTCTAAACATAGTGAAGAGTGTGTTGGGATTTCAATCGTGTAACTATATAAATTATGTGATGGAAGACCAATACTAAACATCAATTGATATTACTTTAAACGAGTCATAAGATTTAATAGGTTTAAATTTAAAACTTTAACATCACATACTAACTGCTAATTTCCCCTTTCAATGGAAATTTACCCCATAACATGCCTACACCTAGTTTCTTGCAAGGAACATACAAAGTAAGTTTTAAAAGAAAATTTCAAACATAAGATCATCTTGCCATGTTATATACAATAGTCAAAAGTAAGATAAAAGAAATAACCCATACTTAGTAAATCAAAAAAATAAAAATAAATCTAACCTCATTATTTTACCAAGATTTAGATTACAACCTAATCAATTTAATTACCCTTAAACCTATATCAATAAAATTTAAGCAAACTGTCACAAAGGAACTAGTATGATGATGTTACATGAACTACACTTAGCCATATCTCGGCCAATAGGTAACAAAAAATCCTAAGATTGTTTAATATATTCCAACACCCTCGTTTGAGCCAAAATACGTTAAACAACTACACACAAAACTTTAAAAAACAAATAAAACTCTCTCTCTTATTTCATTTGAACAGAAGAATATTATTTTATCTTGCCACTCCTAAGGACCTCCATCTCTCAATCGAAAAAATTAATAAATAACAAAAGTCTTAAACAAAGGAGAAATTGTCATTAGTCATGTTAGATAATAATAATTATAAATAGTAAATAACCAAGTCATCTCAAAATTAATACTGCCCTCTATCATCACAAATAAAACATGATTATTCTTATTCGTAATAGCTGGAGGGGTAACCACCCCTATCCAACCTACTAGGTAAAGAAATGCCTTAAGTTATCACAAGATGGCAACAATGATTCCAAACTATTATAACAAACAAAACAAGATAATAAACCAAACTCCTTTCATAATAGATAAGACTTTACCATTATCCATATTTTTTCTTATTTTATCACAAAAGGGTAAAGCATCGGCTAAAAATAGGCATCCTACTCATTAAGATTCAACCAACCAAGATAGGGAGACCCCCCTTTTTTGAAGATATCAAATCATCTAAATCACTAGCTATAACCCAAGCCCCATTTACCGTGTTGTCCTCATGATACTGACTTTCCACAGTCAGAGGAGAGTATATGAGGGTACACCACACTAAACCTTGTTTATAAATTACCAAAATTTTGTGTAACTCAAATAGGCTTACCCCTCAGTCACATATAAACTCAGAATAACAATAAAGAAAACCAGATGTAGACTACAACACATAAACCCCTAAAAATTTGCCAATGCAGATTCACATAACCTATTATCCCCTCCTAAGTGGAACTTATAAATGCCAATGGTCAAGGATGATATTATCTCTCATGTGTATAAAGAAATATTAAACACAAGATTAGAGTATCCAAATCCATTAACAAATCACAGTCGACAAAGCAAATACTCATTCTTATAAATCAGTAAACCAAACTTATAATACACTCTCTATTATTTGTATCAGCTGCATAGACTCAAATCATCATTAAAGGGGTGTTTATTTCTAAAAATATAATGCCTATATTCTATTATTATCCTTCCTGGACTTAGGGTAAGGTTTATCAAACTGTATTTTCATATAAAGAAAACATCCTCAAAAGAGAGATATGATGATCAAACAGTGAGCATCTAAGTGATGTGACTAGAGTTTAAAGTTTCCATCCCCAACCAGAAATCCCATAAAGGGTCTAAAATACCTTAGATCATAAATATCGGTCTCAAAAGTAAGGGCAAGTAATGGATTCATCACATATTCACGAAAAAGAACCTAGCAAGATAGTCCTTAATATTTTAGTACTACTTAAAATGTAACAACAGGAAGAAGGTTAAGTTTCCATGCAACCATTATATACAGTGAACAAGAAAAACAAGACATAATCATGGGTAACCCCACGCAACATGCAATCTTTGCAATCAAAAGTGCATTCCATTTTGGATCTAGGCAATCATTGGAAATCGAGAAGAGTAACATTCAAGGTAAAATGATTATAAAACATACATATAACTCAAGCAATTTACCATTTTAACAAAAGAAAACAATTTGTTTCATGAAATTGTTAATGTTGGCATATAAATCAAAGGGGTATTATTCTTCATGTCCATAAAAAGAATCCACACACTACACGTATTTGAAAAGGCCCTTGACACAACAACCTTGGTGAATCATCCATGTTTTACTTGCTGGATGTGTAAACACAGTCCAAAAATTGCGTTTGCACAGGCATGGGTGGCTCCAACCCACGAGTTGCATCCAAAAAAAGAATGTGGTCTCAAGGGCTGCCATGACTGTAGCATCTACACAAAAATGGGTTTGCAGGAAGGCCCAGGAACCGAAAGGAAACACATTGAAAGGGAAGATCTAGAATCCACACCTTGCAAACATACTCCCATCCTACAATACTATTCACTTCACCACATATAACTAACAGGAATTTAAACTGCTTAGTTCACAATCTTCCAGCAGGCTTGAAATTAGCACTAGGGGGACGTTTGCAAGCCTACAACAAGAGCCAAAGAAAACTAATAGGGACATAACTAGTCCCAACACTATTATATACAAGCCGCTAACAAAAATATAGGGTAGACATAAAAAAAATGAACCAGGAACCCAACAACATCTAAATTGTTAATGTCCTTTCAGCAACCTCCAACTGTAGATCCCTTGTTAGAGAAGCCCACGTAGCTAGGCAGAAGCATTTTCAACCAATGTAAAAATCTAGACTAGTATTTCAATAAAGAAAGCTACAAAATAAGCAACCAGACATCGTGATTGGGGTGTTTCCTTCCCCCCTAAACATGAGCTAAAAATATGGTGTGAATAAAACAGAGAACATAGTGTGTGTCATTAAAGACATAGGTCAGATATGATTTGAAAGAGAACTTGGGAAACAAGTGGCCAACATCCCACTTGGAATTCAAACCAAAGAAATGACCAACATGTTTAACATTAAAGAATAAATGATGGAATGGAAGGTGTTCCACCTCTAAATGCATATCACTAATGACCAGGTAATTTTAACAAAATAAAAAAAGTGTATGCGGCCAGCGGGCATGAATAAATGGTGGGTTTGGTGGATGCCTCCATATAAACAAAAAAAACATTTTATCAACAAATTGCTATATTTACAAAACATCCAAGGACACCTAGATGGCCAAGGAGAAAACATTGAACATAAAAATTGAACACCAAATCCTAATTAATGATGCCACCAACAACAATATCCTCTTGTGTGAATCGAGGATCGAGGACAAGAGTGATTAATAATGAAATAAAATAGATTAATGTTACTTAATAATTTTGATGAAAATTGACACAAAATAAAATAATCGTTAATCAACAACTAAAATTATAATATTATTATTATCATTATTTTTATTATTTTTACGACTAGAAAATAATAATTATTAATCATATTAATAATAGTCAACATGCAAGCTTGATAAAGCAAGAACACTATTTTGCATTAATAGGATAATCGTACAGGATGTTATAAGTTCCAAAACTAGAGGTGTCAACTATGACTCGAGAAGGAAAGATGTAGAGGGAGGGTGCTAAATCTTCATTGCGAAAAGGAAAAAGTTACGTAAGGGTTAATGAGAGAAAAAAGAAAACCTTCCCACGCTTAGCAACAGGGTCGTCAAGGAAAGAGCTGGGGTAACATTGAATGGGGCATTACAGATGTAGCTATGGTTTGCTTGGTAATAATATATTCAAATCATGGTATTGTAGGTAAGTTATGTCAACTATTCGACATAAATTCCTCAAACAAATGTAGACTCATGGAATGTTTCCTTTTTGGGATATGCATAAACTATTTTATTGAAGTGGTTTTAAAGACTTTCAAACATAAAGTAAATGGGGGAGTTTTTGAATACATGTGAACTGTTTGGTGGAATGCTAAAAGAGATTTGAAGCCTTGAGGAATGAAGATGAACCCTCCTAAAGCACTTTCTGTACTATAGAACCTAGTAGTGTCATGCATATTCTCTTTACCTTCATATTTCATAATTTTTGTATAATTTGGTTCTTCATTTACAATATAAAAGAAACTTAGAACCATTAGATACTTTAACAATTGGTTATTTTAAACATACTTGTTTCACAAAAGAATAACACATCATCTTGTAACTTGCGGGTTCCAAATAAACCCTTGGTGTATACCTTATAATTAAACCCACATTCTTAGATGTATTGGAAACTTTGTAGTTGAAATGGATACCTACATCCCCTCAAGTGTTGGTTGATTTTGAGTTCATTTTTAAAACTAGTTAGTGTCCTTTGGTAAAAGTTGATAAATTGAAATTTATGAAGACCCACAAAACAACCTTCCAGGCCCAAGAAAAGGAGGAAAAGTTTTATTTTTATCCGTCATTATGTGAGGAGTCACTTCAAGATTTGGATTTACGCTGATTGATCATTTGTTCTCTCTTCTCCATCCCTCTAGGAGCATTGTTATCCTATTAAAGTGGAAAGAGTTTTTTGTTTTGGCTCACTGTTTGGACCCTAAATGAATAAACACTTTTCCTCTTTCGTAAATCTCTAGTATTTCTACTACACAACTACTTGTAACCTTTAGTTTATGAAAAAAAATCTATAGAAAGTTTAGAAAAAGGGTTTTGTAGGCCTCTAGTAGTTTTTTGACTACACCAAATTGGACCAACTATTACTCATAGATCTAGAAAACCCATCACCATTTGTAACCCATTTGCTAGTTCTTAGTTCCATTAACCCTAATGAATTATCCGTATTGAGGAGGGCATGTAGGAAAATTTCCCTGGAGAGTTCATCCATTGAAATCCAATTTTAGACGTGGATTTTTAAGCCCTCGAGATAAAATTGAGGTCATTATGTAACTAGGCCAATTACGATAGATGGCCCCAGAAAACTAGCCGTAAATGGTAAACTATTCTCTAGTTTTGATATCCATCAAATCTTGTAAATTCTTGGTATATAGAAGTACATAAAGGAGTTTAACCGTGATACATTTTCCTATCGGAAGACATTTTTAAACGTGGTTCCTTAGCCTCCAGGAAAAATTTAGATGTTTTAACAAATATTAGGAAAATCTCAAAAAAAAAGGTCGTAGGACCCTACACTACAACAACCAAGAACTTTTTACCACAATTATTCTACAAAATTTCTAAAATTTGACATAATTGTAGAATAATTATGGCATCTCTTCAATAATCATGGTATTGGTTTTTAATTATTGTGGATTTTCTATCATAAATTTATATTGTTAATAATTTGTACAAAATTCACATTTTCAAAATTTTATTATATAAATTTCATATTTTTTAGAAAATAATATTAGAATTTACTATAAATATTACCCACCCAACTTATACTTGTGATATATTTTATGAAGATTACTATTAAATTATAATAATATGTAAATGCCACATTAAACAATTTAATTGTTTTTACATATATAAGAAAAATAATACATAATATATAAATATCACATTACAAAATATTATAATCTACTTTAACAATATTAATATAAAATTATAATAAGTTAAATAAGTTCAATTAAATATTATGAAAATTCTATTTTGTATAATTTATTTTAAAACATATTATTATAAATATTACACAACATACATGTAATGATTATATTTTTTAAGTTTAGACAAATGTTAATATTTTTAATTTAAAACTGTAGCATTACCTAGATATCTTATTTTTTAATATATTTTAAGAAACTTAAAATTAGGATAGTGTTGACATGCTACATTACAAAATGGCATATTTATTAATAATTTATTTTTGAAATACTAATACAAGTTTGGTGTGGAAATACTACAATATAGTAACCGCGTTTAATTTGTTGTAAATATCATCTATTAAATTAGCATGTATAACATATTTAAGTTGAACTAGTTTTAATGTTTGATTGTGTTTTTTATTTTTATGCATGTTTTGTAAATATTAATATAAATATTGACCTTCTTGTCTATAATATATATATTTTTCTTAAGAATACTTTGAAAAAAAATACTTGTGAAGTTTATTTTGACATAATTTAAAAATATTAGTATATAAAATTATAATAATGTATTATTATTTTTTACATATTTTCAATTAAAAAAACTAATTTTACAAGAATCAAACTATTAAAAAAATTATATGAATTAAATACTTTTATTAATTACAACCAAAAAAGATGAGATATATTTATTATTGAATAAACACTTGCCTAAACTTATGAAGTTAATAAAAAAAGTCATGAAAATGACACAAACCTAGAATATAATAATTTATCAATGTTAATATTTAGTGACAACTATTTTTATGGTATAAAGAGATATATTAAAGAAAATTTAATATTTTATTATTTTTTACTACTTTTTAAATACAAATATATATGGAATAGTTTGGATCATTTTTGTAAGATTATTTCTTATTTTTAAATTTGACATTGTTTATTATATTTCCTAATGTGAAACATAAATCTCATATTCAGTTCCTTTTTCAATAAAATTTTATAAAAAAAATTGACAAGTAAATAGTTATCTTCATGTAGATTGACTATGATATTTAATATCACAAACAAGGTATATGAAATAATGTTATATTAAAAGTACAAAATATTTATTTTACGATAGATATATGTTATTATTCTAGACACTTAAATTTAACATATCTTTGCTAGTTACATATTTGTTTATTACATAAATATGCTTTTCTGGTACTTAAAAGAATCAATAGCAAAAAATCCTAACATGTTAGCTATATATAGAGTAGAGAGACTTTTCTTGTAATGTTATAAGAAAACATCTCTTTTAATAAAACCAAATATTTATTAACTATTTATAATAACCAAATAAGACATTCTAAAAAAAAACTAAAAGGGAACACAATTTATAGTATATATAACTAATGTGGATTAATACTTTAAAACTTCAAGTGATATTCATTTACAAGTTTGTCAAGTTCAAATGTATGTTCTTTTTTTAATGCAATCTGAATGAGATCAATAATATCCTATTCCTAGGTAGAAGTAACATACATACAAAATTTCATTAGATGATTGTATATTTTAGGAACACTCCCACTTTATTTTTAAATATTATGTTAAGACTTTATTAAAATTTCTTATATTTTTTTCACATTTATATTACATTGTGCAAGATTATTGCTAGTTCTTAATAGTTCTACGTTATTTAACAATGCAATAAATCAGAGAAACCTTTATATGAGACCATTTTCTTCTAGTAAATATTTCTATACAGTATTTAAAAGTTAAATCCCATGTAGGAATATAGTATATAGTATTTGATGCGCTAGAATTAGCAGGAACTTGACAAGGTCATAACTTGAGTTCCGGGTGTCCGTTTGAGTCCATTTTTTTTTTTTAAACCACGTGTTTCGATGAGACGAACGAAGCGGCAACCCACCCTACCGGTTGGGGAAAGTTTTCAACATGTTTTTGGGCCCTAAATCCGCAATCTTGAGGCCGAAAATTAAGATTTAAGTTATAGTTTGGTTTTTTCCTATTTTTGAGCATTAGTTAATTTTAGTCTATTAATTGCATTATGAGTTAAAAAGTTGGAAATTCCTCTAATTTAGGGATGTAGAAGATGCATGGAAATTTTTGTGCTCGTAGGAATAAGCATGCAAACTTACTAAGAATAGTAGGTTCTAGTAAACTGCTAAAAATAGTAATTTCCGCCACCTAGAGTAGATTTAGTCAGAGTTAGCTAGAGTTTACTTAGCAACTCTAGTTGGGAGTTGTTTTCATATTTAGGAAACACTGTAATTAATTTTTTGATAACAAAAAAGGAGATCTATTTTCTTTTGGAGTTCATAATATTTGCAGCATATCTAGTTTGTTCTTAATTTGGCTACATTATCTTGTATGAGAGCAGGTTCGAAGAATTTTTTTTAAAAAAAATGGCAGGAAGAGGAAGAGGAAGAGGAGGTGGTATTACACAGATGAATAAATATGCAAGATCTACAGAGACAAGCTGCTATGCTTACTGCAATGATAACCAAGAGAGGAAATCAAGGTGGAGATGACACAGATGAAAAAGAAGTTTGTGAAGAGGAGGAAACGCAAACACCACCATTAGCTTTTGAAGAAAGGATGCTTCGAGCATTAGAGGGAAAGAATGATGGGATAAGAGTTGATGTTTCAGAGTATGGTGGTAGTCTAAAACTAGAGGAGCTAATAGACTGGTTTACTAGCTTGGGAAATTCTTTTGAGTGGAAGACTATGTCAGAAGAAAATAAGGTAAAATTTGCATGCATGAAATTGAAAGGTCATGCTATGTTATGGTGGGATCACCTACAGAAAGAGTGGTCAAGAAAGGGGAAACAAATAATTAGGACATGGAGTAAGATGGAGAAGAAGTTGAAAGACAAATTTCTCCTTGTGGATTATGCACAAACCCTTTACAGGAGGTTTCAGAATCTCAGATAGAACTTACAAACAGTACAAGAATACATAGATAATTTCTATAAGTTTTCTATTCATGTAGAGCATGAAAAAATTGAGGAACAAATGGCTGCAAGGTATGTTAATGGATTAAAATTTTCTATTTAAGATGAGATAAGTATGCATAGGATTAAAAGTGTGGAGGATGCCTATCAATTAGCCTTAAAAGCTGAGGAAAAAAAAATCATCAAAGTTTTAGGAGATCACCTAGAATGAATAGGGGGCCTCAACTTCCTTTCGGGGATGAGCCGGTTTCAGCCAAGGTAGGGGAGAATCATCTCATGGATTGGAAAAGCAAGAGGATACGAGACAACATTTCCATAATCAACAAAGAGGCAGAGGATTTCCTAGGGGCAGAGGATATGCTGGCGATAGAGGATGGGAGGCTCCATGAAGACCATTTATTTGTTACAGATGTGGTGAAGAAGGGCATCGAGATTTTGAATGCCCACATACTTATACACATTACAAAAGGCAAGGAGATGCCCCAAGAATAAATCTTGTTGAAGCTAAGCAAGTAGAAGATGAATAGGACTAGGAAATCCCACCAAATGTAGGAGAAACTCTGATGATCAAGAGGATGATGATTGCTCCAAGAAAGTAGGTCAAGGGGGATGCATGAGTGCGTACAAATATTTTTAGAACAATATGCACTTCAGGAGGAAAGGTATGTAATGTTATTATTGATGGTGGTAGTTGTCAGAACATGGTTTCAAATGAGATGGTCGATAAATTGGGTCTGTATTATGAGAAGAATCCTAACCCTTATCGTATTGCATGGTTTAAGAAGGGTAATGAAGTTACTGTTGATAAGATATGTTTAATAAGCTTTTCTATTGGGAACAGTTATAAGGATGATATTTGGTGTGATGTTATCCCTATGGATGCATGTCATATGCTGCTAGGAAGACCATGGCAATTTGATAGAAAAGTTATTCATGATGGGGGAATGAATACTTATAATTTTTGGAAGGATGGCACAAAAATAGTTTTGTTACCTCTTAAAGAAGAGGGGAAGGCTGAAAATATGCTTTCTGCAAAGGAATTTGTGAAGGAGGCAAAGGCAACTGGTTTTCGTTATGCACTAGTTGCAAATAAGGATGAACTTGTAAGTGCTCAAATACCAATAGTAACATCAGAATTAATAGAAGAATTTTCGGATGTTATTCCTGATGAGATACCAGATGGATTACCACCCAAAAGAGATATTCAACACCACATTGATTTGATTCTAGGGTCTTCACTCCCAAATCAAGCAGCTTATAGGATGAGCCCGACATTGCATACAGAGTTGAATAGGAAAGTGGTAGAGCTCGTGCGAAAGGGGGTCATAAGGGAGAGCATGAGTATATGTGCAACACCAGCGTTTTTAACACCAAGGAAGGATGGAACATGGAGAATGTGCACGGATAGCAGAGTGATCAATAAAATTACAATTAAGTATCAGTTTCCAATACCTTGCCTTGATGATATGATGGATGTACTTTTTGGATCTAAGTATTTCACCAAAATTGATCTTCGAAGTGGTTATCATCAGATTCGGATCTGAGAAGGAGATGAGTGGAAAACAACATTCAAGATAGGAAATGGATTATATGAGTGGTTGGTGATGCCATTCGGGTTATCCAATGTACCTAGTACTTTTATGAGATTGATGAACAATGTGCTACGGGAGTATAATGGTAAGTTTTTTGTGGTTTATTTTGATGATATCTTGATCTTTAGTAAAACTAAAGAAGAAAATTTGAGGCATCTAAGGTTGGTATTTGAAGTGTTAAGGAAAGAGAAACTCTATACAAATATGAAGAAGTGCACATTCATGCGAGAGAGTTTTGTATTCTTGGGCTTTATTATTTCAGCAGATGGGGTACAGATGGACTCAGAAAAGATAAAAGCAATTATTGAATGGCCTACTCCACGGAGTATAATAGAGGTAAGGAGCTTTCATGGTCTAGCAACATTTTACAGAAAATTTATTAAAAATTTCAGCAGTATTGTAGCTCCTATAACAAATTGCACAAAAGGAAGGGAGTTTTTGTGGACAAAGGCAGCTGAGGATAGTTTTCAATTCTTGAAGAAGAAGGTGACGGAGGCACCCATTTTGGCACTACCAGATTTTGATAAAGTGTTTGAGGTTGATTGTGATGCCTCACATGTGGGTATTGGGGCTGTTCTAAGTCAAGGAGGATAGCCAGTAGCTTTCTTTAGTGAGAAACTGAATGAGGTAATAAAGAACTACTCTACTTATGATGCAGAATTTTATGCAATCGTAAAAGCATTAATGCGTTGGAGGCATTACTTAGTGCCTAAGGAATTTGTGTTATTTACAGACCACATAGCCCTGAAGTATGTGAATACCCAAAAGAAGTTGAATAGTAGGCATGCAAAGTGGGTATCATTTTTGCAGGGATATACTTTTTCTCTAAAACATAAATATGGAAAATAGAATCAAGTTGCAGATGCATTAAGTAGGCGTGTGACTTTGTTTACCACTATGGAAAATGAGGTGGTGGGTTTTGAAGCAATAAAGGGTTTGCATTCTTCTGATTCTGATTTCAAGGATATTGTTCAAGGACTAATTAGTCCATTGTCATAAAATGTAGGAGATTTCCTGGATGAGTATATTTTACAGGATGGCTACCTATTCAAGGGACGCCAATTATGTATTCCAGTTGGGTCTATGAGAGAGAATATAGTGAAAGAGTTGCATAGCGGAGGGTTGGCTAGGTATTTTGGTAAAGATAAGATGATAGCCTTGGTAGCAGACAAATAATATTGGCCAAAGTTGAAAAGAGATGTGGTAACATATGTGGAAAGATGTTGAATTCGCCAAGTCTCAAAAGGCCATGCACAAAATACAGGGTTGTATATGCCATTGCCTATTCCTAAAGGGTCGTGGACAGATCTGAGCATGGAATTTGTTTTGGGATTACCAAAAACACAACGAGGTAATGACTCCATTTTTGTGGTTGTTGATAGGTTTTCTAAGATGGTTGATTTTATTTCCTGCAAGAAAACAAGTGATGCAATAGGCGTAGCAGATTTGTTTTTCAGAGAAGTTGTTCGTTTGCATGGTGTTCCAAAAACTATTACTTTAGATAGGGACACCAGGTTCTTAAGCCACTTCTGGCAGACTTTATGGAATAAATTTGGAACTCAACTATAGTTCAATAGTGCCTATCATCCGCAGACAGATGGGAAAACAGAGGTTGTAAATAGGAGTTTGGGAAACCTGTTAAGGTGCATTATTGGGGAAAATCTGAAACAATGGGACTTAGTATTACCACAAGCTGAGTTTATATATAACAGTTTCGTAAACAGATCCACGGGAAAGTCTCCATTTTCAATTGTGTATGGGAGTAATCCAAATGGGGTGTTAGATTTGGTGCAACTACCTATTGATGGTAGAGTCAGTGATGATGCAGAAGCATTTTCCAAACATATACAACAATTGCAGGAAGAAGTGCAGAAGAAGCTGCAGAATAGTAATGATAAGTATAAAGAAATAGCATATGTGCACAGACGGAGAAAGGTATTTACAATTGGTGAGTTGGTTATGGTATATCTGTGGAAGGAAAGGTTTCCAAGAGGAACCTATAACAAGTTGAAGTACAAGAAGATTGGTCCCTGCAAAATCGTAAAAAAAATAAACGATAATGCTTATGAGGTAGAATTGCTAGGGAATTTTGATATTTCTCAAGTGTTTAATGTTTCAGATTTGTATTCTTTTCATGGGGATGGTGAAGAAGGGGATTCTATTGATGAAGTAGTAGATTGGAGGCAATAGGTTTCAGTGAAGAAGAAAGAAGAAGTGGATCAGATTCTAGATAAGAAAACAACGGACACACGCAATGGGAAATACAACAAATATTTGGTACACTGGAAAGGATTGGAACAAGAGGAAAATACTTGGGTCACAGAGTGGGAGATTCAGAAGTTGGATGTAGATAAATGGAATTAGTTTGAAGAAGAAAACTTGCAGGAGCTGCGTTTTTTTCAAGTAGGGGAGAATGATGCGCCAGAATTAGCAGGAACTTGAAAAGGTCATAACTTGAGTTTCGGGTGTCCGTTTGAGTCCTTTTTTTTTGTTAAACCACGTGTTTTGATGAGACAAATGTAGCGGTAACCCACCCTACCAGTTGGGGCAAGATTTTGACATGTTTTCGGGCCCTAAATCCGCCATCTTGAGGCCGAAAATTAGGATTTAAGTTATAGTTCGGTTTTTTCCTATTTTTGAGCATTAGTTAATTTTACTCTATTAATTGCATTATGAGTTAGAAAGTTGGAAATTCCTCTAATTTATGGATTTAGAAGATGTGTGGAAATTTATTTGCCCATAGGAATAAGCATGCAAACTTACTAAGAATAGCAGGTTCTAGTAAACTGCTAAAAAAAGTAATTTCCGCCACCTAGAGTAGATTTAGATAGAGTTAGCTAGATTTTACTTGGAAACTCGAGTTGGGAGTTGTTTTCCTATTTAGGAAACACTTTAATTCGTGTTTTGATAACAAAGAAGGAGATATATTTTCTTTTGGAGTTCATAATATTTGCAGCATATCTGGTTTGTTCTTAATTTGGCTACATTAACCTTTATATGAGACCATTTTCTTCTAGCAAATATTTCTATATAGTATTTAAAAGTTAATTCCCATGTACTCTAAAACATCTTAAGTCTAAATCACTATCCTTGCTATTTCGTGATTCCAACTAGATTTAAATGATTAAAATTTTGATAAAATATTTTCCACACATGCCGATAAAACTGTACATCTTAACTAATAAAAACTTAAAGAGACATATTAAAATATCCACAACAGTATTAATTATTCTGATAAAATATATTAATAGTAATAATAAATTAAATAATTATAAAACCATTAAATCATAACTACTAATACTCTTGATTATTTTAATATAGACATGCTTAAAATGTATAAATGACTTATGCTCAATTTTAATTTTTTCATTGGATACTATTATTTATTATAGAATTTCATCATCAAATGCAAACTTTAAAAAAAAATTTACCGTCATAGTTGCCCCAATTCACATGTCATTGTAATAGGCCACGTGGGATATAAGTTGCAATGCCAATGTTGAACACGGTCTTTGTAAAAATCCATGTTGAGCAAAAACACAGGATATTCATCCCTATGCATTGGTGGAATCCATAGTTAACAGATCAAATAAAAACAAATATTATCCACAAATAAAAACTCAATTAAATAGTGAGTAACTACAGACCTTGACACCATTAACGGATCTCCCAATACACCTTATTTTAATCACAAAATAATAACAAAAAAAATGTAGGTTTAATTTTATGAAAGAAACATTTCCTCTGTATATCGAATAGCCATCGACACTTTGTCTTACTTACTTTCACCCTAAATTTCTAGATCATCGGAATCACGAGTTTTTTGTGAAATTCTTATCCTGGAAGCGCGATGGAGCTGTCAGAGGATTGGGGAATTGAGGATGTACTCATTCACAAATTCCCCACTCTCTCAGAGGTAGTGTTTATTGGTTTTCTATGGTTTTGTATTTGCATATCCATGCTGGTAAATAGATTAATAGGGGTAGGGTATGTACAGATGATGGAGGAGCTAAGGGATTTGTTGAGCATAGGGATGCGAGTGACAATGATGAACTTTGTGCACCATGGTGTCCATTATTTGCATGGGAAGACTGGGAAGCCTAGAACTTGCTAGTGGCACATCGGCCATTAGGTTCACAAACATCGCAGGCTACTAGATTCTATTTTGGTGGGCCTCGGAACCCTGTGTACCGGTAGGCCTATGGTTTCAAGAATTTGTATTTAATAGGGATTTCCCTCCATGGAAAATCCCGACGCTTCTATTGCCGTCTGTGCCCATAAAATTTATCTGGATAAATTTGAAGAGCATCACGTTGCCGATGAGACAGGACCCGGATGTCTATTATTGCTTTACCATGTCAGACCTCCTCACCGTAAAAATTTTTGCAGTCATTATGAATGCCCCACCTAGTTTAGCTAGATGGTCAAATTCTGTAGCCCCTATGATCCATCATTGAGATTGTATTTAAATTATATTACCTCCTACAATAATATACCTTGACCTATATAAATAAATCAATCTATTTGCATATTTATTATTAAATTCTTTATTCTTTCTTTGTCTATTGATAGCAATGTCCGATCAGAGCATAAATTAAATATGCCAAGCTACTAATTTTTGACTTATTTTTATTTAATTTAATACCATTAAAGTTTAAAATGTGTTATTAAAAATACGAATATAAAATTTATATTAACTTTCATTCCTTTTTCCTATAACAATATATTAAAATGCAACATGTTATTTTCCAAAGAATGTATTAAAATATATTTTGTTTTCTTGATAAATGAAGAAAGGAATTTAATAAAATTAGAGTATATAAACTTTTTTGCAAATGATAATTCAATGAATTATAAATTTTAAGCAACCCAAATTTCTTTAGTCAAATAAAAATTCTTACCCGACCACAATTTAGCAACATGAATAAAAAAATGTCTCCCACAAACTACAATTTTTCATTGGAAATAAGTACTTTTTTCCATATTAATTTATAAATTTAATGATGGTTTGTAAGTTTTAAAATATTTATTTATAAACTATTATTTCTTTTAGAGTTATATAAATTTTTTTTTCTTAAAACTAAATTTCTATATTTATAATACTGTTAGCATGTATTTCAATTTCGTTAATTAATTTATACTATTAATTTTTATTTATGGATGAGAAATTTTATAATGTTATTTTTAAATATTTGTTATCACCAAATCACAGCACCCTTATGTTTCCATAAGTGCATATACTTGAACTTATGGTGTGATTGGATAACATGGGTACTATCTCTAAGTTGTGGGACTTGATACTTGAGATAGACCTCTAGAGAAAGCTGGTTCTTGCTCCTAAACAACCTGCCACAATCTACTCTAATGCAGAGGAAACTAACTATTCTAATCTAAACTTCCAAGGGACCAGGGAGAGAGAATGCATAAAATAAAATCCTACACTAAAGCGGTGATACACCAGAAAAGGAGGATTTGAGAGTAGTTTTCAAATGCGTGAGATGCAGAAGCAAAGTGCACACTAGAAGGGGTGATGACAGTTCTCCATAATCTGAAAATGCATTCACAACAATGATTCATACATGCACAATAATAGTAGATCCTTGAAAGAGCATAAAGATAGACTATAATACACTTGTAATCAAGGTTGAAGGGGGTAAAGAAGAATGCAAGAAAACATAGTAGGGGAAGATGGATCCAAAAACTTATATTTTATTGTTTCATGATATGCACAG
Source organism: Taxus chinensis (assembly GCA_019776745.2). Lineage (NCBI taxonomy): Eukaryota > Viridiplantae > Streptophyta > Pinopsida > Cupressales > Taxaceae > Taxus > Taxus chinensis. The sequence goes on along the minus strand of CM034153.1, from coordinate 130,650,973 downwards.
TTCAATCTGTTACAAGATAAGGGACTATATCACCATGCAACGAGTCCACATCAAGGGCCTACAGCACCTTGGCTTCATAAAAAAATTTTGACAGAGGTTTGCTATAAGAAAACTCCCTCCTCTTACAATGAACCAAAACTCCAATTTATAGGAAAATGAGAAGAGAGAGAGAAGGGGAAAAGGGAAATCCTAAAATCTATTCTTCAACCACTTGTAAGAGGAACTAAATGGGAATGAAATGATTGTATGTTACTTGAAAAAGGATCCCAATACTATCCCAGGTGTTGTGCAGCAGAGAAAGAATGATGACCATGCCTCTTAATTACACTCCCAACTACCAAACAAAACACTGTCATGAACCTGGAACCACATTTTTATAAAAAATATCCATTTATTTCTTGTAAAATCTAGAATTTATTGATTTCTATGCATTTGGGCTCGGAGCCACGATTCCAACAGTACCAACTTTGTGCGATTTCGTTGAGAAATGCAAAAGTTATGGCTTTCTGAGTGCGTGCAGATATTTTAGGTCTGGCAGGCATTTTTTGTCATTTGACAGGGAATGAGTATTAACTGACTGGAGAAAAATATGTATATTTTGTTCTAGAAAGTCTAGACTTGTGAAAATATGAGTATTAAAGGATGTCATGCTTGTTCCAGAAAGTCTGATTTTATGAAAATCGAAGCTCGGAGTCAAAAAGTTATGGCCATTTGAAGTTCACGGGAGTCAAACATTGACTTTTCTCTTTTGAATTCGGCAGGTATTGCGGATTTTCACATCCCTCACATCTGGCGCGTACGCGTTGTCCCAGCTATCCTAGATGACATTCTTCCTACATCAGATGATTTGGGCTTCCTTGTCCCCTTTTGTACGGCATTTTTCACCTTTTCACGTCCCACGCTTCCCGCACGTACTTTTGTCTCGATTGTCCTACGATGAAAATCTGCCTGGGACCACACATCTTTGAAGCACCTGAAATGGACTGTCTATTGGCAAATCAGCCGATTTGTGTCCCTATGCGTACTTTTATCCCTACTGTCCCGCAACCACGTGGAACAAAAAAATTCCACTTTTTCTGATTTTCACTGCCTGTCGGCCGATTTCGGATTTGTGCGTCCCTGCGCGTCTTGACGTCCCAACTATCCCGCGGACCGCCTGGGACAAATTTGTCCAACTTAGCTGACTTTTCCAAGTCCTTTGTATTTCAGCTACAAAACTCGGTACGACGAACCTCATGGTATGATCCGCAAACTGGTACGACCCGCAGCCTTTAGACCCGCAATGCTATTAAAACAAGTCCTGTGACCTTCATTTTTTAGTATTTTTTTGATTTTTTCTTACTCGTTAGGAATTTCTTCTTGGATGGGAGAGTTAGAGAGAAGCCGAGGGGCCCCCAAACACATGATTTTGGGCCTTGAATCAATCTACTTGCTCGGGACTAAATAATTTGATGCATGTTATCAAAATTACCTTGAGGGGTGAATTTTGGATAACAATATTTATTTGAAGTAATAAATATATTTATTTTAATTTTTAACAATATTTATGAAAAAGAAACATAATATTTTTCTATCAATAGTTAAAACGTTACTTAAACATTTTTTATAACATATTTTTCAATATACAGTAGTGAAAAATAAAATTTCGTAGGAAAATACTCACATTTAATAATAAAAAGATATTTCTAAGTGTATTCTAAATGTATAAAATCCACATAATAAATTTTCTAAATCAATGTGAAATTGGTTCTTAATGTAACATTTCTACATTTAAAAATAAGATAATACTACAATTAATTATTCTGGAAATAAAATTGTAGCTTCCACCTACAAGTTTTATGTGGTAACAACTATAGAAAAAATTTGTTGACAGTGTCACAATATAACATTGAGGAGAGTTACAAAAATATAAATTGTGGAATTTCTACAAATGTGGAATATATAGAAAAACTACAACTTTTTGTGAAGATTGTGAAATACTAATAAAATGAGCAATTTTAGAAGTGTTACAAATATTAAGAACTGTGGACGATGTATAGTTAAAAATGGAGATTATATATTAATTCAATAAATTATGGACTATCCATGGTATAATGAATTGTAGAAAAAATACAATAATATCTCAAAATGTGGATTAGGTGTGATTTCAATCCCACAATTTTAATTTCTTGAATACCATATAACAAAAAAAAAATGTTGTTTAAAAATTGTGGCCAAAGGTCTAGTCTATTGTAGTGCTAGTCAAGACAATAAACCATCATGAGAACTATTGAAACGTATAAGTAATAGTATGAAACTCTCTTTTGTATCTTGTGGTGTGAAAAGTGACTTTTGAAATAATAGTGTTTCACTCTCTTCCCTATCTCTTTCTCTCTCCTTCCTTTGTTAATTAATGAAATGATTTTATGTCTCTAGCCCTCTCTTATAGAGTGCAAATTATTAGTATAATGTAAATGGAAAAATAAAAATATTAATTATAATAGATTTAGGTGGCTGCCATGCTAAGGGTTTTTCATTGACTCATGCTCACATGGTGTTGTAGGATGCAATAAGATGGTGAAACGGCATGGTTGTAGTTCATTGTGTATTATGTAATTTATATAACTTAATGAATAATTTGTTTAATGTATTTATATGTTTACAGTGAAGTTTATTATTGAATCTTTATAATATGTACATTTGCAAATGTTTAGGGTTGTTTGGTAAATATGTTTATAACTATGAGTGTCATTTTGATTCTAAATTATGTATTCTAAAAAATTGGATATATATGTTAAACGTAATTGAGTTTGACATCTTATTGTGCCTTTCAAGTGTGAAATTTATGACTAAATTTCTGATGTGTTGTGTTATTTTCCTTGATAATGTAGAAGAAAATATAAATAAATCAGTCACCCCTGGTATAAAACTCTTGCATAACTACCTTCTTATGTGGTCCGTCTTAATGCAGAAAACTAAAATTATAGGGTGAACCTAAATAAATAAAATTGATGGAAAATTATAGCTTGGAAATAAAATACCAACTTTGAGATTATCACTTTACCCTGTATGCTTAGTGACATTGTTAGGAACCGAACAGTTAGGAACAACATCATTAAACTTTTGCTTCAGTATGGGATTCCGTACTAGAAACGGTAGTCATGTGTGTATTAAGCAGCGTGTGTTCTCTTTAGGTAATAATCCATGGGAAACAAACCTTTGACATAATGTAGAACCCTCTTGTCTCGACACACATATAGACTGAAGGATGTTTTGTGGTAAAGATCAACAACTACTCTTGAAATTCACCTTTAGTAGATTGGGATTATATATGAATTAGACACCTAATTTATATTATTGTTTAAAACTCTATGGTACAATGTTAAGTGTTAATTTTGGAACTAATCAAAATTTTAATTTAAGATTAGTTTATGAAAGGGTAACAATGAGATGGTATGCCAGGACAAAAAATTACATCTTTCTTATAACATGTTTAAATCTTCTTGTAGACAGAAATGGAATCCATGATCTGTAAACTTTCATGTGAATGTTAATCTTCAAACGAAGAGTTACTACCTCTTGTTCTCCCACTTGTCCCATTGTGAAATAAACCTATGATGTGAAACCCGGTAATCATGTTCTTGAGGAAATTCCCTAGGACGAGAGCTAGTAGTCGCATGAGCATGCAAATTTTCCTTATTATCAAATGGGTTACACAACTAATTTCAAAAAACTATTTAAATTAAATTAATTGAAATTATTTTAAGATGAATGTAAATGATTTGCATGGATCCTATGTTTAAGTTACCTACACATGACAAAACTGATTTTGAATCCTCTTTAATCCCTCTCAAATAAGAGTGTCATCTTGAAAATAAGAATTGAATTTACCTAGAGTTGCATGATGATTATTAAAGATAAGGGTTCCTAATCAATCTATTTTTTCCATTAGTAAGGTGTTCAAAATTAATAATTGAATATCACATTATAGAACACATCTAATACTTAAATTACCTAGTAATAATCTAAGATTAGTTAAGTGTGAAATCCTACACCTTAGGGTCCCTCGTGACTTATTAAAGGACAAATAGTATATGCACCTTATTTTTTAAAAAAGAACTCACTACAAAGTCAACATAATGATGTAAGGGATTATAGGAATGTGAGAGGATAATTTGGAACTATTATTAAATGTCACATACACTTGAATGATGTCAACATTCGAAGATGACATAAATGACTTTTGGAAAAAATTAAAATTAAAATAATCTATCCTTAGTGATATTTTAACTAGTAATTGGGGAAACTTGTGGTACATAAGGGATGAAAAATATTATTCAATGATTACAATTAAGAAAAAAAATGAGGATTGACACTTTTTAATCGAGGCAAATCCTCTACTTCATATCATGATTAATGCAAGGTAAGTATCAAATAGAAGTAGGTATAGTAACCCCCACTAAAATTTGCCCACACAAAACCCAAGACAACATAGCACAAGCTAGAAAAATTATGGATATTTTTTTTAGAAACGTTCCTGCAGACAGGCTTAGAAAAATACAGCTGTCACATTAATGTTTCTAAGTTTTTTATATTTACTAAAATAATTTTCTCCATTATAACCAAGTATTAAAGTTCACATTATATTTTAATGGACTTAATTAGACTAAGCATGGTTTAGGTTCCCCTTATAAGTTATGTTGATAAGACATTTAAATAAACCTTTTAATTCTACTATAGTTAAAATCAAAAAATTAAGTCTCAAGGGTAAAGGGCCAATATAAATAAATGCTAAATTTATATAATTCCACAAGCTTAAAACAATCAACAAGGTCCCTGTTTGACATGGGGTTAGAATAAAAACTTACCCCTACCCCATATAGTGACCCCCTAAGAAATTCAACCCATGCATTTTGGATATAAATCATTTAAATCTAAATTCAAATTCCACTCACACACTCCCCACCTACATTTTGTAGGGATGAATACCATCTCCTGAATGGATTAATTTAGGACCCTTAGATGATGGAATATACAACTAACCCTAAAGCATGCTTAAGAAAACTACATTCTCTTTCCTTTTTGGCTCATTGCTTCTCTTGGATTTTGCAGGTTGATTGGAGGAGAAGGAGGAAGCCATTAGAGGTCCTCTTAAGCTTTTTAGGAGGCACATATGTTCCATTATTTTCTTATTTGTTTATACCCTCATTTAGGGTTTTATTTATTTTTTAATTTATTTCATTTCAATAATATTTTCCAAGTAGACAAATGGGTTTGTCCCATTTTAGTTAAATTGCTATATTTGATATATGTTTTCATTTTGATGGGGTATGTACAAATATATGTGTATATACATTTATACATATATACATATATATATATATATATATATATATATATATATATATATATATATAGTGTATTGTTTAGGCTGCGGTCACCATGTACAGGCCGCAAGAATAAAAGGTGCACAGGTTTGAGTAACTACTTGGGCCGTAGGTTTAAAGTAGAAGGGTTGGGGTTTAAAGATATTTTTAAAAGACTATGGGGTGGGGTAGCCGACCCCAATCCCCCCCACCATTTCTATTAGTCTTTCCCCATGGCCACGGATTAGGTCTTCCCACTCATTCCATTTTCTAACAAGGTTTTACTTTTATAAAAAAAATTGTTATTGAATATGTGTATATATATGTATATATGTATGTGTATGTATATATATATATATATATATATATATATATATATATATATATGTCTATGTATATGTATGTATATATATATCTGTGTGTGTGTGTGTGTGTGTGTGTATATATGTATGTATGTATATGTATATGTGTATATATATATATATATATATATATGTATGTATGTATGTATGTAATGTTTTATATAATTTCTTTGGCCATATTTTACAATACCATACTTTTATTATTATAATAATATTAATGGTATATTAATATTATTATATTTTCATATTAATAAGTCACTTAATATCAAAATATTTAATTATTACTAATTTATATAAAAAAATTAACCCTACTTTCAAAAGTAATAATGGAATATAGTTAGCACTATTGACAAGTTAAATACTTGTGTTTGATTTCTTCTTTAACAATTTAATAAATATTTTATAGGAAGTAAAATAGATTTTATTTCATTCGCCTCAATAATTTGAAATGGATCTGTAATAAATTTTTAAATGAGGATAACATACTAGAGTTAGAACTTAGATTACTTCATTTACCAAATAAAAGACAATTAGAGTATAAGCTCTTTTCTAGCCATAATACAAGAAAAAGCACAATAGTATAACTTTTCCAATACATGCCTTCTAAGCAATACAATCAAATTTATTATTCCTCGACTTCTTACAACATAAGAAATTTAATTTTTTTTTATAACCATTCTCACAACCAAATTTTACAAGATTTATAATAAGTTTTAAAATGAGAACTACTATTTTTTTCAATGAGATCCACACAATTTTGTGGCAAATAAATCAACTACATTGAAATAAGATATTTCACTTCATAACTTCACCAAAAATGCATTGACAAGGACAAATATTTCTTTCCCCTTTTCCACATACAATACAACTTTAATCTCCAATAATCAAAATAACTTTTCTTCACAAATACTAATACAATTTCTTCACCTTAAAGTGGGAAATTTTCGCAAGAAGAAAATCTAAAAGGAATACAATATAATAATTCTTCCACCCTAATTGGGAAAAAAAAAGAGGTTTTCTCACAAGGAAAGATTTTTTGAGGACACCAAAAATGATCCATGTTTCACATTACCAACAAGAGAGATCCACCATGCTTCATTGATCACAAAAAAAAGGGAGGCAGAGGCAACATTCTCCACCCAACCAAGAATTCTAATGAGGAGGAGAATCTATCATCCTCATTGGCCCCCGAGCCACGGATCCAACTCATGGAAAAAATTCAAGCTTCCAAGTCACAATACAAATATTATAAAACCATACCAAAACATAATCCACACAACTACAATCAAATGAAGGAAACTAACAAAATATACAAGGCTTCAAAATGCAAAAGCCAAAGAAGTAAGATCTATGGGGAGGTGACTTATGCCTCAAAATGGGAAATGGGTGTGCACCTTATAACCCTCCAATGAACATATCTAAACCCATACACACTCTTATGCCTTTCTCAAGAACCTCTTATGCTTCCCACATTCTCTTATGCCTCTGTATAATCTCTTACGGCTCCCTCATAAAAATAGACCAAGTAAGAAATGAAAACAATTTCTTGTCGAAGGTGGGGCACCCAACCCAACTACCTCAAAAACATAAAATGAACTTGTATGCCTACCCACATGTAAGATCACCATAGTTCCCTCCCACACCATAGTTAGGAAATATACCCAAACACCCAACAAGCAAACCAAAACACTCAAAACCATGCACATATACACAATATTAAAAAAAAATATTTCACAAGAGTGTAGATCCTATGTTTCCATGGTAGATATTGATCCAAGAGTCCCACACTAAGCTTCTTCAATCCTAAAAAATAACCAAAAAACTCCTACAAATTGGCAAGCACTCCAAAATCCCCTAACTCCAAACAATTCAAGAGCACAAAGAAATGAAGTAACCCACAAACAAGAAAAATAACTTGAATAAATAGAAAAGGGAGAGAGGATGGTGAGGTGGCTCCATGTAGGATGCCACATGACCCATCCTTAACTCCACCTCACAAGTCAAACCTCAACCCAATTTCACCATAAATTGGTGGGTGATACGAATGACAATTTACTTACACACACAATCCAATCCCACACCCCCTAAGGATAAAATTTAATTACATGAAACAAAGTGTAATAAAATTTTACCTTTTGTCTTCCCAAAACACATAATCAGGTCTGTTTTTGACACCCCAACCCATAGGTAGGATTGGTAAAGAAATTTAAGAGGTACGGGACAAGTTTGAATTGTCCCACAAGCCTTCAAAATTGGCCCTTAAGTGAAATTCGAATTTCCAGGAAGGGATAGAGTGTACAACACTCAAGGTCACAAGAACTCAACATACAACACATAACCCAAGAGCCATATAATCTAATAAATCAAATCCTTTTGACCCATCCACAATCAATTTAGTAAAAATATTAATTTACTAAGCTAGACACAAATCAGGTAATTAATAAGAGGGGAATACACTACTTTAAAATAACATACAAAAATTAAATAATGGAAAATAATAAAAGAGATAACACAAAACCCCTTGGTCATAATGGGAGGTGATTCCCCCCCATAGGGACCCCCTAACAACAATTGAAACAAACACACACATAACAAAATACATGTTCCTATGGTGATCCTTCTTGAATTCCATGTTGCATTCCTATGTGGTTGGTCTCCAATTCCCCTGTTGTTTTTTTGACATGTTTACCTAAAAAACACATAACTTCTCCTTTGGCCTCTTGGCCGCATTAAAACACCCAAAAAAAAATATACAGTATAAATCCACAATCATCTATAAATGAATCAAAACATCATCTAGGCAAGTAATGATATCATTTACAATTTCTAACAACATATCGATTCTGTATTTCATCAATATCCATATGATCACAAGATTAGTTTAATTGTTAAGGTCTAATAAAAATGGAGAAAGTATCGTGAGTCAGAAATATATATAACAATGTCAATATCATATAATCATGCATATAATTGTCTCTAATAATCCACATACATCATACTAAGAATTGAAATCAACAACAGTCCAGTATCTGTAAAATCTAACATCATGCTAAGTGGAAAAGTTACATTAATATCCATAAGTATAGCCAACAGTATTATAAATCTATAATAAAAAAGTGTCAAAGGGAAGTGGGCACTACACCCCCCTTATTTTAGACTTGAATTCCTCCTGGAAGTCACTGGAAGAGGTGTGGAAACTAGACTTGTAGAAATGTAGCGTCCTTCCATGTAGCCGCAGTCTCATCATAGCTATCCCACTAGACTCAAACCTGGTCAATCTCTCTACCTCAAAGGCCTAGGGTCCTACACTCTAAAATATGAATGGACTCCACCATCACCTTCCTCTAATCCTACACCTTCAAGGAGTTCCAATCTAGCACATGAGAAGGGTTTGTAATATATTTCCTAAGCACAAAAACATGAAATACATCATGGACGTGAGACAAGTTAGGTGGAAATAATAGATGCTAGGCCAAGGGACTGATACACTCTAAAATGTCAAAGAAACCCACAAATATAGGAGCAAGCTTCGAGCCTTTCCCATAATAGATAGGGATCTTATGAGGTTTGACATAAAGAAACACCTTCGTTCCCACCTAATAACTATGGTCTATCCTATCTTGATCTAAATACTTCTTCTACTTGTCCTAGGCCTCCTACAATCTCTACCCGATCATAACAACATGCTGCTCCATGTCCTGTAGGAAAGCTAGTCCAAGAGAAACCCTGACATCTAACCTATACCAGCTAAGAAGTGTCCTGCACTCTCTTCCATATAGTGCCTGAAAAGAAGCCATGCCTATCGAACTCAGGAAAGTTTTATCGTAGGAAAACTCCACTAAGTACATATGTTCCTCCCATCTCGATTGATGATCCATAATGTAAATCCTAAGCATGTCCTCCAATATCTGATTCACCCACTCATTCTTTCCATCTATCTCATAGTGATATGTTGTGCTGAAATTGATCTTTGTCCTGAGGGCATACTTCATGGTAGTCCAAAAGTGGGAAGTGTACAAAGGGTCGCAGTCACAAATGATCTTCTGCAGAATCCCTTGCAATCTTACAATATCATCAAGATATACTTCTGCCACTGTACTAGCTATTTAGGTAGTCTTCACTAATGAAAAATGAGCCACTTTCATCAATTTATCCATGGTGATCATGATGGCGTCGTGGTGGTATCTCGATATCTGTAACCTAACTGTAAAGTCCATGGATATGGTGTACCATTTCCATTCCTATATAGCATAAGGAAAGATAAGGCTAGCATGATGCTGACGCTTGATCTTCACCTTCCGACACTCTAAACAGTGTGAAAAAAACTAAGCCATGTCTCTCTAAAATCCCCTCCAAAAGTACAAGTGTTTCAAGGAGGTGTGCATCCTCTTCACCCCGAGATGGCCTAAATAGAGTGCATGATGAGCCTCTGTCAAAATGTCTTGTCTTAAGCCTCCATCTCTAGGAAAATATATCCAAACTCTGTTTCATAGAAGGCCATCTACCTCTAATGAAAATCCATCAAAATTCCCCTCAAGGGGTCTCTGATACTCAAGCTATGCTCTTAATGCAAGGTAGAAGCTGTCCTGAGGAAGAAGTTGTAAAATCCTATTTGACAAATTTGTACCCATAGAAGTGACAATAACCACATGTCTTTGTCTACTCAGGGCATCTAAAAACACATTCTCCTTCCCTTTCACATGCTCTATCTCCATGTTGTACTCACAAATTAATTCCATCCAATGCAACTAACAAGCGTTGAGATTGGGTTGCGTGAAGAGGTGGCAAAGACTTAAGTGATCATTCCTGAGTGTAAATATTCGTCCAAGAAGGAAGTATCTCCATCAAACTAAGGCTTATACAACTTATTCAAGCTTAAGGTGATTCAGATAATTGAGCTCATAATCGTTTAGTTTATGAGACTCAAAAGTAACTACTCTTCCCTCCTGCATCAACACACGTCCAAGTCCTAGCAAAGATTTATATGTACAAATGAAGAACTCACCATTAGGATCTGGTAATGCAATAATAGGAATTTTCGTGAGTCATTCCTTTAGTGTCCTGAAGGCCATCTCACTTCTTTCTGACCATACAAACTTATTCCCTTTTCGTTAAAGGGAAATGATGGGGTGCCTAACCTGAGAAAAGTCTTGTATCAATCTCTTGTAGTATCCTGCCAAGCCCATGAACTTGTGCACCTTAGTAACACTAGTGGGTGCTGGCCAATCCATAATAGCTTGAAGCTTTGAAGGATTGATAGTGATACCTTCCCTAGAAATGATGTGGCCCAAATACTACACCTCTATCTGAAAGAATGCACACTTCTCTAGGTTCCTATAAAGATGCTACTCATGAATACACTTAAGAACCTAAAAAGGTGATCCATGTGCTCGTCATGCATACGTGAGTAAATCAGAATGTCATCAAGGAAAATGAGCATGAAACGATCCAAAAAAATCTAGAATACCCCATTCATCAAGCTCATGAACACTGCGCGAGTATTCGTTAGACAAAAGGGACTATTGTGAACTCGTAGTGGCCATATCTTTAATGGAAGGTGGTCTTATGAATATCAGTCTTTGTGATCCTCAGCTGATGATAACCTAGCTTAAGATATATCTCAGATAAAACTATGATACACTTCATCTGATAAAATAAATCATCAATGCCAGGAAGGGAGTAACGATTATTTATTGTTACTTTGTTCAAATAGTGGTAATCAATACACAACCACAGAGATCCGAATCTCTTATTTACAAAAATCACCGGTGTACCCCAATGGGATACACTAGGATGTTTTAGGCATTTTTCTAGAAGACCCTCAAGATCCAACTTGAGCTCACAGAGCCTAGGGGTAGTCATCTGATAAGTTTCTCGTAAGAAAGGATTTTCCCCCTGAACCAAATATATGTGAAAATCTATGTCACGTGGGGGAGGTAACCTCAGTAGCTCCACTAGAAAGACATCAGAAAAATCTCTCAAGATGTGATGGTCATCAAGGGATGGCCAACTAGACTCATCCTTAGATCTATCACTAACTGTAACAGCATACATGTTGAAACCAAATCACACACACCACTTAAGCTGCATAGTAGAGATGGTGCAAATGGGAATGAGCCTCCTTACTCCTACTATCACTCACTCAACTCCTAGATAATCTGTACATGATATACTCTTATGGTAACAATCCACACTAGCTCTATGTTCAGACAACTAGTCCATGACCAAGATGACTCCATACAAACCCAGCAGAAGGATACAAAGATCCGAGGTAGTGGTGAAGGGTCCCAAATCCACTACACACTCCTTAACTAATGAGTCTACAGAAGTTGTTGCTCCAGAATCCATTTCAACGTCCAACTAAGATCCTTTCTAACAGTCACTAGCCTGAAATACTATACTAAGGAAGGTGTAATAAAAGAATCAGATGAACCAGAATCAAACAAAATGGAGGTAGGAATACCACCAATGCTTCATGTCGTCTCTATCATGGTACTCTGGTGCTCATCTTGGCAGTTCTCGACCACTGCATAGATATGATGGCTATGCCCCATGTCACAAATAGTAGGCTCTAAGATTTATGTCCTACCCATGTTACTAGGGTTCTATGGGCACTCTCTCTAATGATGTCCAATATTACCACAACCATAACAATTTCCTAGTCCTCTCCAGTAAGATGCAGTGCCAACCAATACTCTAGAGTTTTGTGTTGTGGATCCTGATGATCTGTCTATGGGATGTTGTGGTCTCTGCTGAAGAGCTTCTTTTAAATAAGCTCTTGGCACATCTTGTGTCCTAATGGGACCCCTAGGAGGAGGCCCCATACTCTGTCCTATATGTGCGTTGAACCTCTTATTAGGATTGAATGGTGGATGATTCTTATGCTACTGCTAGGTGGCTGCTATGGTGGCCTGAAAGAAGACTATACTAAGCCCTATCCACCATGAGGAGAAGGAGATAACCCCCTCAATCTGTTATCCTGCATCTACTGGATGTGGCTCCAAAATCTGTCACTAGCCTGTTACATCTTTCCTCTTGTCACTAGCCTGCCACGTCTTTCCTCGTGTCTTGTATATGGACAGTGAATACAAAACACACCACCCAAATCCAAATTCAGGCCCCTGATGAACCTATGAATCTGTACCTTCTCATCCTACATATAGTTGACATATTAGTGTAGGTCTAAAAATCAACTCTCATACTCAACTACAGTCATAGATTCGTGACATAGGTTATGGAACTCATCTATCCGCTACTAATTAAACCCCCAGGATAAGTACCTGCTCTTTAACCGGTCCTTAAAGAGCTCTCAGGTAACTATCTTTGAATCAACATAGAAATTCTGCTCCTCATTCCTCCAATAGAAACCTGATCCATCCCTTAGAAGATGGATCGCAACATGAGATTTTGTGTTGCTAGTATAAGGGTAAAGCTTGAAGCACCTGTTCAAGCTCACCAACCAGGCCTCTACTTGAAATCCACTTGTATCTTCAGAATAGTGAGATGGTCGTAGCTTCAGGATCTCCCTAATATAGTCTATAGCTATTGAATGGCAACCCTCAGGCCTATCTACACGCTCATCTCTAGGTTTAGGGATCCAAGACCTATCCCTGTGTCCTAAAATCATGTCTCCATGTGCCCTCCTCGGTGACTCTACTCTAGATGACTCCACGTGGGAGTCCTCTATCCCATGCTCCTCGATGTGTCAAGGAGATGAGTGGGCCTCAACGGATGGCTCCCTATCATGTCTAGTTGACCATCCTCCTATGGACCCTCCGTGTATAGCAACATTGATTTCTTAAAGTGTCTGTAAAATTTGTGTTAGAATGGCCGCTACCACCAGATATGGAGGTGGCAAGTCTATATCTATGTGAAAGGACCCCTTGTCTAGTTCATGTCTCCTGCATAGACGAAGGTAAGAGTTATTTCATCATTCTAGGTTTTTTTTGTTTCATTTTTCTATGTTTACTAAAATATACAATTTTCAGAATAGTTATTTTCTAGGTTTAATATTGTGCTAGGTTTAATATTTTCTTAGGTTTAAAGTTTGTGTGTTAAGTTTTCCTATGTGCTCAAGGGTCCAAGGTTTGAACTGGCTCTGATACCAAGCGTAACGCCCACTAAAATCTTCCTACACTAAACCCTAGAACAACCTAGGAAAAGCTAGAAAAATTATGGAATATTTTTTTTGAGAAGCGTGCCCACAGATAGGCTTAGCAAAATACAGTTTTCACATTAATGTTTCAAAGTTGCTTATATTTAATAAGATAATTTTCTCCATTATAACCAAGAATTAAAGTTCACATTATTGTTATACAAAATTCACCCCTCAAGGTAATTTTGATAACATGCATCAAATTCTTTTGTCCCAAGCAATTATATTGATTCAAGGCAAAAAATCGTGTTTCTGGGGTCCCCTCGGCTTCTTTCTAACTCTCCTGTCCAAGAAGAAAACCTAGCAAGTTTTAAAAATGTGAAAAAATTGCAAAAGCCAAGCTTGGTGCCAAAATACAGATAAAATCGACTAAGTCTTGTCCTAGGCGGTCCTTGGGACAGTTGGGATGCCGGACCATGAATCGGCCGAAAAGCCACTAGGCGGTCTGCGTAGCATTTGGGACAGTTGGGACGTCGGGACGCGCGGGACGCGAAAAGGCGAACCAGCTGAAAAGTGGAAAAAATCGACTAAGTGCTGTTTTCGTGTAGTTTGGGATAGCCAGGCCAAAGGTACGCGTGGGACGTGAACCGGCCAAAAAATCGAAGGATAGTTTGGGACATCCAGGCCAAAGGTACGTGCGGGACGTGAGGGACGTGAAAATCTGAACTGGCCGAGAGAAAAAACTGTCAAGTTTGGGACATCTGGGACAAAAGTACGCAGAGGATGCGAACCGGCCAATTTGGTTAAAACATGATACTTTCATCCAAGGCAGTTTGGGACATCTAGGCCAAAAGTACGTGTGGGATGTGAAAAGCAGAAGCGGCCGAAGGCAAAGAAGAAAAGTCAACGTTTGACCCGTGAAACTTCAAACGGCCATAACTTTTGACTCCGAGCTCCGATTTTCACAAAATTGGACTTTCTGGAACAAGCACGACATCCTCTACACTACAAAAACATATTTTTAATGAGGTTAGATATATTTAAATAAAAGAAAACATATTCAGCTCTAGTCAGCTAATGCTCATTCCCGTCAAATGACAGAAAACACCTGCCAGACCCAAAATAGTTACCCGCACTCAGAAGGCCATGAATTTTGTATTTCTCAACAAAATCACGTAAAATTGGTACTGTTGGAATCATGGCTCTAAGCCTGATGCACAGTAATAAATAAATTCCAGATTTTGTGAGAGATCATTAGAGATTTTTTATAAAACGTGGCTGAGTTCATAACAGTGTTTCATTTGGTGGTTGGGAGTGCAATTAAGAGGCATGGTCATCATTCTTTCTCTGCTGCAGCACCTGGGATAGTATGGGGAGCCTTTTGAAAGTAATATATAATCATTTTACTCCATTTAATGCCTCTTACAAGTGGTTAAAGGACAAATTTTGGGATTTCCATTTTCCCTTCTCTTTCCCTTCTCATTTTTCTATAAATTGGAGTGTTGGGCTCATTAAAAGGAGGGAGTTTTTAGATAGCAAAGCTCTGTCAAAATTGCTTTATGAAGCCAATGTGCTGCAGGCCCTTGTAGTGGACTCCTTACATGGTGATTCAGGCCCTTATCCTATAATAGATTGAACTGTGCATATCATGAAGTAATAAAATATCAATTTGTGGATATATCTTCCCCTGCTGTGTTTTCTTGCATTCTTCTTTCCCCTTTAATCTTTCTACAAGAATATTGTGTCTATTGTTATGTTCTTGCAGGGATCCATTATCATTGTGTATGCTTGGAATATCGTTGTGAATGCATTTTGCTAGATTATGGAGAACTATCATCACCTCTTCTAGTGTGTACTTTGACTCTGTATTTCACGCATTGGGAGACTACTCTCACACCCTCCTTTTCTGGTGTATCACCACTTTAGTGTAGGCTTTCATTTTATGAATTCTCTCTCTCTGGTCCCTTGGAAATTTAGATTAGAATAGTTAGCTTATCCCCTGCATTAGAGTAGATTGTGGCAGGTAGTTTAGGAGAAAGAACCAGCTTTCTCTAGAGGTCTATCTTAAGTAGAAAGTCCCTCAACTTTGAGATAGTACCCATGTTATCCAATCACACCAGTGAGTTCAAGTATATGCACTTGTATAAACACAGGGGTGCTGTGATTCGGTGATAAGAGTTATCTCTTAATCAACTTAATTAGACTAAACGTGGTTCTAAGAACCCCTAAAAAGTTATGTTGATAAGACATTTAAATAAACCATTTAGTTCTTACTATAGTTAAAATCCTATGATTAAGTTTCACAGGGTAAAATGCCAGAGCATGAAATAAATCCTAAAGTTATATGAGATGTGAACAAGGTTAATCCAATTCTAAAGGTCCTTAGTTGACATTGGCTTAGCACACTAAACATAGACTTAACCCATAAACTTTTATCCATTTATATAGTAAACCCATGCATCAATTTGTCCTTCAAACATTCTAAATCTAAATTCCACTTTCATTTAAACACTACCCACCTAATTTTTGTATGGATGAATCTCATCCCTTGGATGGATTCATTTAGAACCCCCATATGAGGGAATAGACAACTAACCCTAAAGCATGCTTAAGAAAACTACATTCTCTTTTCTTTTTGGCTCATTTTTTCTCTTGTATTTTGCAAATTTTTTAGAGGAGAAGCCCAGGAAGCCACTGGAGGTCCTCTGGAATCGTACTTTGGAGGCTACACATGTCCCATTATTTGGAGATCTGAAAAGATCCTTAGGAAAATTTAGGGTTTGCTAAAAATTTTTATAGCATCTCAGCTGCTACGGACCAAGTTTTCTTCCTCCATTAGAGTGTAGGAAAATCTCTTTTTCCACTTCTTTGTAGAAATATCTGGCTAGATTTCTATATATTATTTTCAGTTTCTGATTATTTCGACTCCCATACATACGGAATAAATCACATGCGTGTACACATATGTCATTTATTTTATTCCCGTAGATATATACATCATTTCTGATACTACAACTATAAACTAAAATGCAGTCTACAAATGATACTTGAAAAAGCATTGAGGTTTAATTTAGAACTGAAATAAAAATTATCATGACAATTATTTTTTATACTTTAAACTGTCTGTGAAACTGACATATTTTGAAGTTGCAGTCATGTGAATACTGATGTGAACTAGTGTGTCAAGTATGACATAACTGTAGGAACATGCTAAAAGAAATTTTGTTTGGGTAGGAAAACACATGAATGGAATTAGGTGTGCCTAGACCCAACGCACCCCCATGTTAGATTCATATTAGTCTTTCCCCATGGCAAATTTAGGTCTTTTCATGTCTTCCTCTTATCTAACAAGGTTAAATATCGTCTAATAAAAAAATTGTTATTGAATACATATAAATACGTAGAAAAATAATAAAGTCACTATGTCTCCATGTATACACTACACACTAAAGAGAGGAGAAGGGATGTCATGTTTAGACTCTATGTGTGTGTGTGTGTGTGTGTGTGTGTGTGTGTGTGTGTGTGTGTGTGATATCATATATATATATATATATGCATTTTGTTATATCATTTCCTTCCAGCTATAAGAATTACAAAATCAGCTACTTTTATTTAATAATACTTATTAACTATATTAATATTACTTATATTTTCATATTAATAAGTCCATTAATCTCAAAATATTCTTGTTTATTACTAATTTATAAAAAATATATTAACCCTACTTTCAAAAGTAAAAATGGAATATAGTTAGCACTATTGATCAAGGAATTCACTTGCACTTGCATGTCCTTTAACAATTCTAATAAATATTCGTATAGGATGTACTCAGATTTCATTTCATTTCCCTTAATAATTGAAAAGTATTTGCAATAAATTTTTAAATGAGGTTAACATACTAGAGCTAGAACTTAGATTACTTCATTTACCAAATAAAAGACAATTAGAATATAAGATCCTTTCTATCATAATATAAAAAAATTAACAATAGTCTATCGTTTCCAATACCTTCCTTCTAAGTCTCAGATAATGGTGCTGAATTGAACTATTCCTTGACTTCTTACCCTACATAAGCCAATTTCCATTTCTTTTTATAACTATTCTCACAACCAATTTTTTTTACAAGATTTCCAATAAGGGCTTTTACATGACAACTACTATGTTTTTATCAATAAAAATCCTACACACTTTTGTTGAAAATTACAATCAAATGGTAATTTAGAGCAATAAGATATTTTCCTTCATAATTCATCTCAACTAAAACTAACTTTACAAGTAGAAAAATCTTTCTTTCCCCATTTCACACCAACCAATAATCACAACAAATTTCAATTCACAAATACTAATACAATGTCTTCCACTTAAAGTACAATTAATTTAGCAAGAAAAAAATCTAAAATAGGTGGAGCATACAATATTACAAGTCTTCCACCCTAAGTGTGGTTAAAAAGGAGGTTTTCTCATAAGGAAAGATTTCTTGAGGACACCTTATGCTCCATGGAAAAAATCCCATCACCCAACAAGAGAGCTCCACATGAATTCAATTTATCACAACAAAAATCGGGGGAGAGGCAACACTAAATCCACCCATACATGAATAATTGTAATGAGGAGGAGAAACCATCTTCCTCATTGGCCCCCCGAGCCCCAACCAAATTGCAATGAAAAATGGATCCAACTCATGGCATCTCCAAAACAAGCTTCCACATCACAATACAAAGTTTTGTCAACCATACCAAAACACAATCCAATCGATAACTATAATGTACAAGAAATGAATTAACAAAATATACAAAAGCTTCAAAATGATACAAGCCAAATAGTAAAGATATGGAGGGGAGGTGACTTATGACTCGCAATGGTAAATGGGTTCCCACCTTAAATAGACCCTCAAATAAACATCTCAAAATCCCTTCACACTCTTATTCCTCCCTAAAGAACCTTTTATGCCTTTCATTTCAATTATCTTATGCCTACCTACAATTTTCTATGGATCACTCCTTTTGTAATTTCAAATAGAACAGAGGACCAAGTAACATGCAGGAAATTTCTTGTCCAAGGTGGGGTCACCAAATTTAACTCCCTCCATAACATGAAATGAACTCATTATTCCTCCTCACATGTAAGATTTTGATAGTCCCCTCCTACACCACAGTGTCAGGAAATCTACCCAAGCACCCAACATTGAGCATACCAAAACACTGAAAATTAGATTTGAGGTATAGGGGATGAATATAAAAGAAAAAATTTCTACAAAAGTGTAGCTCCTAAAACTTTCCATGGTACATTGATCCATCCCAACCACAGCTTATTCAAGCCCAAACTAATCACCAAGAAACTCCAACGAAATCCAAGGATAATAACTCCATAATCCTTTGGGAACTGAAATCAAAAATTCAAGAGTACAAAGAAATGAAGTAACCCCCAAACAAGTGCAAAGAACCTACCCAATAAATAGAAAAGGTAATGAGAGGAGGGTGAGGTGGCTCCATGTAGGATGCACATCATGATCATACTCAACCACCTCACAAGGTGAAATTCCAAAGGTGTCAATTTCCATTTCAATTGGTTGGTGAGAGGAATCCTGACAATTTACTTTATTTCACACACAATCCAAGCCCACACCCCCTTAGGAAGAAACTTTAAATACATGAAAGGGTAAAATGTACATATAAATTTTTACCATTTACTAATCCCAAGCCCACATAATGCGGTCTATATGTTTCATCTCATCCCATCATAGGTAGGATTGCTATAGCAATTCTAACATGGGATGTGAGAATTATGACTTGTCCCACTGAGCATCGAAAATGTGATCCCTCAAATATTGGTATTATTATTCGAATTTCCACGTTTAGTTTAGGGTATCAACACTGAAACAATATTTGTATTCAAGCTTCTTATAACATCAACCACATATTGCATAATTTTGGACTCATATAAGGTTCGTAATTTATGGATTCAAATCTTGCTGACACATCACACAATTCTATGCACCACTGATAGGAAAAATATTACCATTTCCCTGACATCCCAATCAAGTAATTAGGTTAAGCAGGATGATTAATCACTTTAAAATTGACTTTCCAAACAAATAGTATAATTTTGGACTACTAAAAGTCCCCACAACCCCTTAGTCATAATGGTTGAAGATCTCTTCCAAGGGTCCCCCCTCAAATGATATCCATGTAAATTGAATCCATGCATTCAAATTTCACGACATACAGGAACCCTTAAAGGTTCAGTGTTTCTATGGTAACGATTGTCGGAAGGATCAAAAATGTTTCAATGTTCCAAAAGTGCGTTGGTCTCTAATCTACATACGATAGTTTAAACATGTTTACTCTGGATTTTTAGAGTTTAAGAGGTCCTCACATGCCCTCTTATGCATTACAAACGAATCCCAACCTCAAAAATATTATCATGTATAGTCCATAGGTCATCTAATATCTGAAGGGTCGCAAATTTTGCTTGAGGTAAATATATCGCCATTTACAGATTTCTTAGCAAAATATCCACCACACCCATAGTTCTCCTATCAAATTCATCTCAAATAAATCAGATGGCATAACATTTGACTGAGATTCAATATGTTCTTGGTCACTCAAAATGAAGAAAGCTCTTCGAGTCATCTTGAACACAACATAGTCTCCAGACCTTTCAAGAGCGTATCATCCTCCCTCATAATTGTATCTAATAATCGCACCTACATTCATGACTGAAGTATCCCTCCCAATCAACATTTAATTTTCTCAAAACATCTCAACTGTCATGCTAAGTCAAAATGGGTTGAGTGTAATGATACCCATATTGTTAGTAACAGTATCGAAACTAATAATAATTTTGTTGAAGGCTTAGTGGGAAGTAAAGGTAGATTTCAAATTTAATTGTTAACGTCAAGTACATCATGTCTATACATCTAGTACTGTAAATGGTCATTCTTCTAATGTTGGAACATTTAATCTATTGTACCCTCCCTTGGGCTAATTGTTCCCTTAAGTTTGTGGATGCTCAAAACTCCCTTCAAACTCTAAATGCCAATGTTGTGCTCACTTTCTTGACACGTAATCCTAAGAACATTGCAACTTTGGAAATAATATAAGTTATGGATAAAGTCCGGAAGCCTTCTTGTAGTGCCCACTTCCCTTCGACACTTATTACATTTTGAATTTTATTAATGTTGGTTATATACATAGATATTATTGTATCATTTTGGTTTATCATGATGATTAGACAATAGAGATGCTTTTATTATTGATGGATTTCGATTCATAGTATGATCATGTGGATTTCTTAGAAAGACATTTTATATTGATGATGATGTGTTGTTGACATATTTATATATTTCTGACATTCAACATTTTCATCATATTGAGTAGGATTTAGTAGTGAACTAATTTTGTGATCTTATTGATATTGATGAAATTAGAATTGAGATGTTGTTAGAATTTTAAAATAGTAACATTAATTTCCTAGATGATGATTTAATTTGCATATGGATAATTGTTGACTTGTATGTGTATATTTTATTTTGGATGTTTTGATGTGTCCACGAGGCCGATGGAGGTATTATATGATTTTGTAGGTAATTATATCTCAATAATCAAATGGGGATTGGAGACCAACCACATCAAAATACTGGATGTAGTACAACAATGGTCACCCTGTTAATTTGTGTAATGTTGTTGTTTTTTTTATTTTGTTGTTAGGGGGTGCCCATTGGTGGTATGACCTCAAATTATGACCAAGGGTTTGTGTGTAGTTCCTTTTCTTTCCTTCCTATTATTTAATTTTAGACAATGTGATATTTATTTGTGATGTAATTTCACTTTTATCATTGAATTAGTTTATGTGTCTTAGATTAGGTGAATTAATCATGTTACTAAACTAATCATGGATTGGACAAAAATGAACTCATTTATTAGAGTATATGGGTTCTTTGGTTCTATGTCTTTTATTATTTGAGTGTATGTGATTTTGAGTGTTGTACACTCCACCTCTCCGTAGAAAAATCGTGGTTTGGGCTTAATGGAAATTTTTAGAGGCTTGTGGGACAAGTTAAATTTGTTCCACATTTCTTAATTTCTTATACCAACCCTAACTATGGGGCGGGGGGGCCAAAAATAGACCCCATTATTTTTTTATGTAATGCAAATGGTGAGATTTAATTGCACTTTCTTACATGTATTTAAATATTGTCCTTAAGAAGTGTGAGTTGCAGTGGTGTGTGTGAGAGGTTTTTCATTCCTCTCAACCACCCATTTATTTTTCTTTGGAGAATGGGTTTGACTTGGGTGATGTGGGGTGGAGACGAAATGATATGGCATCCCTGCTCTTTTTCTATTTATTCAAATTTTTGGGAAGTAAAGGGGGTTGCTTTCTTAGCTTTGGATCTTGGATTTTTTTAGAGTACTTGCGTGTTGGAGTAGAACGGAGCTTAGAGTTACTTGAGATTATTGAGGATAGTTCACTCTTGTTTTATTCTTTGTCTTATATGTTATGTGTTGTATGGATGTGTGTTCTTGTTTGAAGTGTTGGGTAATAAATTGGCCTTAGGTTGTGGTGAGATTTGTAAATGGGGATGAAATATTTTGCGAGGAATAAAAGCTTATTTGTGTGTTTAGGAGGGAGTGGGTTTAGGATGCCCCACCTTATTCGTATTTGCTATTTTACATTTTGGGCGAGTCATAAGAGATAGAAAGTCATAAGATACATAGATATGTTGTTGTAGGGATTCATAAGAGAATTTTAGGATTGATTTTGTTGTGGAGGATTTTATAGGTGGTCCTCAAAACCCTTGGGCGGCACAAGGGCACCCCCATGTTCCTATCTCTATTTTTCTTATTTTGAAGCCATTGTTAGGAAGTTATTGTGTTTAAAATGAATATTTTGTGTAGTTATATTCTTGTGTGTTGTTTCTTGCAAGTAACTGTGGAAGAATTGTAGAGTTTCCATGTTTTGGATCCATCCCTTATTGCCTTGTGGTTCGGGCTAGGGGGGCAATGAGAAGAATTGATTTTTATTCTCATTGGAGTTTTGGTAGGGTGGAGAATGTTGCCTCTCACCCATTTTTGGTTGTTGTGATCATGTGAAGAGAAGATGGAGCTTGGTTGGAGACTTGATTTTTGGAGCAATAATAGAAGAGAATATATTTTATTATAATGAATTCCTTGTAAATTCTGCACTTCAAGTTGAAGATCATTGCATTGTCTATTTGAAAGAAAAGAGTTATTGTATTTTATTTTGGAAGAAAAGTTGTATTGATTATTACTGATCAAGATTGTATTGTATATTGTAAAGGAAAGAAAGACATTTTAGTAAAGCTAGTTTTGTTATAGCGGAAATGTGGATGAAAGGAAGACAACATGTCCATATTGAATTGTTTTATTACCTCACATGGGTGTGTCAATCTTGCTTTAAAATTATTGTTGAATGCCTCTTGTGGGAATGTTGAAATTTGAATGAAGGAAATATTAAATTGTATTGTATTACTTGAAAGGAATTCAATGGAAATTTTAGACTATTTTGTGCATTTCCTTGCATTGTTTGATAGAAAGACAAACTTCTCATGAGTAGATAAAAGAACTTACATTTTCTTTTCTTTTCTTGGTTAATAAAAAAAATAGATTAATTCTTAAAACTAGTGGAGAAAGGAAATTAATTCATTGCAACTTAGGCTTTAGCATCATTGCAATGTGTAAATTTATTATTAAGTTATTGTAGAATTACTTATAAACCCAATGTAACTTGATGTAACAATAAGTGAAATTTGACATGATTTTAAAACCACTTATGTAAATATTATCAAATCTCACAAAGAAATTTTAAGTATGAAATTAATTTAGTTAACACTAATGGAAATATAAATGTTACTACCTTGATATTAGTATTGACATTAAGATAATAATAATATCAAGATATTATTAATATTAAAGTAATATTAATATCAATTTAAAAATAAAAATAATAATATGAATAAAACAAAATGTTTATATATATACATACATATATATTAAAAATTAATTTATATAAAAAAACTAACCAAAAGTAATTTTAAACAAGTTGCGGTTAGGATGGCTGCGACCTACCCTTGACTGTGTAAAAGCGAATAGGGTTGGGGGGAGGGTCGCCAACCCCACCCCCACCCCATTAATAAATGGGACAGGCGGCGGGGTCGACGACCCTCCCCCAACCTCACATAAACATTTCACCAGCTAATAAACCCTAGCAGCCAAAGTATTACACAATTCGACTATCCTTCCATATGCGGCATGTGTGTTTTCACCCGCGTGGAAATATAAACGATTAAATTATATATATATAAATATATATGTATATATTTTTCTATCTAAATAAATTCAACCACTACTTTAGACAATTTCCTTTAAAATGGGGAAAACCCATAAGCCCATTTGCGCAAATATTATTGAAATGAAATAAACAAAAATAAACCAAAGTTTTGAAACCCTAGATGAGGGTGTGAATAACACAAAAAAGAGATTTGCTTCCTCCTAAAATCTTGAGATGGCCTCTAATGGCTTTGTCTTTCTCCTCCACCAATCTGCAAAAGAAAACAAGGAATAATAAGAAACACAAAAGACAAACAAGTTTTTCTTGAGGAAATTTAGGGTTAGTTAAATGATTTTATATTTTGGCCCTAAATAAATCCATCCAAGGGATGAGATTCATCCCTACAAAAGCTAGGTGAGGAGTGGTTGAGTAAAATTCCAATTTAAAATTTTAAAACTTGAGTTGTGTAGGGGGAGGGATTATTTTACTACCCTTTGTGCTAAATTATGGATCTTGTCATTTGAGTTTAAACCTAGCCACCTTATGGGATTAAAATAACTTTAGCATTTAATTAAATAGACCCCTTTACCCATGATTTTAATTGTACAAGTTTGACTATGATGTACATTAAATTTTATCAAAATAAAATTTAAGGGAAACTAAATCAAGCCTTAGACTAACTTGGTTAATTATATGTTTTCAGGGCATTAATATTTTTATTATAATGGGGATTAAATAAGGAAATTTATATTATTAATTTTAAAGTAACTAAGAGACATGAATGTGACAACTGTTAATTTGATGCTTTTGTGGGTACGTCCTTAAAAAAACATTATTCTGTTATTTTTCTAGATTTCCCTAGGTTGTTCTTGGGTTTCATGCGGATGATTATTTTAGTGGTAGTTACACTTGGTATCAGAGTTGTGGGTTCAAATATTTGACCCTTGGGAACAATACAAAACACGAGACATGTATAGTTAACGTAGTGCAATTTTTTTAAACCTAGAAAACAACATTGTCTTATAAGTATATAATATTGAAAATCTCGAATACCATACGAAAAATCTACAATGATGAACTAACTCTCACCTTGGTCTGTGTAGGAAGAGTAGACAAGACGATGGGTTATTGCGCATAGATCTACACTTACCACCTCTAGATCAGGTGGTAGCTGTCATTTTACCTCATATTTTACAAACACTTCAAGACGTCAATGCCATTATACGCGGAGGGTCCTTAGGAGGATGACTTACTAGACTAGATAGGGAGACATAATTTGAGGCTCGGGAATCTCCTTAACACAGTGATTAGCATATGGCAGAGAACTCCTACGTGGAATCGACTAGGATAAAGTCACCATAGAGGGGACAAGGAGACAATGATTCTGGACACAGGGATAGATCTTAGAGCCTTAGGCAGAGGGAGGAGCATGTAAAGATATCTAGGGGTCTTCATTCATCAGCTACAAACCATATTAGGGAGATCTTGAATCTACACCTATCTAACTATTTTGGAGATACAAGTGGGTTTCAGGAAGAGGTGTGGTTAGTGATCTTGAGCAGGTGCTTCAATCTCTTCACTTGTACTAGGAACACAAAATATCGTGTTACGATCCATATTTTGAGGGATGAATCAGGTGTCTACTGGAGAACCAAGGTGTAGAAGTTCTATCTTGAATTAGAGATGGTTACCTGGTAGCTCTTTAAAGAGCGGTTCATGAGCAGGTATTTATCCAGGAGGTTCATTAAGTAGAGGATAGATGAGTTCCATGACCTCTGTTAGATATCTATGAGTGTAGTTAAGTATGAGAGTCGATTCTTAGAGCTACTCTAGTATGTAGACTATATGCAGGATGAGCAGGTCCATATTCACAGGTTCATTAGGGGCCTGAATTTTGATTTGGGCAGTGCGGTACACATTCACTACCTACAAACCTTAGCAGAGGTCATGGAGAAGGAATTTATTATAGATGAGACACATGGGATGATGCACCATCCCGGGGATAGAGTGCAAAGCTACATCTTACAGATGTAGGATAATAGGTCAAAGGGGCAAACTGATCCTCCTTGTGGTAGACATGGTTCTACATAATCTTCTTTTAGGCCACCACAACAGCCACCGCTATAGCAACAACAACAAACTCATCTAAAATTCATTCTTACCCAAAGATTCAATAGTCATAGGGGACAGAGTATGGGTCCTCCTCCTAGGAATCCCATTAGGACATAAGGAGCGTCGAGATCTTATTTAGCAGAAGATCATCAGTAGAGACCTTAGTAGTCTATAGCCAGATCATTATAATCCATGAAAAAAACCTCAAGAGTATCAGCTAGCACTGCATATCACTGGAGATGAACAGACAACTATTATGGTTGTAGCGTCATTGGAAATCATTGGAGATAGTTCCCTTAGAACCCTAGTAACAAGAGCGAGGCAAAAATTTTAGAGCCTACGGTTGGCAACATTAGATGTAGCCATCAAATCTATGCAGCAGTTGAGAACTACTAGGCTAAGTACTAGAGTACCATGATAGAAACTACAGGTAGCATTTGTGGAATACCTGCCTCTATATTATTTGATTGTGGTTTGTCTGATTCATTTATTCCACCATATTTAGTAGAGCATTATAGGTTGGTGGTTGTTAGGCAGGGTCTTAGTTAAGATGTTGAGATGGCTTCTCGAGCATAAATTTGTATAGAATCCTTAGTTAAGGAGTGTGTAGTGAATTTGGGACCATTCACCACTACCTGGGATCTTCGTATCATTCTCTTGGGTTAATATAGAGTCATCTTGAGCATCGATTGGTTATTTTCACATAGATCTGGAGTTCACTATTACCATAAGACTATTTCATGTACAAATGATCTAGGAGTTGAGTCAGAGATGGCATGAGTTAGGAGGCCCATTTCCATCCGTAACATCTCTGCTATGGACCGTAATTGTTGTGTGGTGATGAGGTTACTAGATTTATGTTGTTACTATTAGTGTTAGATCTGATGATGATTCTAGTGGGCCATCCCTTGATGACCATCACATCTTGATAGATTTTTTTGATGTTTTTCCATTGGAGCTACTGGGGTTACCTCCCCCAAGTGACATAGGTTTTCACATAGATTTGGTTCCAGGCGCAAATCCTATCTCATGAACACCTTATCGAATGACTACCCCTGAGCTCTGTGAGCTCAAGTTGCATCTTGAGGGCCTTATGGGGAAAGGCCTAATCTTTTCTAGTGTATCCCCTTTAGGTGCACCAATTATTTTTGTGAATATTGAGGAAGGATCTCTACGTTTGTGTATTGATTATTACACACTAAATAAAGTAAGGATCAAGAATTGTTACCCCTTACATGGATTGATGATTTATTGGATTGGATTAAGGGGGCTACAATATTCTCAAAGATAGACCTTAAGTTAGGGTACCATAAACTGAGGATCATAGAGGTAGACATTCATAATGCAACCTTTCGTACGATATATGGGAACTACAAGTTCACAGTAGTTCCTTTTGGTAAGGTAAATGGCCCTGCAGTGTTCATGAGATTGATGAATGAGGTGTTCAAGACATTTATGGATCACTTTGTGATTATTTTGTTTAACGATATTATGATATACTCAGATACATGTGAATATCATGAGGGGAACCTTCACCAATTTCTTCAGTGTCTTCGTGAGAACAAAGTTTATGGGAACCTAGAGAAGTGTGTGTTCTTTTAGAGAGAGGTGCAATATTTGGGCCACATAATTTCTTGAGAAGGTATCACAATCGATACTTCCAAGATTTGAGCTATTATGGGTTGGCCAACACCCACTAGTGTGACCGAGGTGCACAGTTTCATGGGTTTGGTAGGATACAATAGGATATTTATACAAGACTTTTCTCAGGGTACGCATCCCATTACTTCCATTTAACGAAAAGGAAAGAATATGTATGGTCAGATAGATGTGAGTAGGCCTTCAAAACATTGAAGGAATGCCTCTTTACAGTGCCTTTTTTTGTAGTGCAAGACCCTCAAGGAAATTTCTTCATTTGCATAGATGCTTCTTTGGTAGGACTTGGAGTTTTGTTGATGCGGGAGGGGAGATTAGTTGCTTTTGAGTCTCGCAAAATCAAGGATTATGTGCTCATTTATTCAACTCATGACCTTGATCTTGAAGTAGTTATGCACGCCTTGTTGCGGTGGAGAAAATTCCTTCTTGGCCAGAGATTTACACTCAGGACTAATCACTTGAGTCTTCTCCATCTCTTCACACAACCCAATCTCAATGCTTGTCAATGGTGTTAAATGGAGTTGTTTTGTGAGTACGGCATGGAAATAGAGCATATGATGGAGAAGGAGAATTATTTTGTAGAAGCGATAAGTAGACAGAGACATGTGGTTATGGATACTTCAGTGGGTACTGATTTGCGGAGTAGTATTTTGTAGCAGTTTCCTCACGACATCCTCTACCTTTTATCCAGATCATATATTGAGTCGTATAGAACCCTTGAGCAGAGATTTTATGTATTTTCATTTGAGAAATATGTGCTTCTTAGACGTAGACGTCAGATATATGTTTCTAAAGATGAAATCTTGAGACATGACATTTTGATAGAGGCTCATCATGCACCTTATTCAGCCCATCCCAGGGTGAAGAAGATGCATGCTACCTTGAGATAGTTGTACCATTGGAGGGGACTTCAGAGAGACATGGCTTGGTTTGTGCCACACTGTTTAGAGTGTTAGAAGGTGAAGGCTAAGCATTAACATCTAGTTGGCCTTCTTTTCCCTCATGCTATACCAGAGTGGAAATTGGATACCATTTCCATAGACTTCATAGTTGGGTTACTGATGTCGAGATACCACCACAATGCCATCATGGTCATAGTGGAAAAATTGAATAAAGGGTCTCATTTTGCTTGGGTGATGACCACATATGAAGCTAGTGTAGTGGCATGGGTATATCTTGATGAGATTTATAGATTGCATGGTGTTGGTGCTCCTTTTGATCTCGCACCATTTTGCACTGAATTTCCTCTGATCCGCATGTTATGAAACATTTTATCTTTTGATGTGAATTATCTAAAGTTTATACCTGCATTTGAATAGCTCAAATTGTTTATAAAATCCATTGTCGTGCCCCTTTTTGAAAAAGTCTCTGAGTTTTCCCTATTTTTAACCTAATTTCTTCAAAATCTAGGGGCTCTATCATTTTTCCTATTTTGCCCCAACCATGGAAGCTCGATAATGATCAATTTATATTTGTATGTCTATGAAAATCCAAATCCATGGTCAAAATATGCTTGGAACCATGCTTCACTTGGTTTTGTTTCAAAAAATTTCATCCTCAATGAAAAAAAAGTTTCTAGGTATGAATTGTAAATTTTTGTGTTTTTTTATGGTTTGGTGGGCGTCTTTTTCCTGTCAAAATTATTCCTCAACATTCGGTGGTAACGTGGATTATTTTGGTTGGTCAAGGGATGGTGGGAAAATGTTTTAAGTTGTCAATTTTTGTTTTTTGGCAAAAAGGTAAATTTTTTCCCATGGTTCTGTTCAATTCTAATTGCTTCTTTTGGTACTTATGTGGCTTCTTATAATTGGATGGGGTGGCAGTAGGTTGTATTTTTGAGTTTTTTCTTTTTGTCTACTTTGGAAAAAAATTTGAACCCACCCTGCGCCCTCACTGGGCTTTGATTAAAGTAAAATTTCAGCGATAGGGAAAAGGTCTTATTTTGACCCCGTAGAAGGACACATGACAAAGTGAAAAGTTGAGATGTGGGCATTTGGAAGCAAGTTGGATATTTTTCCCTTTTGGAAAAATGGAGTAAAATTCTAAAATGGAAGTGCGCACCCGCCAAATCATGTTGAATCCTTATAGGGTTCTTGAAATTGTTCCATGAAGACACGTGGAGGCTTTTGGTGAGTCTTCGCATACTTAGTCTCTTTACAAAATGTTTTGAGAGGACAAGGAAATGTGTAGGGACCATGCATGTTTGAGGACCGGCCCTTGAATTTTATTTTAAATAAGAGCCATGAGAACACTTTGAGGCCTCCACTCACTTTGCTTTTAGCTTGGAATTTTCAACGGCTAAAGGAGATTGCCTCAGAAACTTACACATGGCGCCTTTCACAGAGATGTAAGCCTTCAAAAAAAAAATTCCAAACCAAGACATGTGGTGAGCCCATGCTCATTCAAGGTCTAAAATTTTTGGGACCATCTCAAGATGCACCTTTGTGACGCGTGGTAGTTTGAAAATTCAAAGAGGCGGGGAAGCAGACCATATGAGGCAACTTGGATTTTTATCCTCTTGTCATCAAAAAGATTAAAATATCAAAATGGACCACAAGCTCAACAAGTAGGAGGTTAAGGTTGAGTTGAAAATGTCAAGAGGCGGGGAGGCGGGCCATCGGGGGAAACTTGGACTTTTTTCCCATTGATATTGAAAAGACTGAAATCATCAAAATGACCCACGGGCCCGATAGAGAAAGGTCAAAACTTTCTCCAATCAATGGTGGAGGTGCAGATTTTCAGGGGTAAATTGAAAATTTTTCCTTTTGTGGAAAGAGGATTTGAAAGTGAAAAAGGAAGCATGGTTCAACTGGGACCCACATTAGAGACTAGAAGTAGAAGGAAGAAGATACAGGCAAAACTTTGAAAATATTCCTTTTTCCAAAAAAGAGGTGAAATAGCAGAATTTTTCCACTGTTCGTTTGGGACCCACATTAGGACACATGTCAAGATCATTTCTCAAGGGTGGAGGGGCGGAGCAAAATGTGAAAATTTAATTTTTTTCCAAAAGTTATAAAAGGAAAAAAGGAAACTGCAGGCCCATTTTAAAGTGGATCTCCCACACGGATGGTCCAAATTCAAAATAAAAATCAACGACATCTGTGCATTTGTATGTGATTTTTCCACCATTTTCACTCCAGAGATCCTGGAGATGCGAGTCTTCATGATTTCTCGATATTTCCTACACACCAAATAGGGAAGGGGAGTTAATTTTATATCTAATTTTGGTGAGGAAGATCTAGGGATGTCTTTTACCATTAAGATGAGATCTGACCTATGGACTCAATCTGATGTTCCATTTATCCTTCTCAGGCACGTAAAGAACCAAATTTGACATATTAGGGGTGGAAGTGGTTGGTGAGTAGAGTGAAGAGTGGTCTACC
Source organism: Taxus chinensis (assembly GCA_019776745.2). NCBI lineage: Eukaryota > Viridiplantae > Streptophyta > Pinopsida > Cupressales > Taxaceae > Taxus > Taxus chinensis. The sequence continues at coordinate 130,619,730 of CM034153.1, read as the reverse complement.
AGAAGGAGTTGAATGCGGGAGACGTTCGAAGAGATCCACCCCCTGTACACCTGACAAATTTTTACAGATCTGATTCTAGGAATCATAATTGGGATCATGGTGATCATTGGTGCACTCATGTTTGGATTTTTGGGGGGAAAACTCTATTGTAAAAAATTAAGTATTATAAATTTCATGAATTTTTTGTGCAAATGGCTGGAGTGTTAGATGTCGGGACTGATTTTTCTAAGAGAAAAGCTTAATAGAACCCATCCTTCTGAGAAAGCATCTGAAGAAACATGTTTATCTCCTTTGTGTTAAATTTGATCATGTCAAGGTGGTTACAAGTGTACAACCATTGACAAGCTCTGAGATTATTCTAGAAATTTTTCGTTGCTGATAAATTTAATCTAAATCGAGTTAATCTACATTATTTTTTGGGAAAAATTTGTGTTTGCTTCATTCCTGAATGTTTGTAAGTAGTTTTCTTGTTCCAGTTACAATATTACATTGAAATAGTTGTGAATAACACAAGATCTTATCCTTGTGATAGTTTTGTGGCATTTGCAATTTCATTTATCAGAAGAGCTTTCATTTGATGATGAAATAAAAAAAATTAAAATCACTATGACTCCTAACATTACTATAAGATTGTTTGTTAGCCTTTTTGGGTATCTTAGGAGTGATAAAACATAGGATGATAATGTTTAGTTAAGGTTTCCAATTTGAGCCTTCATTTTCGATCATTAAAGTTTGTGTGAAGGTGATGACCTGGGCCTCAATTAAAGCACATATTCAGGTTAAAGGAACATCCTAGCTATCCCAAAGCATTCTGTTGTTTGAGCTCTCCAATTTTGTAAAATTTCTCAAGAATATGGTGACTCGAGTTCATTTTTGCCTCACCTCCCACCAAAAGTTCATTTAAAAACAACCAATCATAACCATACTACCCTCTTTTGTCATGTGTGTATATAAATGCATACTTTTAACTACTAAAACATGCAGAAATAATCAGGTTTTCATTTGTCTTTAGTGGCCTAAACCTTGCTTAGAAAAAATCTCCATTATCTAGAGTGATAACTCGTGAGAGTTAGGTTTTGTTACATTGATCATATTTTCTTCATGGTATTCTTAATAATTTCACAAGGAAGGATATCTCCATCTCCTTGACAAACAACAGGATCCAAAAAGGGTCATCTCACGCTAGTTGAGAGGCACAACCATAAAGTAGTAAGGATAGGTCAAACTCTAGAAGTTTCTACCCATTTCTACACATCTGAGTGACAAAGAGAAATCTACATTTCATCTCCGGCTATAGAATTACACAATACATGCTTTGTTTGTCTCTAAGCTTCCTATCAAACCTGTGATGTTGCTCAGCTTCTAAGGGAGAATCAATTTGGGTAACAACACATAATTCGCACTGTTGTCAGGTACATAGTTATTACAATTCATATTCAGACCCTGGTAAACATTTATTCTATGCTCCAAGTGCTAGTACATTATTTCAACATCATCCTATGTTTAGGCCTGTAATAAGTATTCAAAGTTACAAGTGTTGTGTGTAATTCTTTCAGTTTCTACACCTAGTGCACTAGCTTTCATCGATAAATATGGGTAAAGAAAATTTAGATCATTCCATTTTTAGTTTCTAGTAATGACATACATTTCACAAATCATATTTTAGTGCATTTACAGAACTAAAGTAGAAATCCTTAGTGGTGAATCCCTATTGATATGATTCTTGATACGTAGTAGTGTATTAACCTCTATAAAGTGATAATTTTTACTAACCCTTGCAAAGCTGGAAGGAAGAAGATCTTTCTTTGCTAGGGATCTTGCTAGAAAATTATTTCTAGAGCTAGGAAAAATAAATTCAAATGGAAGAAAATCCTAAAGATTTGTTAGAGATCAGTAAAAAAGAAAAGGGATCTCCATTGTTGAAAGTGATCAGCCTATTATTGAAGACTACCATTCAAGTGCTTCTGAATCAGGTAGCCTCTTTGTGGAACTAAACTCTCCAATTGGGGAGGGGCATTCATTTGATTTTAAAAAATTTGATTCTCATTTTTCCCCTGTCTTTTCAAAAGTTGATAGGGTTTTCCAAGAAATGAGGCCTTTAGGGGATATCCATTTTGAAATTTATAATCATGTGTTTGAAAGACCCTCCACCCCTTATCAATTTTTCTCCCCTTGAGGATCACCTCTTCGAAACAACATGGCCCTACCCCCACCTAGACCTCCATCTGTTGTAAACACCTTTGGCGAGTATAAATTTTACAGGGATGACTAGTTATCCAAATGCATTTCCCTAGGATGTAATAAATATATTACCATAGTTCCATGGAAACAACACTATAACTGGTGATCAACATTTAAAGATTTTTATCAATATGATGGAAGAATTTGAGATTAGACATGAAGATGTATATATCATATTGTTTATCCATAATTTAGAGGAATATTTCAAGGACTGGTACAAATCTTTGCTAGATAATTCCATTGATTCCTAGACTGAGATGAATAATGCATTTATATTGCATTATGGTGATAGAACCGATCCTAGATTTCTTCTGTCAAAATTTGAAAACATTAATAAGAATCCTAATGAGACAGTATATGATTTCAATACAAGGTTTAACAAGACATTGAGGAGATTTCTTGTTAGCTTAAGGCCATGTGATGAATCATGTTTGATCAAATATTCAGATGCATTTGATAAAAAAATGCTTACTAATTGAGGGACAAAAACCCTACTAATTTGAGGTAGGCCTTCACCATGGCTCTGCAAATAGATAACAACATCTAGGCAATTTGAAAACCTTCAAAAAGGTAGGATGTAAAACTAATAAACCTGGAACATCCTCAAACAAGTAAGGCTTATGATTTGGAGGAAGTTGTGAAAAATTTGGCAGAGGCTGTGAAAGAAATATCATACAAATTAACCTGGGTAGAAAAAGGGATTGGGCATAGTTCATAAGGTCAACACAAGTAGCAAGGAAAAGACAATTTTACAAATCATCATAGAAATGATCAAAGATCTAATGACAAAGGAAAGGGACCTATTTTAAAACTCCTAGGCAAGGGAAAAAAGAATGGTACCTAATCCTTTGGCTACTAAAGTTACTAGTGTATAGGAGACAAATGTCATTGATCGGTGTTACAGATGTTTCATGCCCCATGCTACATGTGATGAAGATCAACGAGAAGAAGAAGAAGCTGATGATGATAATGATGATGATGTTTGCATGATGGGTTGCTCCTTGAGATCACAACAATGGGAAACTTCAATTGAGGTAATAAGTGATAGAACTATTTCTGACTTTTGGGATTGCATCCACTGGGTACCTATTCTTCCCCCCTCCAATAATTTAGAAGTAGATACTGTACAATATTTTGAATTTCCCAATAATGACTTTGAATATTTAAGCTATTTAATTATAAATAAGTATGATGGAGGAATCCCATCCGAGGAGGACAAGAAGTTGTTGATGAACGTTGTTGTTTCCCAAGAGGAGTATAACACAAGAAGTAGGGTTGTCAAAGGGATAGGGCCTCAGGCCAGACAAAAAATCCATTGTTTTCAAATATTCCTAAAGAGGCTCCTAAGAAAGATGCATCTGCCAAGGGCGTTGTTATCCCAAACAAAAATCATACCCATCCTCATGCCCAAGGTATCAAAAATTTTGTGCCCTATAATGAATATATCAACCTTCCTTCCAATGCTACCTTGCCAAAGTTTGTCCCTTACGATATATTTCCCAATTCTTGAGTCATATAAAAATATTAGTTCCAATTTTTGAGTTGATTAGGATTCCTAACCACAAAAAAATGGCTTTTGAGTATTTGGATCTGAAAGAGGAGAAGACTAACCTAGGTAGAAATATAAACATTGTGGAGACTCCACTAGTCATTGAAGAGTTAGGGACACCACCAGTGTTGGAGGAACTAGGTGAACCACCTTAGGTTCATTTGGGGACATCCTTGGTCGAGTCTCAGCTAAATGTGGATTCATTCTTCACCAGTTTGATCATTAAAGACATATTACTAGACAAATGTATATTTGACTTAGGAGCATCATGTAATGTTATGCCTCTAGAAGTCATGAATGAGCTAGATATAAAAGTAACGACAGCATATGGTAAGTGTGCTGTTATGGACTTCAGAGAAGTGCTATTGGGGGGATGTGTGAAAGGTCTGGTGGTGAAACTTGTAGCTTTCCCAGGTAAAAAGCTAATGCTTGATGTTGTTATTGTTGATTACCCAACCAAGAACTTGAGGAGATTTCATGTTAGATTAAGGCCATGTGATGAATCATGTTTCACCAAATATTCAGATGTATTTGATAAAAAAAATTCTTACTACTTGAGGGAAAATAACCCTTCTAATATTAGGGAGGCCCTCACCATGGATATGGAAATAGAAAACAAGATTAAGGCAATTAGAAAGCCTCCCAAAAGGGAGGGTGTAAAAAAAATTAACCCGGAAAAGCCTCAAACAAGTAAGGATGTTGGTTTGGAGGAAGTTGTGAAAACTTTGGCATTGGTTGTCAAAGAAATATCATACAAATTAGCCTGGGAAGAAAAAGAGATTTGGTAGAGTTCACAAGGTTAGCACAAGCAACAAGGCTAAGTCAGGTTTACAAATAATTATAGAAATGATCAGAGATCTGATGAAAGAGGCAAGGGACCTGTTGGATTTGGAAATAAATAGTCCTAGGCCAAGGAAAACAAAATGGTACCTAATTCTTTGGCTACCAGAGTTGTTATTGTGGAGGAGATAGATTTCATTCATTTGTGTGACATATGTTTCATGCCCCATGCTCCGTGTGAGGAAAATCAACATGAAGATGAAGAAGATAATCATGATAATGATGATGATGTGTACATGATGGGTTGCTCCATGAGCTCACAACAAGGAGAAACTTCAAGTGAGGTAATAAGTGATAGAACTACTACTGATTTTTGGGATTGCATCCACTAGGTACCTACTATTCCCCCCTCTCATAATGTAGTAGTAGATACTATACAATATTTTTAATTTCCCAATCATGACTTTGAATATTTAATTTCCCTTAGGATTCCCGAGCACAAAAAAGGGATTTTGAGTATTTCGTGCTGAAAGAGGAGAAGATAGCCTTGGGTAGAAATATAAACATTGTGGAGACTCCACCAATCATTGAAGAGTTAGAGACACCACCAGTGCTGGAGGAACTAGGTTAACCACCTGAGGTTTATTGGGGGACATCCTTGGTGGATTCTTAGCTAAATTTGGATCCGTTCTTCACCACTCTGATCATTAAAGACATATTCCTACATAACTGTATGTTTGACTCAGGGGCATCATGCATCTGTCTAGAATTCATGAATGATCTAGATATCAAAGTAATAGTAGCATATGGGAAGTGTACTTCTATGGACTGTTGAGAAGTTCCAATGGTGGGATGTGTGAAAGGTCTAGTGGTACAACTTGTAACTTACCTAGGTAAAAACTAGATGCTTGATGTTGTTATTATTGATTTCCCATCCAAGTGGGGTATGTTGTTATCTAGAATATGGGCTTCAAGTATTGGTGGGAGTTTTCAAATGGACATGTCCTATGCTATCATCCTAATTGAGGGAATCCTTTTCAAGTTGTATAGAGAAAAGAATATGTTTCACGTTATTGAAGATCCCAACAATGCATCTTATGAAGTATTGTACAGAAGTGTTGATGTTGATAATTTTGTAGGATTTTCTAATGGAAAAGAGCACAAGATTGAAGAATTCAAATTTCTTGAATAGGGAGGATCTCATTGGACTTCATTATTTGATGGAGCTTGCTCTAAGTTTGGAAATGGTGCTGGTGTTGTTCTGATCTCTCTAGATCAGGAAGAGTTTGTCTTTTCCTTCAAAATCAACTTTGAGTGCACTAAAAACATTGCTAAGTATGAGGTACTATTGTTAGGTCTGAGGAGTGTTTCGAAATATGGTGTTAAAGACATCATTGTCAAAGGAAATTCAAAATTAATTGTAAAGCAAGTCAAAAAACTTTATGTCACAAAAAATCAGCAAATGAAACAATACAAGCATGCAGTTTGGGATCTCACTGACATGTTTGATTCATTCAATATTGTGCATCGTGATAGGAATTTCAATGATTTGGTAGAAAAAATTGTAGTATTGGAATATCGGTTTGATAATTGTACAGTATCCCCATATTGTGAATATGATGTTGAGGTGTTAACTAGGCCATTTGTACCTCACAATATTAAACATTGGAAAGTTTTTGATGATGGTTCTCAGGTCAGAAGATTTCTATAAAACAAAGCAAATTTTTCTAATCATAATATTAATTAGGAGCCAATGGTGTGCATACCAGAGGGTAAATTAACCTTTTTTTGAAGAGGCATCATCAAACTAAAGACTAATAGCATTCCTAGAGGGCTTGTTGATCTTGAATCCAACTTTGATAATGTTGATCACATTATTAACAGATGCATAGTAGCCTTAATGGATTTGGAGGAGCATGATATTGGAACAAAGGAGAAACCAAGGACGATCTGGTTGGGAAGCAATATCAACAAGTAGGAAAAAAATTCTTATGTCTAATTGGTGAAAAAATATCAAGATTACATGGCTTGGACTTATTCAGAATTAAAGGCGTACAGAGAGGATCTGTTTCAACATGAGATTCCTTTAGAATCTAATGCAAAACCATTTAGGCAAAAATAGAGGCTAATAAATCCCCTCCTATCTCTTAAAATTCAAGAGGAATTGAAAAATTTGAGGGATGGAGGGATTATTCAGCCTACAAGGTATTCTTCTTGTGTTACAAACCTAATACAAGTCAGAATGAAGAATGGTGACATTCGGTTGTGTGTGGACTTTAGAATTATGAATAGAGCATAAATGAAGAATAATTATCCTTTACCAAACAAGGAAAATATCTTACAGTTAGTGACTGGTTTTGAGCTACTATCTACCCTGCATGGTTTCTCTAGTTATAACAAAGTTGTTGTAAAGGAATCAGAAATAATTAAGACAACCTTTACCACCCCTTGGGGAACGTATGTATTTTTCAGGATGCCCTTTGGACTGATAAATGTTGGAGCAACCTTTTAGAGAGTAATGGATGTTTCTTTTTCTAGTTACATCAATGATTTTATTGTTGTCTACCAAGACAATGTAACTGTGTTCTCGAGAAAGAGAGGTGATCATTTGGAGCAATTGGAGAAAATGTTGATAAGATGCAGAGAATATGGAATTTCACTCAATCCAAAGAAGTTCCATTTCAGAGTATAGACAGTAAAATTGCTTGGTCACATTGTGTCATAAGAAAGCGGTAGTGATTGATCCAGAAATGGTAGAGGCTATCAACAAGGTCCCAATTCCAAGAACCAAGAATGGGATTCATTCCTTCTTTGGGAAGATAAAATTTATTAGGAGATTCATATAAAAATTTGTTGAGTTGACCATTCCAATCACTGGCATGCTAAAGAAGGACCAGGCCATCAAATGGGAGGAGGATTCCATTTAAGCTTTCAATGAGATCAAGGAGGCATTAAAGCATGCCCCTGTTTTGGCAACTCCAGATTATAAGAAGCCCTTCTAATTGTTTTCTTTTCCTTTAGAGAACACTATTGCATTTGTCTTGTTCGAGAAAGATGATGAAGGGGCTAAGAGGCCAATCACCTTTTTTAGTAAGGAATTACATGGGGCCGAGCTGAACTAAACTATTGCAGAGAAACAAGCATTTTACTTAATAAAAGTAGCAAAGGTTTTTAGACCTTACATTTTGAGCTCTAAAATTGTTTCTTATGTACCCCACACGATGGTGAAAGACATATTTTTAGAGATGGAAGTCTCAAGAAAAATATGCATATGGGTGAAAAAGTTGTAAGAATATGACATGGATATCCAAACCACAAATTTGGTGAGAGAATTGGGCTCGGCTAAGCTTGTGGCTAAGATAAACTTGCAAACTATTGAGGTAATTGAGGCAGAAGAAGGAAGGGTAGATGTTTTTGAAAAATTGATGAGTTTTGAGTGGTATAAAGATGTAATTTTTTATCTAAGACATCTATACTACCCTTGGAATTTGAGTAAGAACCAAAAAATAGCCCTTAAGTTGGCTTCCCATAAATATGTCATTATTGATTATGGGTTAGCCTAGAAGAACCTTGAGGGAGTTCTCTTAAGGTGAATTATTGAAGATGAATCCCCCAAGATAATTATTGATCTTCTGTCATCACCAATCTGACACTATGATAATTCTTCACCGGGAACTCCTCGTGCTATGATTATTTACTAATGCACAGCCTTTAGTTTGGTGGATGTAATCTGGAAACAAAACAACAACATAACACAAGAATACCATTGACTATGATAAGACGGAATGATGAAAAATCTGAAATATCAAAGTAAATTATAATATTAACATGAAATTGTTACAATCTCACCCATGAGGTACTTCAAGTGTTATTGACTTCACTTGCCTTTCACCAAGACTATGGGAGAAACTTTACAATTACACCTCTTAATGGCTTCTTCAACACACCTTTAAACTGATGGCTTCCTTCGCACACTTCCTACAATATTTCTCACTACTTCCTTCTATGCTAAATGAGGGGGGTGGCCTCTCTATTTATAGAACTTCCAGGCTTATCCATCTTATCTCTAAGATAGGATAAGAAATCCACTCTGACGAATCATATTCCATACCTTAACTCTTATCTGTACATGTAAGCTTATCTTTTAAGATAAGATAAACCTTATCATTTTACATGGGTTCCACATTTTTAGACTTTTTACAAATAAAATACACAAAATATTTATGACCTCACTCCTTGTCCTTATTACCAATATAATATTTCTAATTCCTAATCATGTAGACCCTACTTCTCTAATTACCCAAACTTTGACATTTTAACATTACTGGACCACTTACGACAAATATTTACTTTTTACAACATTCCTATTGTACTTTGACTGTTACCGTACTCCACATTATTGGCGGCACCGTACTGACGGCGCCGTTATCTTCTATCAGACGCTACTACTAATTATACTTAACAACATCATATTCCTAATACATACATTAATGAAATAGAAATTACGGAGGAAAATTTTAGTGTCGACATCTTCCCCCTTCCTAGCTTCTACTCCGTCCTTGGAGTAGACTATTCTGGTGCTTGGAAAATCTTCAACTTGTCGTGGTTGACCCATTTCGTAATGGGAGTGCCATCCAATTCCTCCAGTCGGTACGTACCATTTTCATGCACAGCTGCTATTTTGTAGGGCCCCATCCATTTTGGAAGAAATTTTCTCTGTCTTCTTTTTTTGTATCTGGAATCATATACTAGAACCAAGTCATTCACATGAAATGGAGACCACCGGATCTTTTGATCAAAGTATTCCTTCTGCTTCATTTTCTTCTTATGGCTTGTATCCTTTGCTATTTCTCTCATTTCCTCCAGCAAATGAAGATGTACCAACCTTTCTTTTACTGAATCACTTTCATCCATCCTTTCATTTTTCATAACTCTCACAGTGGGAATATCAAACTCAATAGGAAGAACTGGATCAATGCCATAGGCCAACTGAAATGGGGAGTATCCTGTTGCTGACTTTGATGTTGCCCTATATGCCCACAATGCTGCATGAATCCTTTTATCCCATTTATGTACCTGCAAGGCTGCATCTTTTGCTAGAATTTGACACAACACAAAATTTGTTCGTTCCACCTGTCCATTTGTGCTTGGCTTGTATGTTGTTGCCTTCCTATGCTTAATAGAAAACTTATTGACTAGGGCTTCTACCACCTCATTAATGAAGTGGCTTCCTTGATCTGTTACAATTTCTAATGGGCAACCAAATCTGGTGACAATGCGTTCATATATGAACCTTGCCACTTCATCCATGGAAGTTGTTTTCAATGGCCTAGCTTCAACCCACTTGGTTAAATAATCTGTGGCAACTACAATATACTTATTTTGGCGTGATGTAGTTGGAAGTGGACCTACAATGTCTATTCCCCACTTTTCAAAGGGACCAAGTGGAAGAATAGGACATAATGGAGCTGATGAAGTCTTACGGTTACCATGTGTTTGACAAATATCACATGTCTTACAATAATTATAACAATCTTTAAAAAGAGTGGGCCAGTGATAACCTGCATCCAAGATCCTTCTTGCTGTAAGTTGTCTAGAGAAGTGCCCTCCACATGTACCATTGTGGAATTCTTCTAGCAGTTCCTTCCCTTGATCACGTCCAACTACCCTCTTGTACTGTCCATCAGGTCCTATTCGAAATAATACTCCATGCAGAATAGAATATGGACGACTGGCTTGAGTAATATTTCTCTTAGTCTTTGCATTGGCACCATCAGGAAACTTGAATTCATTCAGATAATTCCAAATATCTATGTATTCACTAGGGATTGTGTCAAGGGATAACAATGCTGCATCGGGGAAATCATCATCATCACAAGATGATCCTAAACCATCATAGGCTCGAGAGAGTGCATCTGCATTGACATGCTTCTTTCCTGGCCTATCTATAATATCAAATTCAAATTCTTGTAGCAAAATTATCCATCTTGCTATCCTCCCTGATGGGTTAGGCTTATTTACAATATATTTTAGAGCCTGATGATCTGTTACAACTAGAAATTTTTGCCCTAGCAAGTAATTTCTAAACTTCTTTACAACAAAAATGATAGCCAGAGCCTCTTTTTCAGTTACAGTATAATTTACCTCAGCACTGCTCATTTGTCTGCTCCCAAAGTAAATTGGATGTTCATTCCCATTTTCATCCTTTTGGCTCAAAGTACTTCCTAGTGCTGCATCTGAGGCATCAGTGTACACAATGAATGGCTTGCTCCAATCTGGATTCTTCAAAACAGGTGAAGACACCAGGGCTTCCTTCAGTTGTCCAAAAGCTTCATGCGCCTTATTTCCTGGTTCATAAGTAACATCCTTCTTCAAGAACTGGGTTAGTGGCTGTGCAATCTTTGAGAAATTCTTGATGAACCTTCTATAGTAACCCACATGGCCTAAAAATGATCTCAACTTACTTCTATTCATAGGAAATGGTAAATCTTTGATTTTTGAAACTTTATCAGGATCAGTACCAATACCATCTCTGGATACAACATGCCCTAACAAAATGCCTTTAGAACATCCAAAGACACACTTTGTAGGGTTTAGTGAGGCTTGTGCTTCATCTAACCTTTGAAATGTTGTCTCCATTTGGTGCAGGTGGTCCAACTTGCTCCCATAGATGTAAAAATCATCCAGAAATACTCTGATGAAGGTCCCAATGTAGGGTTCGAACACCCTATTCATCAAACGCTGGAATGTTGCTGGAGCATTACACAACCCAAAAGGCATAACTCTATAAGAAAACGTTCCCCAAGGAGTGGTGAACGTGGTCTTCAGCTGATCTTTCTCTGCTATACGAACTTGGTTGTAGCCGCTATATCCATCAACAAAACTATAGCACTCCTGGCCAGCTACTTCGTCCAAGATCTGATCTGAAAATGGAAGAGGGTAATGATCCTTCTTTGTTGCCTTATTGAGCTTCCTGTAATCAACACAAATGCGTAGCTTCCCATTCTTTTTTATTGAGATCACAATGGGAGAAACCCATTCTGAATTCTCCACAGCAAATATGAATCCTGCATCAAGCAACTTATCTATTTCTTCTTTTACAGTCTTGGAAAAATTAGGATTCATTCTATATGGCATTTTCTTTATGGGCTTAGCACCATCTACCAGCTCAATACAATGTTCTACCCAACTTACTTGACGGAGTTCCTTGTAATCAAAAGTGAATAGGTGTATGTACCTTCGAAAGAGCTGGAGGTAGGATTCCTTCTCACTCTCCATCACAGCATCACCAATCTTTATTTGTTGGAGACGATCATCAACTTCTTCTTCAGATAATTTTATGGGGTCATGAGTTGGTGTGACTGGAAGGATATCCATGACTGAAACATCCACCTCACTTTCTTCATCTTCAGTGTCCACTTCACTGGTACTAGAGTAATCAGAGGATGTCCAATCATCAGTTTCATCACTTGAATCCACAGGTTCTGCTTTATGATGTCGAGGGATCACGTTTATCTTCACCCTCTCTCTACCACGTCCAAGTGTCATGAAACCTTCATTCCAGTAGTTTCTTGCATGAACTCTCCTTAGCCATGGTCTTCCCAGCAACATTGGGTACGCAACAGTACCATTTTTCATCACCTGAAAGTCTACCACACATACAACACCCATAACAGATATTGCCACATTTGAAACTACACCTTCTGGTTTAGTTTTTCCCTTATTTAATGACCTTAACATAAGTGTTGAAGGGCGATCAATTTTTAAACCCAACATATTCATTACAGACTCGGTCATTACATTAACTGCAGCACCTCCATCAACTAAGACATCATGAATTGAAATACCATTACATAATACCTCAGCTTGTGGAGCATAGGGATCCGCCTCTGCCTCCAAAATAGGGACCTCAACCTCCTTCCTTTGTCGAGCATTGAGTCCACTTCGCAACTCCCGCCTCTTCTCAGAAGACATAGCCAAGAGTTGACCATATGTAATATTTGCAGGCCTTTTGGACAGATCTTCCAAGATGGAGTATGGTCCTTGCCCCTGTGAAATCAGAAAATCCTGCACACCCAACTTTCTTCTCCTATGTTTCTTACTAGTTTCTTCTTTCATCTTCTTAGGATCATTTCCATCTTGATTATCTTTTTCTTTCTTTCTTTTTGTTACAAACACATCTACTTCATTATTTCTGCTCTTATCTACTACATCAAAAGAATTCACAGGTGCTTTTCCTTTATCATTATCTCCTTTACCAGATGTAGAAGCTCTATCTAGACAATTATACTTATAATGACCCTTTTTATAACAACCATAACATACAACTTCAGAAATATTTCTTTTTGGACCTCTATCTCCTCCCTGAGAACTAAATTCCTTTCCTTGAAGAAGATTAATAGTTAACTGACCCATCTTTTTGAGCAAATCTTCATACTCAGTAGATGTACTAGGAGAAATATTTGTGCTCACCGGGAGTGGTTGTGGATTCTGGACCAAAGGTGCTGGTGTAGGCTCTACTTTAGCAACAATTTCTTTGGGCTCCTCTTCCATGCTTTCTTCTTGCCTTCTTGCAATCTCCTTTGCTTGTTCAATGGTAGCTGGGTGGTCATACTTCACTCGTTGTCTGATCTCTGGCTTCATCCCAAGAATGAAGTGCTTACAGAGGAGATTATCCACGCCATTCATCAACCCATCCGCTAATCCTTCCTTCCGGATCTGGGCATCGAGCTTCCTCCTTAGCTCTAGAACACGAGCATGATAATCCCTTATCTTCTCCTTCTCTCCTTGGGATAGCTTTGTGATCTCGATCATGAGATCTGCATATTTCTGTTGTTCACCAAATTCTTCAAGAAAACTTTCAGTTAATAAATCCCATGAATTTTTCACATTATCACCTAGTGTTTCAAACCACCTAAGTGCTGAACCATCCAAAAAGGTAGGAAAAAATTCAGTCCATTGTTCCCTTCTTATAAGGCCATTACAAATACAAGATCGCTTAAACTCTTGAATGAAAGAAGAAGCATCTTCATTAGATTGAGCTGAAAAAACAGGAATCTTTCCCATTTTCAAAAGTAACCACCGTGAAATACCAACCCACAAGTACAATCAACAAGACTTATGTGCACAAATAATTGGAATCACTATACTAGAAAGTGACTTTACACCTTTCTACAGTAAAATAGAAATGACCACGGTAAACTATGGTAAAACTTGACTTACTGCGGTAAAAACTGACTTTACTGTGGTAAACACTATTCACGGTAAAAAGTGAAGTTACTGCGGTAAATACTATTCACGGTAAAAAGTGACTTTACTGCTTTACTGGTAAATACTATTCCCAGCAAAAATGACTTTACCATGGTAACTACTATTCATGGCAAAAATGACTTTACCATGGTAACTACTATGCACAGTAAAAACAAGGTTACCCTCTAATTGATTTTTGACTAAGTGGGAATATCTCTCCAGAAAATCCACCAATGAGGAATGGTCCCGGCAACGGAACCAAAATGTCATCACCAATCCGGCACTATGATAATTCTTCACCGGGAACTCCTCGTGCTATGATTATTTACTAATGCACAGCCTTTAGTTTGGTGGATGTAATCTGGAAACAAAACAACAACATAACACAAGAATACCATCGACTATGATAAGACAGAATGATGACAAATCTGAAATATCAAAGTAAATTATAATATTAACATGAAATTGTTACAATCTCACCCATGAGGTACTTCAAGTGTTATTGACTTCACTTGCCTTTCACCAAGACTATGGGAGAAACTTTACAATTACACCTCTTAATGGCTTCTTCAACACACCTTTAAACTGATGGCTTCCTTCGCACACTTCCTACAATATTTCTCACTACTTCCTTCTATGCTAAATGAGGGGGGTGGCCTCTCTATTTATAGAACTTCCAGGCTTATCCATCTTATCTCTAAGATAGGATAAGAAATCCACTCTGACGAATCATATTCCATACCTTAACTCTTATCTGTACATGTAAGCTTATCTTTTAAGATAAGATAAACCTTATCATTTTACATGGGTTCCACATTTTTAGACTTTTTACAAATAAAATACAAAAATATTTATGACCTCACTCCTTGTCCTTATTACCAATATAATATTTCTAATTCCTAATCATGTAGACCCTACTTCTCTAATTACCCAAACTTTGACATTTTAACATTACCGGACCACTTACGACAAATATTTACTTTTTACAACATTCCTATTGTACTTTGACTGTTACCGTACTCCACATTATTGGCGGCACCGTACTGACGGCGCCGTTATCTTCTATCAGACGCTACTACTAATTATACTTAACAACATCATATTCCTAATACATAGGCAATCCCCACCAAAAGAGAAACACACCAAATTATCATGGATTTTATGTTGAACCATATCATCTGTAGGTTTGGGGTGCCAATAAAAATTGTTACTGACAATGCCATGAGGTTCAGAGCTAAACCTTTGGTATGAATGTGCAAAGAATAAAAGATCAACTTGACATATGACTCTAATTAAAATCCCCAAGGAAATGGACAAGTTGGGTCCAGTAATAAATTTTTTTTGAAGATTATTAGAATAACCTTGGAGCTGAAAAAAAGAAAATGGGGTGAGCAACTAAAGTTCGTTGTTTGCGCTGACAAAATTACTGTTAAAAGAGACATTAGAAAAAGTCCATTTGAATTGGTGTATGACACTAAAGCTTTGCTGCCCCTGCATATGCAACTATCCTTATATCAGTTCATTCAACAACTGGAAGATCAAGAAGTTAGTCCATATGAGGCTTGCATGAACCAGATTGTTGAACTTGATGAAGAGATTAGAGCATCTCACAAAAGGCATGTGAAGTTTAGAGAAAAATTGAAGAAGTTATTTAATAAGAAGGTCACTCCCAGAGCTTTTAACTTTGGATATCTTGTGCTATTGTGGGAAAGAAGACATGAAGACAAGGGAAAAACTGGTAAATTTGATACACTGTTGATGGGCCCTTAATCCATTAACATTCAGATTGGTGAGCTTACCTTCTTCTCGAAAGATTTGGATGGTGAATTGTTTGAATTACCTGTTAATTGTAGGCACTTGAATCATTTCTTGGATTGGTTTCCACGAATCAATGTGAATATCACCTTTATAGTGTACAATTTGTTGGTTTTTGTAATGCCCCATCCCTCCTTTTTTCTTCTTCGATGACCATGTTGCTAAGTTTTTCATGTTGTTGTAATCCTACTGATCCTTACTGGGTTTTCCTTTTCGACTACCCTATTAAGGAGAATCGCACTCTTGAATTCTTTAGGTGGTTTGAATGATGGCTTGATGTTGTTAGGGCATGACCAACTAGAGGGAACATCTACATAATTATAATTATTATTTTGAATTGTCGATTATTTTTCTGATTATTATTTTGGTCAGGCTCGTGAGTGGGTCCTTGATAATAAGATTAATAAAGTATTAATGAGATGTCATAAAAATAATATTATTATTATTATTTTAATTATCGATGGATGTTAACTTCATCATCTGATCATCGATTTGTTATCAACTTTATTGTTAATTATGGATAAGTGATTTTACTATTTGGATTGGTCGCCTCGGTCCGTACAAAGAAGATGGTCTCTTTTTGTGATGCCGTGGTCAGTCCTTGTCCTTCATCCGGTTTCGAAATCCTACCACTAGTTCTACCTTGGCCAACCGAGTCTTCTCTCGTATTGTTTTTTTTAGGTATACCTATTTTGATGAGACAAATGGATTTAAAATAATATTAAAATAAGAAATAGAAGCATAATTAGTTTTAAAAAAAGGGGGGGGAGATGAGTCATTTTAGGGCTCCTTATCTTTTTTTTGAGTTTGTTAAAAATAAAGCCCGATTAAATTTTAAAAAGCCCGTGAATTTTGGGTGGCTTAGGGAAAAGAGGGCTTGGGCTCCTTTGTGTTGTTTTTTCTGTCTTTTTGCTAAGTGAGAGAGCGAGGACCGCCACCATGGAGGGAAGGTAGAAAAATATGAACCAATTTTTGCTGATCCACCAGACATGAAGAAGGCATGGAGGAGGTTTTGTCAGTCATGGCAGCTGGAAATGCGTAGGGTAGGGGGTATCTGTTGGAAAATGCCTGAAGGAAACATGGTCACTATTTTTACATGAATCGATGTGCTTAAGGGCACTTTTAGATTGTGCAAATAAATGCCTCACCAGATGTCATCTCATGGAATGCCTTAGTCACAGCCTATGCCAGTATTCTCCCAACCTTTGTAAAAAAAATCAAGTTCTAGACCTGCGTGGGCATTTATCACCGCAAAAAGAAAGGATAGAGGGGTTTTTTCAGATGTTGTAGTTTCAAATGCTTGGGGGGACGTGTATGAGTCTGCACCATTTGCAGGTTGTTTTATCCAACCTAATTAGTTTACATTGCCAGTGTATTTCCAGCCTGTGCCAAAATGGAAGCTTTGGAGCAAGGTATGAGATCCACCAAAGCATTTGGAGAGATGTTATTTTCCAAATGTTAGAGTTGTAAGTGTGCTAGTAGTTATGTATGCAAATGTGGAAGCCTATAAGCTATTTGAAAAAATTCTACAAGAAATGTAGCCTCATAACCTGTTATGACTGCAGTGTATGAACAAAATGGATTTTTTGAAAAGGCATGTGAACTGCTTGTTAGAATGCCTCAAAGAAATGTTGTCTCATGGAATGCCATGATTGCAAGATATGCACATAATGGATCTGTAAGTATCTTTTGGGTGTGATTGTGTGGCTGCCCAACCATTTTTGGGAAAAATCTAAACTACACATTAAAATATATTGCTTATGAAGGCTGTATAGAGGCCCTTACCTTTTTGGTGGCAGATCTACATGCCTCAGCCTGTGTAGAATGAGAGGTTGTGGGCAGGAAGGATGTTTGGCCCACAATGTTTGTCAGTACCTTCTAAGTTTGCATGTGATCAGACCCCCTATCGTTGTTTGGAAACGTATCTAAGGACAATGAACAATGGTTTTTGCTCCTCTAACCACACCTTTGATTTTTAAATAAATGGAGTTATGTCAAGACAACAAACTGTTTGGCGAAAGGCCCTAGTGATATGTTAAACCAAACCCTCGAGAACTTCGACTCGACTTCATTTCTCCAGGAATGGTTCATCTTCCCTTACCTCTCATAATTATCCTGTTTTAGTTCTCTTTTATAACTTAATAGAATTTTAAAATATTAGGATTTTAATACCATTAAATGTTTATTTCAACTCGTTGCAAAAATAATGAAATGATCGTGTTGAAACTCACTAAGTCAAAATAACTTGTTTGCATTAAAACATGAACTTCCACCCTCATTCTGAGGTGATGTAGGAAATGTCCTACCCAGCTGAATCACTACAACATTGTTCTATCAACTAGGATGAAATTGACTTCCCAGTGATAACGTTGATCATCTCCCTATTTTAAAAAGTTAATTTTTGCATTTTTTAGGGACTCATTAAGTACCCTTCGTAACTCTGAAAATGAGATGTTATGCTTCATTCATGTACCTTGTTGTGTGAGGGGTCACCTTGACCTCTAGATTGACCTCGAATGGACATATGTTAGCTTTTTGATTGTCTTATAGGAGCCATGTTACACTGGTTTACAACAGTAGAAGGCTGCTAAATCTCTAAAGTTAGCTTTCGCTTTGATCCGCCATTTGAAACCTAGATAGGGAAATTATTTCTCATCTTCGCAAACCTCTAGCATTTATACTAGACAATTGCATGGAACATTCAATTTAGGGAAAATAACTTTTTTTGAATAGTTTGGCAAAGCCATTTTGTAGGCCTCTGGTTGCATAGTCTTGATGAGGTCAAATTGGACCAATTTTATGACTTTTCACTCCAGAAAACTTATCTCTGTTTGAAAATGGTTTTCTAGTTCTCAGTTTCATCGTTAACTTTGATGAATTATCCTTATATAGGGGAAACTTGTAGGAAGTGTCTCATTACGTGCTCATCCATCCAACGTCAGTTTTTGGACGTGGTTTTCTGAGCCCTTGAGCTAATTTTTGTTCAATTTGCACTGGGCCAACTACGACCAGTGGCCCCAGAGAACTAGCCGCCAAAAGCAAACCGTTTTCAATTTTTCTCAATTCCGTTAGTTGCTATGAACTCTTGGTATATCTGGGGAAATGTAGAAAGTTAATTTTGGTGTGTGTTCTCATCGGAAGTCAACTTTTGGAAGTGGTTTGTTAGCCTCCGAGCCCATTTTGAGACATTTTGTAGCTAGTGAGAAAATGTTAGAATAGGAAGCTGCGGGACCCTTGTCAGGGTTGCCAAACCACCCTGTGAAAACTTTTAACACATGCAAATAACTGTTTAAAACTTTATAGTGTAACTTTTTTTGTGAAATAGAACTTTTGACAAAACGGTGGGTTTTCTCTCTCTTCCCATCTCTTTCTCTCTCCTAGGTTATAAAATGAAGTGAAATGAAATGCATTGAATACATGTCTCTAAACCTTTTTCTCTCCCTTCCAAATTGTAATTATTATTATATGTAAATGGGAAACAAAAAAATGATAATTATGTTAGATTAGGGCGGATGACATGCCAGCGAATTATCATTGATATCATGCTCACGTGGTTTTACAGGATGAAAGAATGACGATGAAAAGGTGAGGTGTAATTCATTAAGTACCATTGATAATTTAAATAGTTCGTTGTTAAATGAATAAATGTATAATGTAGTCTCATGATACAAAAGGTTATAATTGATCTTTTATTGATATGTATGAAATGCTAGTTTTAAGGGACATCTCAGAAATGTGCATTTAATCATAGTTCAATTTTTATTTATAGTACACCTGGTAAAAAGGTTTGATATTTATGTAACGTAAATGAATTTGAAGTAATATCTTGTAGTGCATATTTAGTGTTCAATAAAGGATTAATGAGTCTAATCTTGTGTATTCATACTTTGTAAATGTAAATAAAGAGAATTAAATCAAAACACTCTACCCTTATTCAATATCGGGAGCATAACTTGTTTTTCATGTGTGTTACTTTTTACCCTAGAAGACGTTGAAAACTGTAGTAGTAAACTTAAACCCTGACAGTCGAATGGAAATATCCTAGATTGAGTAAAACAAGAGCCCAAGAATGGGTTTATCATCTTAGTCAAAATGTGGTTAGTGACATTTTCATAAACCTGGAAGATAGGAGCGACACAGTCAAACTTCATTTGGAGTAAGTAGAGCTAATTCCTCCTTCATATTGTAGTGGATTACCTGGTTCATCTGAAGATAGATCTAAAAAATATATTTTCTTCATCAAATGAAATGTCTGTTGGATCCAGATGACATAGATAAGGGTTTTGACTTAGTTGTCCTAGGTCTTAAACTCTTGTTATTGAACCCCTTAGCTCCGTTTAGCTAACGGTGTTACTTTGGTTTCTATCAACATAACACCTTGTTCCTTTCGTGAAGGTGGTTTAACATAAGTGTTTCCTCTCACTTAAATATCTTATATAGTTGAGGGGTAGACCCTTAGGTGAAGTTGGAATTACTCTAAACCTCGATTGATTCAGATGTTAACTTAGGATTCGTGTGTAGTTTCAAGTCTTCTAATAGTTTATGTCTTCAATAGGTTAGACAAACACTTTGTAACTCCCTTTTCAAGACAATGCTAAAAATAAGGCCATATTGTGTCATAGAAACTAAAGCATATAAGAGTAAAACTGAGAGTGGACGTTCAGAATAATGCCACTCTTGAATACCTTATAACTCAATTTTATATATGCATTTGTTTCAAAGAATATGAATTGCCTTGGTATAATCCACCTTCAAGAAAACAAAATACATATATAAAACAAAATGGAAATTCACAAGTCATTGAAATAGAATAACTATGGTAGGGAAATAACTATACTGTGATCAAGGTCTGGTTCTGGTAAAAGCTATCATTTTTTTCTAAACCTTCGTTAAATCCTAATATCGCTATATGGACACTAAGTCACATTCACATGAGTTGTAAGAGTAAAAAGGTAGACATTGAATATATGTTCGAGAAGAAGATTCTTAACGTAAGGACAAGATAATTAAGTACTTTATATACTTTTGAATTAGGACAAATAAGAATGCAAGTTATGGAAACTTGTGTAAAGAATAAGAAACCAAATTATAAGGGGTGAACGATAATTTAACCGCATTATGAACTTAAGAATCTGTCAGTGGATAAATGAGAAATTTATCTTTGCACACTAATGTTCTTGGAATTTTAATCGTAACTAAAATACCATTAAATAAAATATGCATCGTGGGTTCACCATTCCTTGAGTCTTCTTCTGTGGTTAAGGCATTGCCAGTATTCGTTCATTGGGAAAAGTTTGGCATCGACATGCCTATGTTGTTTTCATGTGTCTATGTGAGTCAATGACTTATGTGATTGTTGTATGCGAGTCGATTTTCTGTACTCGGAGCCCTTGCTATGTTATGTGTAGTGAGAAATGTAAGTCTAAAAAATATTATCTTGGTATTTTACTGTTGTATTTGGCTGTGTAAAATGTGGGCACTACAGTTTTTTTTCTTTATTTTCTGTTTTTGCTCATTCTAGTACTCAGTGACTTGGTTTTGTTGGTTTCTTGGTCCGTTTTTTTGAGGATGGTTGTGGTTGTTCAAAGATACTAGTATCCTCTTTGAATCCATTTTCCGATGGTTTGTTCTTGGCACTTGGTTTGCTAAATGTTCTTGTGGCACTCGCAGGGAGTGCCCATTTCTGATTTGGAGCTGATGTTGGTGCTCATTTTGATCTCACACCATGTTTCCTTGATTTTCATTTGATCTCCATGTTATGAAATGTTTTATCTCTCGATGTGAATGATCTAAATCTTTTAGGTCCATTTAAATACCTTGAGTTGTTTGCAAAATCCTTTTTCATGCCTCCTTTCGAGGAATTCTTTGAGTTTAACATGTTTTTTCCCTAATTTATTCAAAATCCATTGGCTCTGTCATTTTTCCTATTTTTCCCTGAACATGGAAGCTCAAGAATGATAAATTTATATTTCTATGCCTATAAAAATCCAAATCCATGGTCAGAAGATGCTTGGAACCATGCTTCACTTGGTTTTGTTTCAAAAAAATTTCATCCTTAGCGAAAAATTGGTTTCTGGGCATGAATGGTGAATTTCTTTGTTTTTTTAATGGTCTGGTGGGCATCTTTTTCTTTTCAAAATTATTCCTCAGCATTAGGTGGTCATGTTGCTTCTTTTGGTTCATCAGGGAACGACAGACCAATGTTCTAACTTGCCACTTTTTACTTTTTGGAAAAAAGGAAAATTTGGTCCCGTGGCTCTGCGCAATTCTGACTAGTTCTTTTGGTACTTATGTGGCTTCTTCTAATTGGATGGGATGTGGTGAGTTTTTTTTTTGAACTTGTTCTTTTTGGATAATTTGGAAAAAAGTTTGAACCCACCCCACGACCCCGCCAGGTTTTGATTGAAGTGAAATTTAAGCAACAGGGAAAAGGTCTTATTTTGACCCCACATAAGGACATGTGACAAAGTGAAAAGTGGAGATGCAGGCCTTTGGAAGAAGGTTGGATATTTTTCCCTTCTAGAAAAATGGATTAAAATTCTAAAATGGAAGCATGCCCCCACCAAATCTTTTTGACGCCTTATAGGGTTCTTGAAATCATGCCATGAAGACACGTGGAGGCTTCTGTCAGGTCTTCCCATACTTAGTATTTTTTCAAAAGGTTTTGAGAGGCCTGGGACATGTGGAGGGACCATGCATGTTTGAGGACCAACCCCTGAATTTTATTTTAAAGAAGTGCTAGGAGGACACTTAGAGGCTTGCACTCACTATTCTCTTTGCTTGGACTTTTCAATGGCCAAAGGATATTTCCTTGGACCCTGACACATGACACCTTCCACTGAGATTTAAGCCTTCAAACAAATTTTTCTGGACCAAGACAAGTGGTGAGCCCATTCTCATTCAAGGTCTCAACTATTGGGGACCATCTCAAGATGCGCCATTATGACGCATGGTAGATTGAAAAGTCAAAGGGGCAAGGAAGCAGACCATTGGAGGCAACTTAGATTTTTTACCTATTGTCATCAAAAGGATTAAAATATAAAAATGGCCCACAATCCCGACAAGAAGGAGGTCAAGGATGGCGTTTAAAATGTCAAGAGGCGGGGAGGCGGGCTATCGGGGGAAACTTGGATTTTTTTCACCTTGATATTCAGAAGAATGAAATCATCAAAATGGCCTGTGGGTCCAATAGAGAAAGGTCAAAATTTCTCCAGTCAATGACGGAGGTGTGGATTTTCAGGGGTAAATTGCAAAATTTTCCTTTTGTGAGAGAAGGAGTTAAAAGTTAAAAAGGAAGTGTGGTTCCACTAGGACCCACCTCATAGACTAGAAACGGATGGTCGGAGCTATGGGGAAAACATGGAAAATTTCCCCTTTTCAAAATAAGAGCTGAAATAGTAGAATTTGGATGCAGTTCCTTTCGACCCACCTTAGGACACGTGTCAGGACCATTTCTCAAGGGTGGAGGTGCAGAGAAAAATGTGAAAATTTAACATTTTTCTGAAAGTTGTAAAAGGAAAAAAGGAACCCGCTGACCCATTTTAAAGTGGATCTCCCACGTGGATGGTCCAAATTTAAAATAGAAATCAATGGCAAATATGCATCTGTATCTGATTTTTCCATCATTTTCATTCTAGAGCTCCTGAAGATGCGACTCTTCATGATTTCTCAATATTTATTACATGCCAAATAGGGAAGGGGAGTTAATTTGATATATAAATTTGGTGAGGAAGATCTAGGGACATCTTTTACCATTAAGATGAGATATGAACTCTGGCTTGATATGATCTTCCAATTTTACTTCCCGAGCATGCAAAGAACTAGATTTGATAGATTAGGGATGGAAGTGATTGGTGAGTAGAGGGAAGAGTGGTCTACCAGAAGGAGTTGAATGCATGAGATGTTTGAGGAGATCCATCCCCTGAGCACCTAACAACTTTTTACAGATCTAATTTTGGGAATCACGATCACAATCATGGCGAGCACTGGTGAACTCAAAGTTTGGATTTTTTGGGGGAAATCTGTTGTAAAAAATTGAAGTATTTTAAATTTCATGAAATTTTCTTGCAAATGGTTAGAGTGTTAGAGGTTAGGACTTATTTTTCTAAGAGAAAATCTTGATATAACCCATCCTTCTAAGAAATCATCTAAATAAACCTATTTGTCTCCTTTGTGGTAAATTTGATCATATTAAGGTGGTTATGAGTGTACAACAATTGAAAATCTCTGAGATTATTTTAAAAACTTTTCCCTACTGATAAATTTAATCAAAATTGCATTAATCTATGTAATGTTTTAGGAAAAAATTTTGTTTGTTTCATTCTTGAATGTCTGCAAGTAGTTTTCTTGTTCTCGTTGCAATATTACATTGAAATCTTTGTGAATCACACAAGATCTTATCCTTGTGATAGTTTTGTAGAAACTACAATTTCATTTATCATTAGAGCTTTAATTTGATAATGAAATAAACAAATTTCAAATCAATGTGACTCCTAACATGACTATAAGATTGTTTGTTATCCTTTGAGGTTATCTTAGGCGTGATGAAACATAGGTTAATAATGTTTAGTTAAGTTTCCCAATTTGAGCCTTCATTTTGGATCCTTGAAGTTTGTGTGAAGGTGCTGATATGGGCCTCTATTGAATCACATATTATGGTTAAAGGAACATCCTTGTTATCCCAAAGCATTGTATTGTTCAAGCTCTCAATTTTTGTAAAATTTCTCAAGAATCTAGTGAATCAAGTTCATTTCTACCTCACCTCCCACAAAAAAATCATTTAAAAACAACCAATCATACGCATACTACCCCTATTTTTCATGTGTGTATACAAATGCCTAATTTTTACTACCTAAACATGTAAAAACAATCAGGTTTTCATTTTTCTTTAGTGGCCTAAATTTTTCATAGAAAATTTCTCGATTATCTAGAGTGACAACTTGTGAGAATTAGGTTTTCTTGCATTGATCATATTTTCTTCAAAGTCTTCTTAATAATTTCAAAAGGAAGGATATCTCCATCTCCTCCAATAACAATATACTACAAAAAGGGTAATATCACCCTGGTTGAAAGGCACAAACATAAAGTAGTGAGGATAGGTCAAATCCTCTGGAGGGTGCTACCCATTTCTGCACATCTGAGTGACAAAGAGCAAGATGCATTTCATCCCTGGTTACAAAATGACACATTACATGTTCTGCTTGTCTCTAAGCTTCCTACCAAACCTTTAATACTACTAAAATTCTGAGGGAGACTCAATTTGGGTACTAACACCTGATTGGTGCCATTACCAGGGACATAGTTGTTACAGTTCATATTCAGACCCTGGTAAACATTTATTCTATGCTCTAATTTATAGTAAATTATTTCAACATCATCTTGTGTTCATGCCTGTAAGAAGTATTCAAATTTACAATTGTTGTGTGTAATTATTTCAGTTTCTACATCTAGTGCACTGGCTTTCATTGATAAATCTAGGTAAACAAAAGTTAGATCATTCCATTTCTAGTTTCTGGTATTGACATACATTTGATAGATCATATTTTAGTTCATTTTCACAACTAAGGTGGAAATACTTAGTGGCAACTCCTTGTTGATCTGATTCTTGATAAGTACCAGTGTCTTAACCTTTGTTAAGTGAGATTTATTACTAACCTTTGTAAAGCTAGAAGGAAGAAGATCTTTCTTTGCTAGGGATCCTGCTAGGACATTATTTCTAGAGCTATGAAAAACAAAGTTAGAAAGAAGAAAATCTTAGATAGTTGTTGGAAATTAGTAGACAAGAAAATGGATCTCCATTGAATAAAGTGATCGGCCTATTATTGAAGACTGCCATTCAACTACTTTTGAATCAGGTAGCCTCTTTGTGGAACTGAATTCTCCAACTGGGGAGGGGCCTTCATTTTATTTTGAAAATATTGGTTCTCATTCTACCCCTGTCTTTTCAAAAGTTTATAGGGTTTTCCAAGAAACAAAGCCTTTAGGGGGTATCTATTTTGAAATTTATACTTCTGTGTTTCAAAGACCTTCTAACACTTATTAATTTGTCTCCCCTCGAGGGTCACCTCCTCAAAACGACATGGCCCTACCCCCACCCAGACCTCCATTTGTTGTAAACACCTTTGGTACTATAAATTTTATAGGGATGACTGGTTATCCAAATGTAGTTCCCTACGATGTATTACCAAAGTTCCAAGGAAACAACGCTATAACTAGTGATCAACATTTAAAGATTTTTATCAATATGATGGAAGACTTTGAGAGTCAACATGAAGATGTATATATCAAATTATTTATCCATACTTTGGAGGAAGATGTCAAGGACTGGTACAAAGCTTTGCTAGATAATTCCATTAATTCTTAGACCGAGATGAATAATGCATTTAGATTGTAGTATGGTGACAGAACCAAACCTGGATTTCTTTTGTAAGACTTTGAAAACATCAAGAAGAATCCTAATGAATCAGTATATGATTTCAATACAAGGTTTAACAAGACCTTGAGGAGATTTCCTGTTAGATTAAGGCCATGTGATGAATCATGTTTGACCAATTATTCAGATGCATTTGATAAAAACGTTGCTTACTACTTTAGGGATAAAAACCCTGCTAATATTAGGGTGGCCCTCACCATGGCTCTCTAAATAGATAACAACATCAAGGTAATTAGAAATCCTCAAAAAAGGGAGGGTGTAAAACAAATTAACCTGGAAAATCCTCAAACAAGTAAGGATGTGCGTTTGGAGGAAGTTGTGAAAACTTTGGCATTGGCTATTAAAGAAATATCATACAAATTAGCCCAGATAGAAAAAGGGATTGGGCAGAGTTCACAAGGTCAGCACAAGTAACAAGGCTAAGACAGGTTTACAAATCATCATAGAAATGATTAGAGATCTGATGAAAGAGGAAAGGGACCTATTGGATTTGGAAATAAATAATCCCAAGCCAGGGAAAATAGAATTTTACCTGATTCTTTGGCTACCAGAGTTGCTATTGTGGAGAAGATAGATGTCAATGATTGGTGTGACATATTTTTCGTGCCCCATGCTCCATGTGAGGAAGATCAATAGGAAGAAGAAGAAGATGATGATGATAATGATGATGATGTTTGCATGATGGAGTTGTTCTACGATGCTCACAGCAACGGAGTAACTTCAACTGAGGTAATAAGTGCTAGAACTAGTTGTTGATTTTTGGGATTGCATTCACCGGGTACCTACTTCTTCCTGCCCTCTCATACTTTAGAAGTAGATACTGTATAAGCTTTTGAATTTCCCAATAATGAATTTGAATATTTAAGAGTTTTAATGATAAAGAAGTATGATGGAGGAATCCCATCTGAGGAGGATAGGACAGTTATTGATGAAAGTTGTTGTTGCTCAAGAAAAGGATTATAATACTAAGTAGTAGAGTTGTTAAAGGAGACAGGGACTCAAGCCAAAGCCTAAAAACTCCATTCCTTTCAAATATTCCTAAAGAGGTTCCTAAGAAAGATGACTCTGCTCCAAAGGCCTTATTGTCCTAAACAAGATTCATATTTCTCTTCATGCCCAAACTGTTAAAAACACCTGTACTATCTGATGAGTCTGTCAATCTCCCCTTCCAATGCTTCCTCGCCAAAGTCTGTCTCCATATGACATTGCCCAAGTTTTGATTCAAATCAAGATTTCAAGTGTTCCAATTTGTTGAGATTGCTTAGGATTCCTGAGCACAAGAAGAGGGCATTTTGAGTATTTTGGATTGAAAGAAGAGAAGAGTACCCTCGGATAGAAATGTAAAACATTGTGGAGACTCCATCTAATCATTAAAGAACTAGAGAGCACCACCAGCATTGAAAGAGCTAGGGTGAACCACCTAAGGTTTATTTTGGTAATATCCTTAGTAGATTCTCAGCTAAATGTGGATCCATTATTCACCACTTTGATCATTAAGGATAGATTGTTGCACAACAGTATGTTGGATTCGGGAACATCATGTAAATGCCTCTGGAAGTTATGAATGAACTGGATATCAAAATAACATCTGCATATGGGAAGTGCACTACCATGGATTCCAGAGAGGTGTCAGTGGTGGGATGTGTGAAAGGTCTGGTGGTACAACTTGTAGCTTATCCAAGGTAGGAACCTAAAACTTGATGTTTTTATTGTTGATTTCCCAACCAAGTGGGGTATGCTGTTGTCCAGAAAATGGGTCTGCAAGTGTTGGTGGGAGTGTTAAAATGGACCATGTCATATGCTCATCATCCTAATTGATGGCAGCATTTTCAAGTTGTATGGGGGAAAAAGAAGATGTGGCACCTCATTGAAGATCCCAAACAATGCATATTATTAAAGTGTTGTACACAAGTGTTGATGTTGATAAATTTGTATTGGATTTGTTGATGGGAAAGAGAATAAAGGATGGATCATAATGGTAAGATGTATTGAACAAGTAGGCTCTCCATGGACTTCTGTTGTTTGACGGAGCTTGCTCCAAGATTTGGAAATGGTGCTAGTGTAATTCTAATTTCTCAAATTTTAGGAATAGTTTGTTTTTTCTTTCAAACATCAACTTTGAGTGTACCAACAACATTTCTGAGTATGAAGCATTGTTGTTAGGTTTAATAATTTCTTGGAAATACTGGTGTTAAATACATCATTGTTAAGGGAGATTCAGAACTAATTGTTAAAGCAAATCAAAAAACTGTTATGCCGACAAGAAATCAAATGAATGAAACAATACAAGCATGCAGTCTGGGATCTTGATTGAGATGTTTGATTAATTTAACATTGTGCATCATAATAGGAAGTTCAATGATTATAGAAGAAAATACTTAAAGTGTTGGGATCTTGATTTTACAGTTTTGCAATAAACCCATATTGTGAATATGATGTTGAAGTGTTAACAAGGCCATATGTCCCTGACAACATTAAACATTGGCAAAGTTTTTTGATGATGATGCTCAGGTCAAGAAGATTTCTGCAGAACAAAGGGGAGTTTTCTTGATCATCATATTTATTGGGAGCCAATGGTATGTACAGTAGAGGGTAAATAAACTTTGTTTTGAAGAGATTATCATCCAACTGAAAGACTAATATCATCCCTAGAGGAGTGGTTGCTCTCGAATAAAACTTTGATAATGTTGATTGCATTATTAACAGATGCATATAGCAGCCTCAAGGGATGTTGAAGAGCATGACATAGGTCACAAAGGAGAAACCAAGGAATATCTTGGTTGGGAAGCATTCTAAACAAGGAGGAAAAATACTCCTATGTCCAGTTGTTGAAAAAGTATCAGGACTACTTGGCTTGGTCTTATTCTCAGAGTTGAAGGCATACAGAGAGGATCTATTTCAACATGAGATTCCCTTGGAATCTACTTTAAAACCATTTCGGTAGAAATAGAGGCCAATCAATCCACTCCTATCTCTTAAAATGTAAGAGGAATTGAAGAAACTAAGGGATGGATGAATTATTCAGCCTATGAGGTACTCTTCTTGGGTTGCAAACCTAGTACTAGTCAGAAAGAAGAATGGTGACATCAGGCTATGTGTGGACTTTAGAAATGTTAACAAAGCATCAATGAAGGTTAATTATCCTTTACCAAACATGGAAAACATGTTGCAGTTAGTGACTAGTTCTGATCTACTATCTACCCTGGATGGTTTCTCTAGTTATAACCAAGTTGTTGTAAAGGAATTAGAAAGAATTAAGACAACCTTTACCACCCCTTGGGGAACATATGTATATGTCAGGATGTCCTTTGGAATGATGAATGTTGGAGAAACCTTTTAGAGAGCAATGGATGTTGGTTTTGTTACTTACATCAATGATTTTATTGTTGTCTACCAAGACGATGTAACTGTGTTCTCTGGAAAAGGAGGTGATCATTTGCAACACTTGGAGAAAATTATGATAAGATGTAGAGAATATCACTGAAAAATTTGTTGAAGATTATCAAAAGAACCTTGGAGCTGAAAAAAAGAAAATGGGGTGAACCATTGAAGTTTGTTGTTTGGGCTGACATAATTACTATTAAAAGAGCCACTAGAAAAGATCCATTTGAATTGGTGTATGGAACTCAATCTCTTCTAGCCCTGCATATGCAACTATCCTCATATCATGTCATTCAACAACTAGAATATCAAGACGCTAGTCCATATGAGGCTTTCGTGAACCAGATTGTTGAAGTTGATGAAGAAAGTAGAGCATCTCACTAAAGGCATGTGAAGTTCAGAGAAAAATTGAAGAATTTATTTAACAAGAAGGTGACTCCTATAGCTTTCAAGATTGGATATCTTGAGCTGTTATGGGATAGAAGACATGAAGAAAAGGGCAAGCATGGTAAATTTTATGCATTGTGGATGGGCTCTTACTCCATTGACATTCAGATTGGTGAGCATACCTTCTTCTTAAAAGATTTGGATGGTAAATTGTTTGAATTACCTGTTAATGGAAGGATCTTAAAGCATTTCTGGAATTGATTCACTAGAATCAAGGTGAACATCACCTGTATAGTGTATAGTTTTTTGGTTTTTTTTCTATCTTTTGTGTTTTTTCTTGCTCTGGTCCTTGGTGACTTGGTTTTGTTGGTTTCTTGGTCCAGTTTTTGAAGGATGGTTTTGGTTGTTCCCCTATGCTAGTATTTTCTTTGACTCTATTTCCAAATGGTCTATTCTTGGCACTTGGTATGCTAGTTGTTCTTATGGCACTCGCAGGGAGTGCCTGTCCCCGAGTTAGAGCCGATGTTGGTGCTCATTTTGATCTCATATCATTTTGCCTTGATTTTCCTCTGATTTGTTTGTTATGATACATCCTATCTCTCAACGTGAATTCTCTAAAGCTCTTACCTCCATTTAAATACCTTGAGTTGTTTACAGAATCCATTGTCATGCCCATTTTTGAGGAAGTCTCTGAGTTTTCGCTGGTTTTGTCTGAATTTCTTCAAAATCCACGGGCTCTATTGTTTTTCCTATTTTTCCCCGACCATGGAAGCTCGAGAATGATCAATTTATATTTTTACGCCTATAAAAATCCAAATCCATTGTATAAAGATGCTTGGAACCATGATTCACTTGGTTTTGTTTAAAAAAAAATCATCCTTAGTAAAAAATCGGTTCCTGAGCATGAATGGTTAATTTCTGTGTTTTTTTAACGGTCTGGTGGGCGTCTTTTTCTTGTCAAAATTATACCTTAGCATTTGGCAGTCACGTGGATTCTTTTGGTTGGTTAAGGGATGGTGGGCCAATGTTTTCACTTGCCACTTTTTTCTTTTTGGAAAAAAGGAAAATTTGTCCCATGGCGCCAGTCAATTTTGATTGGTTCTTTTGGTACTTACGTGGCTTCTTCAAATTGGATGGGCCGCAACGGGTTTGTTTTTTGAACTTTTTTTTTTTGGATACTTTGGAAAAAAATTTGAGCCTACCCCACATCCCTACCCGGATTTGATTAAAGATAAATTTAAGTGATAGGGAAAAGGTCTTATTTTGCCCCTGAAGAAGGACACGTGGCAAAGTTAAAAGCGGAGATGCAGGCCTTTAGAAGCAGGCTGGATATTTTTCCCTTTTGGAAAAATGGAGGAAAATCCTAAAATGGAACCATGCCCCCACCAAATCATTTTTAAGCCTTATAGGGTTCTTACAATTGTGCTATGGGACACGTGGAGGGACTGCACATGTTTGAGGACCGGTCCCTAAATTTTATTTTAAAGAAGCACACAGAGGACATTTGGAGGCCTCCGCTCACTTTAATTTTTTCTTGGTCTTTACAAAAACCAAAGGAGATTGCCTCAGACCCTAAAACATGGTGTATTCCACTGAGATTTAAGTCTTCAAACAAATTTTGCCAGAGTAGGACATGTGGTGATCCTGTAATCATTCAAGGACTCAAATTTTGGGGACCATCTCAAGATGCACCATTGTGACGCATGGCATTTTGAAAATTCAAAGGGGAGGGGAAGTGGACCATTAGAGGCAACTTGGATTTTTTTGCCTCTTGTCATCAAAAGGATTAAAATACCAAAATGGCCCACAATCTCAACAAGGAGGTCAAGGTTGGCATTGAAAATGTCTAGAGCTGAGGAGGCGGGCCATCGGGGGCAACTTTGATTTTTTCCCCTTGATGTTCAAAAGACTAAAATCATCAAAATTACCCATGGGCCTGATAGAGAAAGTTCAAAACTTTCTCTAGTCAATGGAAAAGGTACAGATTTTTGGGGGTAGATTACAAAATTTTTCTTTTGTGGAAAAAGGAGTTAAAAGTGAAAAAGGAAGCATGGTTCTACTGGGACCCACATCAAAGATTAGAAGTAGAAGGACGGAGCTACGGGGAAAACTTGAAAAATTTTCTCTTTTCAAAAAAAGAGGTGAAATAGTAGAATTTGGCTGCGGTTCTTTTGGGACCCACCTTAGAACACGTGTCAGGATCATTTCTCAATGGTGGAGGTGAGGAGCAAAAGGTGAAAATTTTACATTTCTCCAAAAGTATTAAAAGCAAAAAAGGAAATTGCAAACCCATTTTAAAGTGGATCTCCCACGTGGACGGTCAAAATTCAAAATAGAAATCAATAGAAGCTGTGCATCTGTATTTTATTTTTCCACCATTTTCACTCCATAGCTCTTGGAGATGCAAGTCTTCATGATTTTTCGATATTTCTTGCACGCTAAATAGGGAAGGGGAGTTAAATTGACATCTAAGTTTGGTGAGGAAGATCTTGGGATGTCTTTTACCATTAAGATGAGATTTGACCTCTAGGCTCAATCCAATCTTCCATTTTTCCTTCCTGGGCACGCAAAGAACTATATTTCAAAACTTAGTGGTGGAAGTGGTTAGCGAGTAGAAGGAAGAGTGGTCTATGAGGAGAAGGAGTTAAATGCGGGAGATGTTCAAAGAGATCCACCTCTTGAGAACCTTACAACTTTTTACAAATCTGATTCTTGGAATTATGATCGGGATCATGGTGAGCACTGGTGCACTCAATGTTTAGATTTTTTGGGGGAAAACTATGTTGTAAAAAGTGAAGTGTTAGAAATTACATGAATTTTTCATGCAAATGGTTGGAGTGCTAGAGGTCAGGACTAATTTTTCTAAGAGAAAAGCTTGATAGAACCCATCCTTCTGAGAAATCATCTGAAGAAACCTCTTTATCTCTTTTGTATCAAATTTGATCATGTCAAGGTGGTTGCAAGTGTACATCCATTGACAAGCTCTGAGATTGTTCTAGAAACTTTTTCCTACTGATAAATTTAATCAAACTTGAGTTAATCTGCGTTGTTTTTGGGAAAAAAAATTGTTTGCTTCATTTCTAAATGTCTGCAAGTATTTTTCTTGTTCCCATTGTAATCTTACATTGAAATCTTTGTGAATCACACAAGATCTTATCCTTGTGATAGTTTGGTGGAATTTTCAATTTCATTCATCGAAAGAGATTTCATTAAAAAATGAAATAAACAAATTTAAAATCATTGTGATTGTTATCATGACTATAATATTTTTTGTTAACCTTTGAGGGTATATTAGGCATGATGAAATAGAGGTTGTTGATTTTTAGTTAAGTTTTCCAACTTGAGCCTTCATTTTGGGTCCTTGAAGTTTTTGTGAAGGTGTTGATCTGGGCCTCCATTGAAGAACATATTCTAGTTAAAGGAACATCCTAGCTATCCCAAATCATTATGTTGTTCAAGCTCTCCATTTTTGTAAAATTTCTCAAGAATTTGGTGAATCAAGTTCACTTCTACCTCACCTCCCACCAAAAAATTATTTAAAAAAAACCAATCATGCCCATATTAACCATGTTTGTCATTTGTGTATAAAAATGCATAATGTTTACTACCAAAACATGCAAACACAATTAGGCTTTCATTTGTCTTTAGTGGCTTGAACCTTTCTTAGAAAATATCTCCATTATCTAGAGTAACAATTCGTGAGAGTTAGTTTCTGTTTTATTGATCATATTTTCTTAAAGGTCTTCTTAATAATCTCCTCCACAAACAACAGGCTACAAAAAGGGTCCTCTCACCCTAGTTTAAAGGGCACAACCATAAAGTAGTGAGGATAGGTCAAATCCTCTAGAGGGTGCTACCCATTTCTCCACATCTGAGTGACAAAGAGCAAGCTGCATTTCATCCCTGGCTAAAAAATGACACACTACATGGTCTTCTTGTCTCTAAGCTTCTTGCCAAACCTATGATGCTTCTCAGCTTCTGAGGGAGAATCAATATGGGTACAAACACATGGGATTCTATGGAAGATCATTTGCAGCTTCTCACTTCTTGACTACCATGTAGTATGCTCTCAGGATGAAGTTAAATTTCAACACATCTTATAACCCTGAGATAGATTGAAAGACTAAGTGGGTGAATCAAATCTTGGAGGACATGCTTAGGATGTACAATACGGACCATCAGTTGAGGTGGGAGGAGTACTTATATCTGGTAGAGTTTTCCTACAATAATAGTTTTCAGATTTTGATAGGTATGGCTCCTTTTCAGGAACTATATGGTAGAGAGTGCAGGACACCTCTCAGTTGGGACAAGTTGGAGGATAGGGTTTCTCTTCGCCGAGCTTTAGTACAGGATATGGAGCAATAGGATTTTATGATCAGGAGGAGATTGTAGGAGGTTGAGGACAGGTAGAATAAGTATGTGCATCAGCATAGGACATATCATAGTTTTTAGGTGGGCATGAATGTGTGTCTTCATGTCAAGCCTCATAAGACCCCTATTTGTTATGAAAAAGGATCTAAGCTTCATCCTAGATTATTTGATTGCTTTGAGATCTTGGAGTGTATCGGTCCTTTGTCCTATTGTCTAGCGTTGCCACCTAGCTTGTCTCACATCCTCGATGTGTTTCATGTTTCTGTACTTATGAGATATATTGCTCATCCTTCTCATGTATTAGATTGGACCTCATTGCAGGTATAGGATTAGGGGAAGGTGATGGTGGATCCCATCCGTATTTTAGAGAACACAACCCTGGGCCTTTAAGGAAGAGAGATTGACCAGGTTTGAGTCCAGTGGGACCTGTATGATGAGAGTGTTTCTACATGGGACGTTGCTACCTTGCTAAGATTCCAATTTCCACACCTATTTAAGTGACTTCAAGGAGGAATTTTATTCTAAAGGGAGGGGGATGTAGTGCTCACTTCCCTTCGACTCTTATTACTTTTTTACTTTTATAACTGTTGGTTATATACATGCATATTATTGTATCATTTTGGTTTAGCATGATGATTAGCCGATAGAGATACTTTATTATTGATGGATTTCTATTCATAGTATGGTCATGTGTAGTTCTTATAGAAACATTTTATATTTATTAGGATGTTTTGAAATATTTATTATTTTTTCTGAAATTTGACATTTTCTTCATATTGAGTAGGATTTAGCATTGAACTAATCTAGTGATCTTATTGGTATTGATAAAATATAGAATTGAGATGTTGTTGAAAATTTTAAATAGTAACATTAATTTCTTGGATGATGATTTAATTTACGTATGGATGATTGTTGATTTATATGTATATATTTTACCTTGGGTGTTTTGATGTGGCCACGAGGCCAAATGAGGTATTGTTTGTTTTGGATGCATTTATATCACAACAATCAAAGGGGGAATGGAGACCAAGCACATCAGAATGTTAGATGGATTAAACAATAGTCACCATCACAACATGTGTTATGTTTTGTGTGTTTGATTTTTTGTTAGGGGGTCCCCATGGGAGGGAATTACCTCCAATTTTGACCAAGGGTTTATGTTCAGTCCTTTATTTTCTTTTATGTATTTAATTTTTGGTATATGTGATTTAAATTGTGAAGTAATTTCCCTTTTATCATTATTGGGTTATGTGTCTTAATTAAATGAAATAATAACATAATTAAGCTAAATTTTATATCGAAGAAAAAATAATTCATTTATTATATAGATGGTTCTTTAGTTTATGTGTTGTAAGTGGAGTGTATGTGATCTTGAGTGTTGTAAACTCTACCCCTTCTTGGAAAGTCGGATTTGGCCTTAAGGGCCAATTTTGGAGGCTTGTGGGAGAAGTTAAAATTGTCCCTCACCTCTTAATTTATTATACCAACCCTACCTATGGTTTCAGGGGTCAAAAATAGACCCCATGATTTATTTTGGAAGGAAAAAGGTGAGTTTTAATTGTGATTTGATACTTATATTTATTTCTTTGTCCTATAGGGTATGGGTTGGAGTTGTGTGTGTAAGAGGTTTTTCATATGTCTCAACTACCCATTTAATTTTCCATTAGAGCATGGGTTTTACTTGGGTGATGTGGAGTGGAGATGAAATGATGTGGCATCCTTCATGGAACCACAACATCTTCCTCCTCCTCTTTTCTATATATTGAAATTTTTGGGAAGTAAATGGGGTTACTTGCTTAGTTTTGGATCTTGGATTTTTAGGAGTGTTTTCTTGCTGGAGTAGAAGGGAGCATGGATTTTCTTGAATTTAAAGGATTTTCTTCTTTATTGAAAGTTGGAGCTTTTCCATGACAAGGTAGTATCTTGCATTCTTATTTTATTTTTCTTTCTTGTATGTTATGTGTTGTATGGAATTGTTTTCTTTCTTGAAGTGTTGGGTAGTAAATTCACCTTAGGTTGTGGTGAGATTTGGGAATGGGGATGAAATATGTTGGGATGCATAAGATATTATTTGTTTGTTTAGGAGGGAGTTGTTTTAGGATGCCCCACCTTATTCTATTTTGCTATTTTGCATTTTGAGGGAGACATAAGATAGAGGGAGGCCTAAGAGAGAGGGAGGCATAAGATACCTAGATATGTTTTGTGGGAAGGAATAAGAGAATTTTTGGATTGATTATGTTGTGGAGGATTTTATAGGTGGACATCAAACCCTTGGGAGGTACAAGGGCACCCCCATGTTCCTATCTCTACTTTCCTTATTTTGGAGCCATTGTTTGGAAGTTGTGTATAAAATGATAATTTTGTGTGCTTATCTTCTTATGTGTTGATGATTTCAAGTAAATTTGGAAGAATTGTAGAGTTTCCATGTGTTGGATCCATCCCTTATTGCCTTGTGGTTTGGGCCCAGGGGCCAATGAGAATAATTTCTTCTTCTTCTCATTGGAGTTATTTTGGGTGGAGAGTTTTGCCTCTCCCCCATTTTTGGCTGTTGTGATCAAGTGAAGAGAAGATGGAGCTTGGTTGCAGACTTGATTTTTGGAGCAATAATGGAAGAAAAAATATATTTTATTATGACTTCCTTGTAAAATCTCCACTTCAAGTGGAAGATCATTGTATTGTCTATTTGAAAGAAAAGAGTTATTGTATTTTATTTTGGAAGAAATTTTGTATTGATTATTAGTGATCAAGATTGTATTGTATGTTGTAAAGGAAAGAAAGGCATTTTAGTAAAGCTAGTTTTGTTATAGTGGAAATGTGGATGAAAGGAAGACAACATGTCCATATTGAATGGTTTTAGTGCCTCACATGGTTGTGTCAATCTTATTTTTAAAGTATTGGAAATATTGTTGAATTCCTCTTGTGGGAATGTTCAAATTTGAATGAAGGAAATATTAAATTGTATTGTATTACTTGATAGGCATTCAATGGAAAATTTACACTATTTTTTGCATTTACTTGCATTGTTTGATAGAAAGCCAAACTTCTCATGAGTAGATAAAAGAACTTACATTTTCTTTTCTTTTCTTGGTTAATAAAAAAATAGATTAATTCCTAATAGTAGTGGTGAAAGGAAATTACTTCATTGCAACATAGATTTAGCCTCATTGAAATGTGTAAATTTATTATTATGTTATCATAGAATTACTTATAAACCCAATGAAAATTGATGTAAGAACAAGTGAAATTTGACTTTATTTTTAAACCTCTTATCTAAATATTATCAAATCTCACAACGAAATTTAAGTTTGAACTTAAATTAGTTAATACTAATGGCAATATACATGTTACTACCTTGATATTAGTATTGAAATTAAGATATTATTAATATTAAATTAATATTAATAATTAATGAATAATATTAAGAATATAATATTATTATTAATAGTAACATACACACACATAATATATAGCAATTTAAAAAATATATATATATATATATAATAATAAATGTGTGTGTGTGTCGCTGTGTTTAGTGAATGGTTATATATATAAATATATATATATATATATATATAAACCCCATTAAAATGGGATTAACCCTCCCCCAACCCACATATTTCAATCGCGCAGGTAGAAAACATTACACAATGCGCCACAAATATATAGGATTATGAGGTATTTGCGTTTTTTAAAAATGGACTATGTAAAATAGTACACACACACAGGTACACACACACACACACACACACATTTCGTTCCCAATTGATAATCAACCACTGGGGTTTTCCTTGAAAATAGGGAAAAAACCCATTTGCCCATTTGGGGAAAATATCATTTTATGTGAGTTGGGGGGCTATGTACGGTCACCGACCCCACCCCCATCCCATTTAGTAATGGGGTTGGGGGTGGGGTCGGTGAGCCTCCCACCAACCCTATTCCCTTTTACATAGTCAAGGGTAGGCCATTTAATTAAATAACCTTCCTAATAACAACTTTCTTAAAATTATCTTTGGTTAGTTTTTTTTATATAAAAATTAATACGTAATATATATATATATATATATAATTTAATCCTTTATATTTCCACACGGAGAAAACACATAGGCCGCATATGGAGGGAGGGGCGAACTATGTCTAGTTTAAATAAGAATGAAGGACTGCATGATGAGTTATAGTTTTTTGGCTAGGGTTTATTACCCGATGAAACTTTTATGTGAGTTGGGGTCGGTTACCGTCCCCCCAACTCACATAAAAGTTTCATCGGGTAAGAAACCGCAGCCACAAAACTATGACATAGTTCACCCCTCCAGAATGAGAAGTAAGATATATTTTGAAACTCCATATGCGGCCTATGTGTTTTCTCCGTGTGGAAATATAAAGGATTAAATTATATATATATAGTTTTTACCTATATATATATATATATATATATATATATATATATATATATATATATATATATATAGAGAGACGAAGAAACCTTGAATTTTGTGTGTGTGCAACAACCTGATTATGGCGGAGGGTTACGACTAGAGGAGTTGATTGACTGTAATTTTTATTATTATTTAAGTTTTTTAGTTAAATAAAATATGTAACAAAATATATATTTATATATATGTATACAAAAGGTACACACACACACACACACACACATTTCGATCTAAATTGATTCAACCACTATAATTTTAGAAGAGGTGTGAAAAGAGGTCACATCATCATCTCTAATGAGGGGTAGGAATTTTCATTTAAAATGGGGAAAAACCCATAAGCCCATTTGGGAAAATATCATTGAAATGAGAAAAAATATATAAACCAATGTTTTGAAACCCTAGATGAGGCTATGTATAACACAAAAAAAGAGATGTGCTTCCTCTCAAAAATCTTGAGATGGCCTGTAATGGCTTCCTCTATCTCCTCCACCAATCTGTAAAAAAAAACAAGGAATAATAAGCCCCACAAAAGAGAAATAATATTTTCTTACGAAAATTTAGGGTTAGTGAAATCCTTTGATCTTGTGGCCCCAAATGAATCCATCCAAGGGATGAGATTCATCCTTAAAAAAATTAGGTGGGAGTGGTTCAGTAAAATTCTAATTTTAAATTTTAAATGCATGCGTTGAATGTTAGGGCGCCACTTGAGTTGTGTAGGGGGTGGGACTATTTTCAGTAAGACAGTGGAAGAACACTTGTTACATCTGAAATTATCCTCTGTGCTAAATTACGTATCTTGTTAAGTGTTTTTAAAACTAGCCTTCTTGTGGGATTAAAATAACTTTAGCATTTAATTAAATAAACCCCTTTACCCATGGGTTTAATTGTGCAAGTTTGACTATGATGTACATTAAAATTTTTATCAAAAGGAACTGGAGACATTACTTGGCAGCTAAGGAATTTGTACTCTTCACTGACCATGAAGCCTTGAGGTATGTAAACACACAAAATAATCTAAATAGTAGGCATGCAAAAAGAGTATAATTTTTGTAAGAATATATTTTTATCTTAAAGCATAAGTTGGGTAAGCAGAATCATGTTGTTGATGCCTTGAGTAGGCATGTAACACTTTTGACAACAATGGATTATGAAGTAGTAGGATTTGAGGTAGTTAAGGAATTGTATGAAGGTGATCTAGATTTTGGTGACGTTGTGAGACAACTTAAGGACCATACATTAGGTAGTGGTTCTTCTTATTATTTAATGCAGGATGGTTATTTATTTAGGGGGAAACAATTGTGCATCCTTGATTTTTCAATGAGAGAAAATATTATTAGAGAAATGCATAGTGGGGGGTTGGCTGGACACCTGGTATAAATAAGACAATTGATCTTGCTGTAGAAAAGTATTATTCACTAAACATAAAGATGGACATAAGTATGATTGTAGCAAGATGTAGAGTGTGCGAAATGGCTAAGGGTCATACACATAATACTAGGTTGTATATGCCATTACCTATACCTACAGGGCCATGGGTTGATTTGAGTATGGATTGTGTGTTAGGAATTCCTAACACACAATGAGGGAATGCTTATATATTTGTTATGGTTGATAGATTATCTAAGATGGCACATTTCATTTCTTTTGAAATAACTAATGATGCTTCCAGAGTTGCAAATTTGTTTTTTTTTTCAGAAGTGGTTAGGTTGTATGGAGTTCTACGAATGATCACTTCATATCAGGACACAAAGTGTTTGAGTCACTTTTGGAAGATGATATGGAGGAAAATGAGGACACAACTATAGTTCAGTAGTGCATATCACCCCTAGATTGATTGGAAGACAAAACTAGTGAATATAATCTTTGGAAATCTCCTACGTTGTAAAGTTGGAATAAAATCAAAACAATGGGACTTAGCTTTACCAAAAGTCGAGTTTTCCTATAATAGCTCATTAAAGAGGTCAACAGGGAAGTCTCCTTTAAAAATTATATATGTTAGGAATCCCAAGGGGGTCCTAGATATTATCATGCTACC
The DNA here is from genome assembly GCA_019776745.2 of Taxus chinensis. Lineage (NCBI taxonomy): Eukaryota > Viridiplantae > Streptophyta > Pinopsida > Cupressales > Taxaceae > Taxus > Taxus chinensis. The sequence continues at coordinate 130,579,060 of CM034153.1, read as the reverse complement.
TAGTGAAGATAAAACTAGTGATTATACAAAAGCATTTGCCGAACACATTCTACAGTTGTAGGATGAAGTGAGGGAAAAACTGAATGTGAATAATAAAAAATATAAAGTAGCTGTAGATGCCAGTAGGAGAGTGAGTGTATTCAAAGAAGGATATATGGTGATGGTTCATCTTAGAAAGGAGAGGTTTCTAAAAGGGACATATAATAAACTAAAGTATGAGAAGATTGGGCCATGTAGGATTCTGAAAAAAATGAGTGATAATGCCTACAAGGTGGAGCTACCGCAAAACTTTGTTATCTCACTAGTTTTTAATGTTTCTGAATTATCTAAGTTTCTAGGTCATGATGAAAATGTTGCAAAGATGGAAGAAATAAACTAGGAATGGAAGATGGTAATGGGTGTCTTGGACAAAAAGACAGTCACTAATAGACATGGGAGTTACAACAGATATTTGGTATAGTGGTAAGGTTTGCAGAAAGAAGAAAATAATTGGATTCCTGAGTGGGAGTTGAAGAAGATTGAAACTGAAAAATTAGATGAATTCTATCAACTGAATTCGTAGGACCCATATTCTTTTCAACCAAGGGAGAATGATGTGGCAACATAACTTGTGAAGACCATAACTTTTGATTTGACTATTGGATCATCTTGAAATTTTATAGGGTGTTAGATATACATTAGTAATATGATGGGGACAATTTTCCTACAAGGGTGTGCTCATTTTGGCACATTTTTGGGCTCAGATTCCGTCATCTAGTGGTGTAAAATTGGCTCCGAATGTTTTTTTCCGTTTTGACTAGGTCTTAGAACTTTAATAACTTTTGTTGTGCTTATCAGAATAAGTCCAAATTTTGCATGAGCCCTAATTTATGAATGCATATTTGGCATGCAAATTTTGGGGTCAATCCGAGTTTTTTTGCTTTAATTTTTGTCATTTTAGGGTTTTTTGGCATTTTAGGGTTTTAGAGTAGTCTTGAAATAAAAGGAGAATTGTAATGATGTAATAGATCAGTGTGATTCCAGAATGAGAAGTAAGCTATTTTGAAACTCCTAGTTTTATTTGCAAAGCTGTTTATGTGTGTTTTTGGAGGTATTTAAACCTCTTGCAGCTGGATCCACATCACCTTGGTAGGACCATTAGTGTTATGACACTGAGATATGTTTAGTTAGAATCAGTTGTGTTGCTGAAAAAAAAATCCACCCTGTATACATCAAATTAAATTTCCATGCTTACTATGTGTAATTTCTATACACAATTCTGAATCATGTGCTATGTGTTTTCCTATGTGTCCTCATGTGGTGTTGTGTATAAAATAATGTGCATTGAGGTTTTTTCTAAGTGTCTTATGTGATGGTAATTTTATCTATGTGATCCCTTATGTTGTCATGTATCAAGAAATGTAAGAAAAAAAATCATTCTGGTATTTTTTACTATTTTATTTGTGTTTCAAAACTATGGGTGTTACAATGTGTACGTGTGTGTCATAGAATTTACATTTCCCTTTCGAAAAGTAACTCCTCTTCTCCATCATGGAGGCATCATTAGATGCATGGAAGATCCTCAAAACTCCCCTATATGTAGACCTCTCCTTTTGATCTATGATATTTACTTTTAGATTCTTGTTTCCCTTAATTCATTGAAATTTCTCTCATTGTTGAGTTAATTCATGTTGATTCTTGAAACTACTTCATATTTTTTGAGTGTATCTCCTTGATTGCACACGATTACCTTTATGTATTTTTTTCCCTCCCTTCGTTAGTCATGTAGTGCCTTAAATGTGAAACCTTAATCTAATTTCTAGTGTTAAATAATATTGGTTGATTTGAAAAAATCATTTGAAAGCGCAGGCTCCATGGTGTAGGTCTCCAAAATATGATCCATACTTTGATAGAAAAAAGAAATGGATTAAATATCATGAGAAAATAAAAAGACAACATATTTATAAAATTCAGTGGTCTTCTACATGACGTCTATGTCAAACATCAAGGATTTTTATGTGAAAAATTCCCTGAAAACAAAGATAGAATATTATTGTATAATTTAAAAAGAAAATAGTTAATTATAAAGTTATTTAATGAGTGAATTATAAAGTAATATATAATGAATACCCCATATAAAATAGGGTGGGATGATATGTATATAGAAACCCCTTTAAAATAGGGAGAAATTAAAGAATGTAAAGGCTTGTAGAACTCCTTTTAAAGGATGGAATAATAATAATAATAATATATACCTCGTTATAGATAAATTCATTTAATTTATAAAAGTGTTTTTGAATAGGTATATTAGTTAAAAAACATACTTGGTGAAAATTATTTAAACATGTGGTTTGGCAACTTAATATAGCTATATGAAAATGTGTGATCAAGTAATTTTTTATTTGATACCAAGTGAAGGAAACTATGGGCATTAGAGAGGGGAACTCTAAAGGGTGTCATAAATCAGGTACGTGATGTCTAACCCCAGATAGTTCGTTACCAAGCCAAGAAGATTATTTATTGAATATTTCCTCCTAATAATTTGGCCATACCTTGAGATGTTGAATCTCGGGTATTTCCTAGGAGTTACTTGATACACACATAGTCCTCACCTAGATATGCTTAAGTATTTCTTTAACTTTAGGATCATTAATTGTTTAACGCATATATCACATTTTTGTATTAGATCCTCAAGACATTGGAACATGATGTGAATACATATGTTTTTCTAATTCTTTCTAATGAGTTAGACTCACATTTGTATTTATTTATTATTATTTTTTTAGGATGAAAAGAGCTAGTGATAAGATGTGTAAATCAAGTACATTTAAAGTTACCTAGGGTCTGCTACAGGGAGACAACACTCCATGAGACTAGGAAATTGATTTTTCCTATTAGACAAGACTAATTTCATGTCTTCTGAGTATTGTGTTATGATTATTTCATCTATATTATTTGAAAAATAAAGTTTTCAGTGTTCTATGACCAGTTTAATAATGAGATATAAGGTCAATTTAACAAATATACTATATATTTAAATATATATTAAATATTATAGCGTAATATTTTTAATATTATGCTACATCATACATTATATACTACAAAAAATATTATAATTCAATACTATAGTCTTATATATACCTAGAATGATTTATTTTCATAATAATCCTTTATTTTCATAACAATCGCCATACTCGTGTTTGTAGTAAGTTGTCATTATCACTCTAACTACCATATACATCCGTCTTAAAATAATGCATATTTATATAAAAATTCATCATCTATAACAATCAAAACCATATCCAAGAATTTCATTTCTCCGTGTAGGTGATTCCCTTTTCTTTTGCCTCGATATTCTGCTTGTCTTTATCTATTTTTGTTGGGCAACTGTTCTTTCCTGGTATTCTGTAGTGTTGCAACTATTGTGTCGGTGTAGTCTTGTTTTGTTTTTGCTTCTTGTTGGAAAATTTTCCTCTTCCTTCATGATTCATTGGTGTCTCTAACTTACAAGCCTTTTTTTGGGGTGTGGGCCCCAATTATCAAAAACCACTTTGGTTTTCTTGTATCATATAGATTTTGAGTCATTTTGTAACTTGGAGTATGGTCCCCTTCAAATCCATTTACCAATAATAAAAATAAAATCAAAACCATGTTTTTAATCAACCCCGTTATGTGTCTCTGTTATGTACCTAGTTGTAATAAAATATTCTTATGAAAAATAATTATATTATATTATTCTAGTAATTTCTATAACCATTCTATAAAATGAAACTTACTTTATTTTATTCATTTTTACCAACTAAAGTCAAAATTGTTTTACCCTAAAAACTACTTAAACATTTAAAAATTAAAAACAATATGGATACAAATAAATCAATTTTTAGATAGTAAAATTAGGAAATATTTGAGCTACATATTTTTCTCACAGCAACTATCCAATAAATGCTAAATTTTCAACTTAAAGTTGGGTTTCAACATGGTTATCGCCTAAGGATCTCAAAAAATAAATTTCTTGTATTATTATGCAAGGAAAATTATAGGTTTGACATGTTGTTTAGGATGTATCACTCTTCATATTTTACTTTGCATTTTGAAGAATCTCTTAAAAGGTCCATGGGTTTGTTTGATATGGGTCTATTTTTTTGGACTCAAATTTGATTTTGTTGATAAATACATGGATAAACAAATAGGAGATACAATAATTTTGAAGTAATACAATTCATATAATATCTTCTCAACTATTATCTTATCTCTCTAAGGAATTATCTTTAAAAACAAATCTAAAATATGTTCTAAATCTGCAAACCCTAAATTTACGACATTAAATTTGTCTTATTAAGTAAATACTAAATTTGATGGAGAAAAAATTATACAAATAAATTTTAAGTGTAATAACAATGATATAGTTTTATGGCAAATAAATATTCCTAAATTCAAATTAAACGAGGTATTATTCAATCCTTAACTTTATAGTCTTTCAAATAATTCAAATTATTAAAAATATCATTGAAATGATATGAGTACCATTTTAGGAATGTGTTAATCTCGTTCGTTTGGTCCCTACTTTCTATGATTTTTTTCTTTGGCAGAGTGGTGGTCATTTTCAAAGCTTAGTTTGTATTTTTTCCATTACATGCTTCTCATTCTTTACCATTTTTGACTATCACTAAACATCCATGAAATCAATAATGGATAAAAGCATAAATGTTTAATATTATTTATTATATGATTTTATGGATCACATATATGATATTTTGCAGATAAGTCTTATTTATAACTTTATATTAGAATAGTCTTATACTTTTAATACATGTGGTTAGTTTAGTACATTTACCATTGTAAATTTGGTCTTTACATCTACATTTTGATATGTGTTTTATACTAGATACTTAATACTATAAATAATATACATAATTGCTTGTGAGAGACTGATGCAAGAGCATCAAGGACCAAGGCATAATAAGTTCATACAAGACCATGATACATGTTGGATATAGGTGTGCTAGAGTTAAATATGTTGTAAAAATGAATATATGCTTGTAAGAAGTTGATAAGGTGACTTGACTTGGCATTTAAAGGGTAATATGGGATAAATAAAGACTTCAAATGTCATGTCATCATGTTTGTTAGTCCATGCACGAGTTGGAAGATGTATTGGATTGATATCCATTAATATTATAGGATTAGAATATTGATTAAGTCTTGTTAGGGTATTGTGGAGTTAGTTTAGGAGTTGTTAGAGTCTTTTCTTAGAAAATTAACACCTATTTCATAGGTGATTCAAGGTGAAGGAGAGAGAACAAAGGTTCTCAACATTTTAGAAGATGGAACAATGGATAATAACATATGTATGATGTTTTGGAAGAAGAATTATACTCTGTTTTGCATGAAATTGCATGTCTCAAAGTGACTGTGATGAAGATTGTGCCAGGACATCAAGTTATAAACCTTCAATGGAATTCAATTGGTGATTTTCCCTTGAATTTTAATGCTAACACCTTCTATAGACCATAAGGAAGGTAATCATAATTTTTGTAAGTTTTGAAAGTGCAAAATTTAATTATTATAGCCATTTGAAGGCTCTCGGGCCCGATCTAGGGCTTAGGATAACTTTTGATTGCATCAGTGAAATTGCTTGAAAATTTCACATAATCTCTATCCTGATGGGATATAGCATTTTTCCAAATTTCAAAGAGAATGGGTTTGTGTCGCTCGAGATATACATGACTGTATTATTGAATTAAACAATGAATGTACAATACACATTTGAAGGCAACCAGTCAAGTTTTGGTTCATAATTAGATGAAGCACGAAATTATATTGTTATAGAATGTGAATCTAGGTATTTTTGATGTATTTGAATGATCATAGGGGTGAATCAATGAAGAAATTACCCTTATTGCATATAAATACTGATTGTGCACGGTTTGTATGACTGTCTAAAGCCATAGTAAGTGGTTTCAAAAGCTAAATTGGAGAAATTGAGTCAAGAGCCAATGCATGAGAGATGGAATAGACCTATCAAGGTATGAATAATATGTTTTAATACTTATAAGAAGGAATATTCAATGAGATTTCCTTCATTTTGTGTAAAACATGACTATGGCTTATCTAAATGTTAAGATTCAGAAATCAGACTGGTAAATGCTTGATTTAACGAGCTAGAAGAATATTAAATATCTGAAATTTTGTGTGAAGAGGGTTATAACACATAAATGCCTTTTGTAAAAATTTGGAGCCCTAAAACAAAGAACGAAAAAATTTATGAAGGAATTGGGACTGTTTTAAATGAGTTAGTTTCTCAAGAGCAAGAAACAAGAAAACATGAGATGGAGGGAGTTAGACAAAACTTTAAGCCATGAAACTTGAGAAGCAAGGTTTTATGGGGAAATGAGAGCCAATTAATCTTATCAGACCTTTTGCGTATTCATGAAACTCTAAATATTATAATTTTAGGAGTTTAGTCAAGATGGTGCAAAGTAGTAACATGTACTAGGTCTCATTGCTACCTCAAGGTGATAAGAACAAAACAGATGATGTTGCATAAACATCAATTAATGATCCTCTAGCAGGGGTGGATGGAGTAATAGAGAAAATTCAAGCTCTTGAGTATTATAGAGAAAGATAGATGTAAATGACCCCTGCATCAGAGCCCGATAGGCATATAGAAGGATTTATTAGAAGTATTACTTTTCTAATAACATATAATATGAAAATATGTCACAATATTCCATTAAAAGAAATAGAAAACCAAAAAAAACTACTCCCCCTCATGGATTTCATATAAATTGTAGATCTAATTGTTACATGATTTTCAGAGTTTAATTTAAATAGAAAAATAAATAATTAAAAAGAGAAATATAAATCTATTTATGTCAGTAGCTAATTCAGGAGACGAGAAAGGTTGTGAAGAATTTCCATAAAATAAAGATATAATATTAATATTTTGTTTTAAAATAAAATAGTTAATTCTAAAGTAATATATACTGATGACCCGCTATAAAATAGGGTGGGATGATATGTACAAAAAAATGCCTTTAAAATAGGGAGGAAAAAATGAATTAAAGGGCTTCCCGACCTGCTTTTAAAGGAGTGATTAAAAATAATAATAATATAGACCCCATTATGGGTAGATATAATTAATTTATAAAGGTTTTTATACATGGGCGTATTGGTTGAAAAACCTACCGGGTGAATATTTTTTAAACCCGTGTTGTGGGTATGTAATATACCTATATGAAAATGTGTGGTCAAGTAATTTTGCACATAATACCTAGTGATGGCAAGTGGTGGGAATTTGAGAGGGGCACTCTAGACAGTTTCCTAACTGGGTTATGTGAAGTATAACCCAAGATGCTTCTTGACAAGGGAAATAAGATTATATATTTCATATTTCCTCCTGTTAATTTTACCAAAGATTGAGGTTGTGAATCTTAGGTATCGCCTAGGAGTTAGTTGAGCATCATATAGTATTCACTGAGAGATACTAAATAATTTCTTTAACTTTAGCATTATTAGTAGGGGAAATTGTACGTACCCAAAATTGTAAGGTATTGTACTGCCAGAACAACGTAACAAGTGCCCTAATGATGATACAGGTCTCCTCGCAAGCTGTTCAGAATCCAGAAAAGATCTCCAAGTGTGAGTTAACATCCTGCATGCCCTGCTTAGCCCCTGCGTCCTTTGTTTTATCTCTTTTCCTCTTTTCTAGACCTTTTTCCCTTAAGTTACGAAACTTCCGCCCTGCATGGGCGACGGTCTCATAACCGCCGCCCTGATCAGGGCGGCGGTCCTGTAACCGCCACCCTGCTCAGAGCGGAGGTCCTTTACGTGTTTTCCAAAAAGTGTTTTTAATGTGAATCACATAAAAATCAACGATTCACCATATTTTTTTACCGACTTGGGCTTCCATTTATGTTTTTGGTCCCCTGGAATAGTGTTTGGCCATTGTTTATAGTTTTAGAGTTTAGTTTGGTTTTGATCTTTAGGTGAATGAAAAGCTATAAATAAATGGCTTGTGCTCAAACAAATGGTCTGCCCCTCATTCACTTCTCATACTCTCATTTTCAATAGTTCAGTCTATTATTTTTCTTAAAAGCCATAGTTTCAATTCTCTGCATGCTTAGTTAGCATAATTCAGCTGTTGGTAAGCCACATATCCATCTTGTGTAGCCAGTGCTGTTATTTCACCCAATCCATTAGAGTAGAATAGCTTAGGAAGCCATTAAAGTTGCAAGTTTTTCTCCTCAAACATGATAGTTTCAGGGTCTGGACGCTTTATGTTGCATGAATCGCAATAAATCCTGCTAGGAATTACATAAGCAAAGCTCTATACTCTTGCGCTATCCCTCTCCTACTCACATTGTATTCAGTCTGTATTCTAAGCTACCTTCGTCCTAATATCTACTTCTGTTGATGCTAGCATTACACACTTTTCTGGATTCAAGTGAACACGAAGGAATGAGGAGATCACATTGAGGGGACAAGATCACACACACCGTTGGATTCGTGACTGTTCTGCAGAATCCAGGTTCTAGCTTTCAAAGTTCTAAAGTTAGCAATATATCAAATAGAGTAGATAATCACTTCTTTTCAGTTAATTTTACTTTCGATATTGCCAGGGAAGCTGTGGGGATTGATAGTTTCTGAGAAACTATGATTCATTCCTCACTTCTAATGTAGGATCGAGAGTTTGGAAAATAGATTAAGGAAGTTATTTCATTATTTAGAATAGATCTACAAATTGTACAGACAAATAACTACAGTCGGTTATTTTGTTTGTTTTAAGTTTTATCTTAGTTGTCAAATTCTAGATACGTTTAAATAGCTGCTTTCTTAAAATTCTTAAAGTTTCTCAGAAAATACAAAAATAGAAATTATATATATGTTCTATATTTATTCCACGTAGTTAAAATTTGCTTTGTTGCAGTTAGATTTACATTATTTTTTTGTATGATAATCAAGGGACCTAGGGAGCCCAAGGAATATGTATTTGAGCCAATTGTGCCTCAACCCAATCTCATCACGGCAATAGTTGACATAGACAAGAACCTTAGAATACAAATCTTCCAAACAACAATAGATTTACGATAGATCAGCTCTCAGTTGAGGGGATTAAATATAGAAGATGACCAAGCACACACGTTTTGATCAAATCAACCGAACTACAGATTACCTTAGGAAAACATACACATGACTATAGAAGGGTTCGAAAGAGAAAAAAACTTTGGTTGTGATCCTTTGGTCCCACAGCCAGATGCAGGAGACACTCTTCTAGATATAGATACCATCCTAAGAATCCAGGATGCAAAAACGCTTGTGAGGTACTCTGAGAAGATCTTGCAGTTATTGATCCTAAATATAAAAGCTGAGAAAGCATATGATTATTGGATACTAGGGATTAGGACTTGATTTCGTACATGACCATAGCAGGACCGCAACAACTAAGAGTCTATAGTTGTGATCCACAAATCCCACAGCATAACGAATCCATAAGTCAATCAGACATAGACACTGGCCTACGCACATTAGTATTCAGATCTACCCCACTTCCACCCACCATTGTCGAATAGTCATCCTTACTAGATATAGCGGCTAACAAAGCTAGAGAATTCTGGATTAGGCCAGAGAATCATCCGTAGAGTCGATTGTATTCATTACCCACCATATGACCTTATCTGGAGATATACAGGAAACTATCCCAAGTAATTTTCCATGTATTCCACAACCCATAGATCGAATCACGCCAAAGCTCGATATTGATTGGAGCCTTCGAGTAGTCATCCTTGCCAATCAATGTATCACACCAGTTTTGGTTATAAGGGCCTTCTTTGTCTTAGATTCACAAATTCCACTAGTGTGTATTGAAGACATTAGATTGCATAACTAGTTTGTCTGCATCCCACGCATATTCCATCCCCATCGGCTATCTCAGCATGACCTCGGGAGGTCGGGTACATGGAAGAGTTACCTATAGATTCCCACGCTCGCTTGTCACTTTTATAGCATATAATATTGATGAACCTGATGCGAAACAAACAAAATTAGTGAAGCTGACGTGAAATTCCTACTTTCTCGTCCGGAGTCATAGTATTACGTTTTCTTTCAAGTTTAGTTTACTTTTCATCTTCTCCACCTAATTAGCTTTCACGAATCATTTTCACTCTCTCCCATTATTCTGCGGGTATTCAGATACCCCCTGAATATGTCGGGATTCGATGCATATGGCAGACCCCTCTTCGGTCTTGAGGCATACTACGCCCAACAAAATAGACAATCATCACCTTCACTCTCGGTATGGGGTGACAACTACTCAACTAATCAGTTGTCAACACAAACTCCAAGAATCAGATATAATTTGTCTTTTCAAACTGAGGAGTTATATCAACCCCCTCAAAAACAACAAACATAGCCTTCAGGCTCAAATAATATGATGTTTACCGGAGAATCTAGTTCATCTCCTCAGATGCTACTTAGACCACAAATTAGTAGACAATCAGACCCATACCTGGTCTTAGATGATGAATAGTCAATACATTATCCTAGAAGTGAACAGCGCTCTCAGGGTATGTACCCACCTGTAGGAGGTTTACAAATGCAACCCAAGGTCTCTTTTCAAGAAAATACCTCTATACCATTACATATAGGAAATACTCTCGGAGAAACTTGGCAAGATAGCGATCAGTTCATAGAAGTATATGACATGCCTATACAAAGCCATGGTATACAACAAAAGCCACTAAGGAAAAATATCATGACTTCACCAAATGAAGTCATTTCAACATTAGTAGAAAAAGTGAGAGGGTTAGAACTTTCCCAAGCAAGTCAAAATTTGCAATTCACGCAAGTAGGAAGTTCCAATCCTCCACACCATCCTAGCCAAGTAGACCTCCTCACAGGAATAGGCACTTATGCATGCCTCCTCAGTATTCACAAAAAGCACCAACTAGGCCCATCATCTCTAACACCGCTCCTCCCAGTCTAATACAAAACAATCCATTCCTGGACAATACCCCATCATACTTAAACATGTACTCCAAATCACCACAAGGAGATTTTCTCCTCTCCCAGCATGCTTTCTCAAACACAAGTGTTTCCTTATGCCCCTACCAACGCATACACTGCGCCATATCAACAACCCATCCCACCACCACTCCCTCAGCAACCACCATCAATGGTCAAAACCTATGCGATAGGGACTTATTCAGAATATTTGAAAGAGCCCCTAGACTTCGCCATACGAAGTTTCATGCTTCCAAGACATCTTCCTGATTTACCCAAGTACAAAGGTGAGGGATATCCAAACGCACATATCAAAGCTTACACTACGGCCATATGAGAACTACTCCCTTGGGATGGGGTTATTGCTAAAATATTCCCCAAAACTTTGGAAGGCATCGCTCTTGATTGGTATTATAGAATACCTAAGGCTTCCATCCATTCATTTAAACAACTCGTATCAGAGTTCATTAAGGAATTTGACATGAACAAACTGTTAAGAACAAGAATCAGGGAATTCTTACACATTAAACAGGAACAAAACAAATATGTCACCCATTTCATCCAAAGGTGGTGTACAGTCCTTTATTCCTCGGCAAGTGCGCCAAACATGGATCAAATGTAACTATGTGATTTATTCCTTCATTTTCTTAGCATAGAAGTGAAGGAAGAATTCCAGAAGTTCCCATTACAAACTTACGATGAAGTACTAGAGAGTGCTCTTTGAATAGATCAAGCAGCAATTGATAGTGGTTGCAAAACATATGGAGCAAACGGGAGGTTAATCGCCCCCAATTAGAACACTAAAAATTATCCCACCACCACAAACATCAATCAAGGACCTAAAATCCTTCAAAAAAATTGGTGTGTAACAACAGATGGAGTAACCGACCAGCCCAAGAAGGTAAATGTTGTCAATACTCCATCACAAACAAACAACCAATGAAATAACAACTTTACCCCCATAATCAATACAGTGGATTTTAACCATCCACAACAACAACAACAATGGAGAAATCCCATACAAGGGCCAAGCCAAAACTCACTTGGTTATCAAAACCAAAATCAAAGCCAGAAACAACAAATGTAAAACTTTAATCCTAATAGGCAACAGTTTGATCAGAGTTTAGGCCACAATATACACCAAACCAACAAACTAGGAATTACAATCGCAATTCATATTTTGGTTTCCAAAAAAATCGAGGTCATGATACTAGAACGTGCCGTGACTACGATAAATTCATGCAACATTTGCTAGAAGAACAAAGACAGTTCTTCACAGATTTGTTTTTTGTAGATCCCATGTCACCACCACCAAGCACGCTTGCAGGGGCAATTACCCCTCAGAATGATCCCCTCAAGATCTTTAACGATCCACTCCAAAATCATGATAATAATAGGCTAAATCTAAATGGGACAAACAAAGGCATAATGACGGGAAACAATGATCATGAAGCCTCAACTTCACTAAGTCCATCAGTTGCGCCACAATTAGGAAATCAGCCGAGACCCAAGATAGTCAGTTTAGTAGAAATAGATGCTGAACTACCTATCAAAGCTATAACAAGAACACGAGAATATTTATCTAAACTAAGCCCAAGTCATAAACCTTAGACCTCTATTGTTTTTATCTCTTAAACTCATGAAGAATTTCATGAGTTTCCCAAGCTCTGGTTCTGCTGTGAGAATATTTGTGTATTGTATAAATTGGGTGTACTCATTTATAATTTATATATGAATTGGGTGTACTCATTTATAATTTATTTGGTTCAAGCCATTTTTGAGGAGAAAATATCATTTTCCCTTATGCCATTATTGGGGTTTTTATATTTATGTCTATTTATGTCAATGAATTTTCTACCCCATGTGCATATTTAGAGCAAAAATATAATTTATAATTTTAAAATTTAAAACTCCTTTGTGTATTGAATATTCAAATTTAAAGTAATTGACGATGTTTATAGCAAGGTAGAGGTGTGGGTATTTGTTGTATCACTTAAAATCACTACTCTTTGACATCATGGTGTTATAGTTGTATGTTTTCTTAGTCATCAATTATAGTAACAACAATTTGCATATTCATGGAAATCATAACTCTATCTTTTTCATAACTTCATGGTGGTAGCTTTTAGAATCATGTAGACTATGTGAAATAATGTTCCTTAAATTTATTGCTTTAACCTTCACTTGTTGAATACTTGAAAATATACTTTCTTTCAATAAATACTATGTCATTTGATCATCTCTTGAACCTATGATTGTGTCCTTTTTTAATTCATTTATACCCGATTGTTTTCACACATAAACCTTGTAGACTAAAAATGCACTCTTATCATTGTTGCATTTTGTATTCTATCAGTTGAGTTGTATGTGAATGATACATTGAGCTTGAATTTATGAAGACTTGAAGTATGAAATGATCAATTAAATAACAACACTTGATCGGAATAGATTAATTGTAAATCAAAATATTTATGACATGCCCTTTTAAAATTGTTACATGGGTGCTTTACTTCTTATATAACCATGTAAACCTCATATCAACCTTGTATCTTGAATTTTATTTGATTGCATGGCTGTTATGAATTTATATTCATAAAACTGACTCTACTTTGCTTGTCATAGTTGTACTCCATTGGTATTGTAGAATTTCTGTATCTGTTCTGATGCAATCTGAATGTGTGCACTTGGAACTTAATCTGGCACTATAACAATTTATTTACATACTTCATGGCTTGTTGTTGGGGCTGAAATTTGATAACTATTATCTTTGATCATGCAATGCATTATCTACTTTCTACATTACTATTTGATTTATATATAGATTTGAAAGTGTGTATTAGTTTAAAATAACATGATGGAAAGATGTAAATTGTCCATTTTACATGGCAAAGCCCTGTCAAAATTTTCTTAGATTTCCTTATCATTCTATTTTAGCTGTAATCTTATCTTTCCAGTTAACTTCAACCTTTAAATTTTAATTATTCTACTTTATCTTTAAGTTGTAATCTTTCTCCATACCCATATGTAGTCATGCCTTATTCCAATATGATGTATCATAGGATAGAGTTTATTGAATTTTGAAATCTTTATTTAATAACGTGGACTGTAAGACATGATTATATTTCTTCTTGACTGCAACATGTACCCAAACATTTAAGAAAATAGTTAGAAAAAAGGTAGGCTTTTTGGCCTCTCTTATGTTGCATAGTCCTTCTTTCCTTCTCTCTCCTCTTACTTGGTAGTGGATAATCATGTATGTTGTTACAAAAAAGTACTTTTATCAGTTGTGCCTTTGATCTTCATGTAATTTAAATCTCATGTTGTTAAGAGATCCATCTTCACGAATTTGGATAGTAGAGGAATATGGATTAACCCAAAGCTCATAACTGACCATTTTCTCTTTTATATTTTTATGTACAGTTCTTTGAGATGTGAAGATGAAGATGGAGGAAAGATGGACCTGGAGGTGCATCAACTAAAAAATAAACCCCCAAGGAAATGATAGGTTCATTCATGCTCCTCTATTTTGTCTTTCATGCATATGCACCTCTTATTTCAGTAGCTTTATTTTAGTTTTCAGTTACATCCCACGACTTGTGTGGGAAAATTTGAAATTCCTTATGAATAAAACATTGAATTCTAAGATTGAGTTATGTATTTCTTTCTACATTTTAACTTTCTAAATGGATTAAAAAAATCAATAATATAATTGAATGTCTTAATCATGAAGAAAAGAAACTTAAAGAATACTTGTAACATCTAGTACTAAACTCTTATTGCTATAATATAAAGTTATGATTGTTGTTCCAAAGCTCAACAATTCATCTGTTCTGCAATTCAATGTCTTCATCAGGATAACACATCTATCCTTCGGGGATTTCTATTCTTTTACTGGAGATAGTCTTGAATTTGCAAACTATGTGACATGTTACATTTTGTAACAGCACACATAGTTACCAATTTCATATAATAAATAATTAATTCAACATAAAAAATATGGACTAAAAGAAACTCCCCTAGCTTAGGTTCACTTCATTCATTTTTATCCATCGTAACGAATTTTTGAGTTGCCCATTTTTTAAGAAGTACAAAAATTGTCAAAAAAATTGGTGATCCAACAGAGAAAGCTTCCTCCTAGCTTGTAAACCAGTGCTTTGCTCTTGTCTATTTGGCATGGAGTCCAAAGCATGTAACCAAAATATGCCTTTCTGAAGGTCCAACCCTTCCAAAATGAACTAAAACTCAAAAGGACCTTGTAAACTACATCACGTGCATGAATGCACTTATTGAATTGAAAAACATTGCAATATGGAAGAATTGCACTTATTGAGAGGAAAACCTAATCTAAATAGACACTGTAGGATTTTCAATAACAATATTTGAGAAACATACCATTCATAGGAATGGAAAGTTCCTCTCCATTCAGCATTGAGAGATGAAAAATATTATGTTCTTTGCAAGATGAAATCATGTTAGGACCACTCCAGATTGTATCAAACTTTGTGTGTCTTCTTAGCTTTGCACGATCAACATCCCACTTCAACACAATATCTAGTTCATTGAAGATTATGAACTTAGCCTTCTTATCAAAAGTCTTCTTCATCTGTTTTTGATTTTTTTGCACGTTCATATGAACTTGATCTCTTAGCTCTTGTAATTTCATTAATTCTACTTAACGAACCTGCAATTGTTCATTCTCAAGCAACTACATTTGTTGTAGCAAATCTAAAATGGGTAACTCAAATAAAAAAGGAATTCTTGCTTCTCTTCCATAAACAAGTTTGTATGGTGAATTTCTAATTGATCTTTTAGGAGTCACTCTATCAGTCCAAAGTGCTAAAGTCAACATTAGATACAAATCTCTCTGGTTATATTTGATTGTTCTTCTGATAATCCTTAAAATATTCTTATTAGTACTCTCAGCTAACCCATTACCTTGTGGATAATAATTAGATGATGAACTTAAATAAATTATAGGGTTTACGGCCCAATCTATTACCTTTGCATAAAGAAATGCTAAAGCATTATCTGAAACGATAGTTGCTAGAACACCAAACCTGTAAACTATACCTTCATAAAAGGATAGTATCGAAGTTTCATTAGCAACTTTTAAGGCTATTGCTTTAGTCCAACATGTAAAGTAATCTTTAGCAGTCAAAATCCACTTGTTTCCTTATGAAAAAGGTTGGTTTATCATGCCAATAAATTCAAGATGCCACTGCATAAAAGGTTGATCAATTGAAATAGGCTGTAAAGGCCACAACACTAAACATTCTTTTCCAACAAAGAAAGCACATTTTTTAGACTTTATGATCCATTGAAAACAATCTTTGAATGTGTTGGGCCAATAGTAACTAGCTTTCATAATTTTTAAGGCCATGGTACGTGATGTAAAATGACCTCCTAAAGATCCTTCATGGAATTATGATAATAATTGTTGAATTCTATCATAATAAACACAACGCAGCAGGATTCCATTTATATCTTTTTTGAGTAACACACCATCGATACAAATATAAGGTACATCTTGTAACATGAAATACCTTCATTTATTCTTGTCCATACCTTCCAGATAAATAACATGTTGTAGATAGTTAAATAAATCAGTCATCCATCTTGATTCCTAGACTTCTTTGGCAAGTTCAGTTTGCTGATTTTTTGGTTGTACCATGATGTCTAATTGCTGATATGTAAATTCAGCATGTTGTTTTGAATCGTCTAATTTTGAAGCCTAATATTTTACCATATCAGCAATTAGGATTTCACACAAACCTTTATCTCAAAATGTCTTCACAACCTAGATATCAACATCATATTCCATGACCTTCGTTATCCAACCTTCTCTTTTCTCATTCAATTCTTTATTTAACAAGAAAGATTTCACACTTGGATGAGAAACAAGAACATGAATTTTTTTTTTGAAAGCATGTACTTAAGATTCTTTAGTCCTCTGACTACTGAAAGTACTTATTTTTCAAGAAATGTGTACCTTGTTTCATAGTCATGTAATCTTTGTCCAAAGAAAAAATTGGTTACTCAATATTTTCATCATTAACCTGAGTTAATATGGCTGAGATTGTTTCAACTCTTACAAGTGCATACATTGTAAAAACTTTATCAAAATTTTGATTCACAAGAGTAGGATCCTAAGAGATGGTTGTTTTAATTACTTCAAACCCTTATCTCCCTTCATTGTTCTAAGAGAATTTTTTTTATTTTTTTAACATAATTGTTAATGGTTTAACCAATGCTGCAAAATCTAGAACAAATGTTATAACAAAGTTGATTTTTCCAAGAAAACTCTGTAATGCCTTCATATGATAAGGAAATGATAGCTGTGATGTGGCTTCGATTCTGAAAGGATTAATTACTAAACCTTTCTTAGAAACAATATGACCAAGTAATTTTCCTTGGTGTACTAAAAAGATAGACTTTTTGGGATTCAAGGATATTCCAAACTATTTACATAACTAAAAATTCTACCTTAGATGTGTTAGATGCTCATCTGAATTTTTTGAAAATATAGTAACATCATCTAAATAAATAAGGATGCATTTATTTAACAAGCTATAAAAATCCATGTTCATTGCATGTTGAAACATTACACCAGCATTACAAAGGAAAAAATGCTTTCTTTTGTAAGTAGAAGTGCCCCACTTGGTGGTAAAAGGTGTTTTGTACATAACTTCTTCTCAGACTAGAATCTAATTGCATAAACTATAACTATCTAGACGAGATAATCTATCTGACCTAGAAATTATTCTTAAAATTGGATCCATATTTGGAAGTGGGTAATGATATTTTAATGAAGCTTTATTAAGATCTTTGAAATCCACACAATCTAATTTCTCCATTATTTTTTTGAATCGAAAAAATATTGGCTAGCCAACTTGAATGCTTAACTAGAAAGATAATACCTAATTCGATTAATCTAGATAACTCTTTCCTCATTAGAATTTCTATTTCACCAAACCTAGAGCAGGAACCTACCATTGATTTATCCTAAGTAGCTTGGAACCTAGGCGGCTAATTGAAGGGTATGCTACGCTAAATGAATAAAGCAAAGGCTGAGAGCCATGAAAGGCGTCACAGATCTTGGTAAGCTCTAAGCTACAACATGTTTCAGATTATCTACAAAGATCAAATAATATCACCATGGCTTGCTAGCTGAGGAACATGCCATGCTGACACAAGATTTTTTTTCCTTCATCAACTATGATTTGTTCATAATTATATGCATTTGTTGACATCTTAGTTTTGTATTTCCTTAACTGATCTTCATTGCTAAAGATTTCTTCTAATGTGACCAAGCCTCGAGGGATTTTATTTATCTTTAATTGAACATTCTGGACACCATATAAGTGCTACATTTTATCTTGATTTACTACAGAAAATTTAGCTTCTTACTACAAAAACCTGCCAACTCAAATCATAATTAGGTATTGAAGGCTTGACAATAAACTTTATAGGAGGCTAAATCTCGTTGTTTTTAGTTTTTTCTAGCATTTCAAAACTGACACCAATTGTTGCAAGTCTATTTGTATGCTTATTTTTTATTCTAGGAATGGAAGGGATATTAATAGCATTGAAATATTCCATTAAGTTTGAAACTCTATGTCTATAAGAATTCATTAATGGATTCTAACAAACATTGAAATTTATTACTTGATTGATAACCAACTCATAATCACAATAAAATTGTAGCATGCTAATACATCTCTTTTTGGCCCAAAGTAAACCATGAATTAATGCTTCATATTCGGCCACATTACAAGTGCATGAAAATTGGTGACTCAAAATTGAAAAGTAACTTTTGTTCGTGGGGGAAGTGAGCATTAAACCTGTTCCTTTTCCTTTCTTATTTATAGCTCCATCAAAATGAAGCTTTCAAATCCCTTCTGCTATATTGTTTTTATGGACAACAAGGGAACTGGTGTATTTTCCTCATGCAGGCAATACACACCAAATAGATGTTCTTAAACTTTCTTGAAAGGATCATGAGCATGTTATTTATGTGTCTTTTCATCCATAAACAAGTTAGAAACGCCATCTAATCTAATACTGAAACATGAGTTGTTTTATCAAACTTAGATTGGTCTAAGGCTAGATAATTAGCTAATGCATTAGAAGCGTGAGGCTCAATGTGAAATCTGGCAAGTCGTTTAGAATTGATAGTAACTTTTGTTCCATAATGTGTAGTAAAAAAAAAGAACCAATCTGAAGAGAGATAACCTCCTATTTATCATGCAGAATGGAAATATTCGGTCAAGCATGCAATGTTACCTCTGGATTTCTAATGAAACCAACTGTATTCATTACAGTTCCATCAAGCTATAACACACTCTTCTCTGTAGGTTCATAATGCAAACCCAATTTTTCTATAATTGCTTTTGGCATAGTTGTTCTACTTACAACATTGAAAACCATACACATTACGAACAAAATGTTCTCCATCTAATCAGAGTTTTAATTTTATGGTGGTGATTAATTGAAAAATCATGAGCACTATAAATACCTTTTGAACCATCCATTAAAAAGTTCTTTAACACGATAATATATAATAATATAATATTCCAAGGACCAATTATATGTATTTAATTAAGCTCACTTCCAATACAAACTACAAAAGAAAAGAAATATATAGCTGTCAGGCTACTGAATGACACCAGTAAATCGTTGTCATCTTTAATCATGACATAGTTATAATCATCATCCCTCTCTCAATATCAAGACCCTAAATTAACAATGGATGGCTTCTTCATTTGAAAATCACACAATGTCAAAAGACTATAAAAAATGCATTACTTAGTACGAATAAAATACTATTTTTGCATAGGCTATATCTCAAAATGATTTATCCCTCTACAATGGGTCTTTAAAATAAAATGAGGGACTTCAAGTAACCTTCATGGATTAAGCTGTAGCTGGTTTTACTCACCCTTTACCAGCTATAATGCTTCCTATTTGTATTGAGGAATCTAATAATACTGAAAGCAATTTTTTTCTTGTAGAATGCTAAGATGTCAGAGACAGGTGGCAGAATAAAAATTAATTTAAGTTTTGTTATATCTACTATATACATCCAGCTATATGTTTAGCCCTAGTAGTAAGCTACAATAAAGATTATCCTCGACTGCATATGAATATGTTCTATTCAGAGTAGGTATTCTGAACCTTAGTATCATGTTGCTCACCTAGGTACATTATTTAGGCTTTATTGTAAAATATCCTCACCCACTTGATGTTGTGTGGATATTTCTTATGTTCATTTATTTAGATATTAGGAGCATATTATGCTAGTTGATTGAGGTATGAGTTACTTTTCTTGATCTACCATTCTTGACAAGTTCATATTAACTAGGATCTATGGCGTTAGACTAGATCCTTGGATGTCTAGTTCTGGGTCATAAATGCCTATGGACTTGACTAAGTTTTTTCTATGATTTTGATGGCTCCTGATCTAAGACCTTGATTGGTTCTTAGATTGTTATTCCTTACCTATATAAGCCTTATAAGCCCATTCTCATTGTATTTCATGCGAGTTCCATAATCAATATCATGATCACCTTGTTGCTCATTTGTTTGCAAAGGTTTATGTAACACGTTATTCTAGCGAATTGATTTACATCTTATTAGAGTCATGATGTTTGACCTTAGCATCTGTGTTCTTGGCTTGGCACGATTTGGTTATCATTCACTATATGGTATCCTCAGCCAGGAGATGTACTATTGACATCCGTATGTAAGTTTTATTTTGCAAATAAATTATGATATATTCATATATTTGGGATTAGGTCGTATTTATGTTCCTTGCGTGTATTTTATATGCAAAACTAGAGGCTTCCATTGGATCTCAGAAGGCATGAAAACTCCTAAGATCGATTCTAAACTCGGCCAATTCTTTGAGGACTAGTCATTTTTTTGGTTTTTTATTGCTTGCAGAGAAGCACACATGTACGCCTCGAGATTCAAGCCAAGGGAAAAAAAGTGATTCCTTGCCTATTTATTCAGGTTTGTTGGATTCTCAATGAGATCTGTATTGGGTTTTTTTTCTATTGTAACGTGATATTTCTACTCGGTTTGCATGAAAGAAGGTTTTCGGATCTAAAGCTTTTTTGGCAGGGGTCCACGGATTGATGTGCATCTTTTTGCACACCCATTAAAATCCTTAGCCCTTGGTCATATGAGGGCTTAAATCTTGTGTTCTTGGCTTCAGCGTCTTTTAATTTTATTTGTGTGGTGAAGGCAACAACAATTTATTTTGCTTCAGTGGCAACTAAAATAAATAACATGAGCAAACTATCAGAAAACGGGTAACTTTTGATCGGTAATTCAGTTGTTGAGTGTTGTTTTTGTATGAAAGTACTTGTTTTTTCGTGCTCTACCCATTGGAAATATTTATTTTGAGACTTTCACTATGATTATAAAGTGGTCAAATATGGAGGAGTGTCATAATCAATTATGGACGCAATTTCGGCTGAGCCCGATGTCCTAAATCTTTTGGGAGTTGCAGTTCCTACCTAGTCATGGATTCTGAGAATGATATGCTTTTCTTTGCCCCCTGTGGACTTCAAGAGGATATTGTAAAATTGTGTGGAAGAAAATAGATCACTCAACAAGCAAAATTCTCTTCTACAATCACTCATTCACAATAAGGATACAACTAATACACTCTCTGCAGAAAAAACTAGCTAGCCTACAACATCACCATTATATTGTGGACAATCACAACCATACTCCTAGTCCACTTGCAGCTATTACTCCTGAACCCACTGATATTGATATGTCGGTCTTTGAGTTTTTTCCTGCTCTTGATGCTCATACACCTATGAAGCTTGTTACTGCATGCTCTTCCACATATGTGCCTATTGCAATACCACATGTTGTGTATCCTATTTATGCTCAGTTGCATGGCTTTTTAGAAAAGCTTACTACTAGCATTCAGTTATTGCATGCTCCGTTCTATGGGTCTCACTAGCGGAGTCATTAGTAGACAGTCACAGGGTAATGTTTCCTCTATTCCACATTGTTAAGTGAAATTCTCGGCATGACATTAGTTTTCAAGTAGATACTTCATTGGGATCACACATTGATAGAGCTCATTTTTTTTTCACTTGACTCTTTCTAAGGATCCTGAGCAACACATGAGTTCTACATCTTCACTCAAGCTTGAGAAACCTAATATTCCAGTTGTCAGACATGATCACCCTGACACACATTCTGATATTCTTTTGCATGCACCCATTGTGCATTTTATACCAAGTCATATGCAGGCATATTGTTCATCCATATGTGTTGATTTGGGGTGCAAATATAATCACTTGTGGAGGCAACATAGGCATTCGTTGAAAGAATTCTATAGGTGTGGCTCCTCCACCATTCAGCCTCTTGCTCAACTTTCTACACCTTTTGCATTGTGATACTTCTTGTTTTGAGCATTTTTCTTTAGCAGGTGTAGTGTATATCCCTTGTTTGTTGACAGATTTTGTGTCTGTATTTTCGACAATTTTGGCATGCCTGACAGCATCTCTTATGGGGGATCTATTCTAGTGCATTCCAATGTTAGTTTGTCAGTGTTCAAGTAGTTTTTTTGACAACTTGTACAGATTTGTAGCGTCACTCCACCTATTCAACAGTATGGGAGGGTGTGGTGTTGATCATGCTTGCTTCAGGTTGTGTGTCCTTGCCTTGTTACCTTAGCTTTTCTTGGATCGTAACACTCTGGAGTATGTGTCCTTGCCTTGTTGCTTTGGTTATTATTCTTGAACCATGGCACACCTATTTGCATGCAGTTCTAAACCTATGAGGCTTGTTCCTACATGCTCTTCCCCATATGTGCCTTTTACAGTTCCACATGTTGTGTATCAGACTGCTCAATTGAATGGATTTTTTGGGAAGCATACCACTACGTTCAGTTCTTGCATGCTTCGTTCTATGGGTCTCAAGTCAACAGAGTCATTGGTAGACATTCACAAGGTATTATTTCCTCTATTCCCCACTTGTGTGTGTGAATATTTATTTTATCTTATTTATATATTAGGAGATATTATCTAGTTGGTAGGTATAGTTATTTCCTTGATATATGGTATTGACTAGATCCTTGACGTCTAGTTCTCTCCTAAATCTATGGTCTTGACTAGTTCTTTGATGACTAGTTATTTCCTTGATTTATGGCTTGATCTACAACCTTGACTGGTTATTAGATTGTTATTCCTTGCCTATTTAAGTAAGTCCCATTCTCAATGTATTGCATTGAGTTCCATTATAATATATGATATTGCTACTCATTTGTTTGCAAAGGTTTTATGTAAAGCTATTACGGTAAATTACTTTCATCTTATTGATCGTAGTGTTTGATTAGCATCTGTGTTCTTGGCTTTGTACGATCTGGTTATCATTCCTTTCAACAAAAAAGGTTCTATAATCATGATAGGTTGTGGGATAGGAGCTAAATTTTCTAGAAAAGTCATTAAAGGCCTTGGTGCTAATTTTTTGTCTTGAATAAGGTTTTTTAAAGATCTTATAGCAATATCATAAGTAGCCAAAAGAGTTTCACCTCCCACAGAATGAATCATTTTTTAAATATCATTGTTTAATGCTCTAAGATAATATAGGAAAACATGGTCATCTTGTGGCTTAACACTTGTTGGGATTCTTTCCCAAGTTTTGGAAACATGAATGTTGAAACTAGACATAAATTCATGGGGAGATCTTTTAATGGTAAATAGTTATTCTATGAGAGATAAATAATCTAAATTATCTTCAAATTGTTTTGGAAAGTTTCCACCTAACTCATCCCAAGTTATTATGCTTCCAATCACTAAATTTTCGTACCATTGCAAGGCTTTCCCTTTGAAGGATGTAGCTAAAATTCTTAAGGCCATGTTATCACCGAATCACAGCACCCCTATTGTTCATACAAGTGCATATACTTGAACTCACGGTGTGATTGGATAACATGGGTACTATGTTTAAGTTGTGGGACTTGCTATTTGAGATAGACCTCCAGAGAAAGCTGGTTCTTGCTCCTAAACCACCTACCACAATCTACTCTAATGCAGGGGAAAGTAACTATTCTAATTTAAATTTCTAAGGGACCAGGGAGAGAGAATGCATAAAATGAAAGCCTACACTAAAGCGGTGATACACCAGAAAAGGAGGGTGTGAGAGTAGTCTTCAAATGCATGAGATACAGGAGCAAAGTGCACACCAGAAGGGGTGATGATAGTTCTCCATAATCTAAAAAAATGCATTCACAACAATATCTCAAACATACACAATGATAATGGATCCCTGCAAGAACATAATAATAGACAAAATATTCTTGTAATCAAGATTGAATGGGCAAGAAGAATGCAAGAAAACACAGCAGGGGGAGATGCATCCACAAACTTATATTTTATTGCTTCCTGATATGCACAGTTCAATCGGTTACAAAAAAAGGGCCTGGATCACCATGCAAGGAGTCCACAACAAGGGCCTGTAACAGATTAGCTTCACAAAGAAATTTTGGTAGAGCTTTGCTACAAAAAATACCTCCCTTTACAATGAGCCCAACACTCCAATTTATAGAAAAAATGAGAAGAGAGAGAGAAGGAAAAATGGAAATCCCAAAATCTGTCCTTCAACCACTTGTAAGAGGCATTAAATGGAGTAAAATGATTGTATATTGCTTGCAAAAGGCTCCCCATACTGTCCCAGGATCTACAACAGAGAAATAATGGTGACCATGCCTCTTAATTGCACTCCCAACTACCAAATAAAACACTGTTATGAACTCGGCCACGTTTTATAAAAAATATCCACCTATTTCTCATCAAATCTAGAATTTCTTGATTGTTGTGCATCGGTCTAAGAGCCACGATTCCAAAGGTACCAATTTTGTGTGATTTCGTTGAGAAATACAAAATTTATGGCTTTCTGAATGCGGGTAGCTATTTTGGGTCTGGCAGGCGTTTTCTATCATTTGACGGGAATGAGCATTAACTGAATGGAGCCGAATATGTTGATGGAGCTATTCTGGTGAAACCCAGTGTCAGTTGTTTTTGATTTTTTGTGATCAAGTAGTGGATTTAGAAAATAGTGCACACCAAACTTCTTCAGCATTGTACGAGTTTTTGAGCCGAGCTTCTTGGGATGCCTTGGAGCAGGTATTTATTCTCTTTACTTTGTTGTTACTAGTTTTGGGTACCTCGTGGTGTCCTATTTTCTCAAAAATTAGTTATCATTTGTAATACAAATAAATGGTAAATTATATTTTTAAATATTAATTATAACCATAAATCTACTATAATAATGTTCTTATTTTAAATTTTGAACAATGCTTTAGTTATGAGGGCCTCATAGAATCCATTACAATAATATAATACATTCTAGATAGTTGCAACTGAATCTATGATTAAAAAATGATTTTGAAATTTATGAGAATAAAAAATGAAAAAAATTATTGTAACAAATTAATACTTATTAGAACATGTGTTACCAAACCATTAATTAATTTTATAATTCATAGTGTCATTTGGTTTAATCAATCCTTTTAATGTGACTGTCTTAACAGGATGCAACTACATTAAGGGGACAATTCTATCTTAAGCTCATGTGATGGCGTTAAGGTGTCATGAATTTTAAGGAAACATGATAGTTTAAGTAAATATCTATATCATTATATATTGTAGGGGTAAATTAAACCCCATTAAATTGATTTAAATACATTTTTTTAAACAAAATTTGTATCAATGATTTTAAAATTAAATATAATGTATTAAAAGGATATTATGAATTAAGGGGATCCATCAAATAATAAAGATACAAATAAAGTCATATATACGGAAAATGTTTAAAATAAATATATAAATTAAATTTTCCATTACGTAATATACATAGTTTAGAATCTCCCAAATTATATTATAATAATTTAGTTCTTATAAATATTTTTAACTAAGTTCTTGATTTTGTTTATTGTGAATTTTTGTATTTATATTCCTGAATATGCATTAAAATTTTTTTCTTAATCTATGACATAGGTTGATAATGTGGATAAATGAGAATTTTAGATTTAGTCCCCCTAAACTATGCCTAAATGTGGGATTGTATAAATTATTAACAAGGCCCATTCTCAATATTAATTGCATCTATGAAACATGTTTAGATCCACTCTATATAAGTCAGAATTTTAACTTTAGTTCTTGAGAATTATTCATAAAGTAAGATATATTATTTATTAACACCATTACAGATAATGTCAAATGGATTATTTAGATGTTTATATGTAGTAGCTTAATTACATTTTTATGATTTGAATAATTTTCAGTCATGAAATATAAAAACTTAATACTTTAAGTTTTTATTAAATTATTCAGCAAATATAATATAGATTATCCACAATTAAAATTTGGTAGATTTTTTTACTGTAAATCATCAACAATTAAAGTTAGGTGTTGTTATATATTACGTTTTTCACAAAATATAGTATTGAAATTTTATCATCACGAATTTTTTATAAATTTTGCTGAAACTTAAAATTGTCCATAATGCGTTAATTCTACATTGTGTAGATAAGAGCTAATGAATGTTTTAGTGTTGTATATTATTCTGTTAAGTTTTGTTTGTTTCGAAGAAATGGTGAAGTAAATTGGAGTTGTGATACATTATTTTAGGTTGTCTAAAAAATGAATTTTAATTATTACTATTATGAATTTCTTGAATACCTATATCATATTTTATGAAATCTATCAATTTTCATGTTGATACTTCACGTTATTTTTCGAAAACAAGTTTTTAAACGATAAGATTATTGATAAATAAACTTGGTATCCTAGTAGAGTCTTTTTATTTGGATTTCCCATTTTAGGTGTGTATTGTATCCATAGCTAGAATCATAATTAATTTTTTATCATTACTATCATATCTATTCTACATTTTCTGTATAGATATATAATTAGGATAATTTACAGTGTGTTGAATTTTTAATTTTATTTTTTTTATAGATTTAATGATTATGTAATTTTTTGTTAAAACGTAGAATTGTTGGAAAAACAAAATGAAACTTATGTTTCCATGTTCTGGTACACAATACCTATAATTTTATTTTCAAATGTTTTTTTTTTTTTTTGAAAAGATGAGGAAAAATAAATTAAAATTTCAATAATATGGATATTTAACAATTTAAAATTTGAATTTTATGAAGTAGTGTAAATATTTTTCAAAAGATGAGCATATGGAAACAACGGAGTTTCTTCATTATTATTGGCCTATTGTTGTCGACTTAATAATATTTACTACTATAAGTGAAAAACTGGGATTGCAAATTGTTTCGAAGGAAGGCAACCCTAGCGGTGGCCCATCTATCATACTCAGGTAGTATTGGAAAGCTCCACCCATATGCTTGATTGCAAATTGAGTGGGGCTATCGTGGCTAGTAGTAAGGTGGAATACAGAGAGCAAGGTAAAAGGGGGATACCCTAGAAAACAACTCCACCCAAATCTATCAAGGAAATAATGTAGATAATAGATTCTAATCCCAATGGAACTCAAGCATACATTGTAGATCTGGCAGAGGATACACCGATATTGGGTTATGAAATGAAACTAGCACAGTAGTGCGCCTACCTAACTATCTCTATCTTAGTTAGCAGTCATCAGTAATGTAATGCCTGCTTTTGGTGAACTTCATGTCCTTGCTTTTGAACCACGTTTTTAAAGGATGCATGGTTATTTTATACCCATGTTAAAATGAGTTTACTGAATGGGCTTCAATTATGTGAAGGTCACAAGTAATTGGTGTAGGTGCGACCTTGAATGGCGCAATGGGAAAGTTACCTTAGTAACAGAATTTGTTACTTGTACTGATAGTCCTTGTTGTTCTTGTGTCGACGATTACCAGATGCCTTGGATCAATTTTAAGTGATCCAATGCATTACCAAATGATTGTCCTAAGTCTTATAGCAATCCAAAGGTTATGAAGCAAAGTTGACTCGGAACGAATTCCTTCCGATATACCGATTTGTTCTGTCGCTAGTCACTTTTAGGCTATGGAACATGACTATAATACTTGTGTAAAATCAGCCTTGTAGAGGAACCAAATCATATCTTTAGATGATTATTGAGGCTTAATTTTTACAGCTTACTGAATGCAAAAGTAACTTTTGCTTGTTGTAAAGTTCTACAGTGGAATTGTTGAAAAACCTTTTCAAGTCATTTGTGATTCATTGTCCCGCTGAATAGGCCAATAAAATTATCCCTCGAAAGTGCACCCTGTAGAAATTAGATGGCTGTAGGTGTTCTAATCTTGCAAAAATTATATATATATTTATGTAGATATAATGGAAAAACCTTAAGTATGTGGGTATACCTTTTTTGAGGTGAGTCTTCAGGTATCAAGGTCCGGTTCCTTATTGATGTATCCTAAACTAATGTTTTGGGGTTTAAGGGTAAAAGATGACTATAAATGAATTCAAAACCGAGGTGATACACCATAACTTGCATGAGATATTTGACTGAGTACATGCACAATTTCTATGAAAAGGGATTATAGATGCACAAACCAACAGTTTTTTACTAGAATATTAAAGGCAAACGCTTTTATGCACTGAGGGAAATTAATCACAAAAATAACTATTAAGATAAACATGCACACTAATATTCATGCAGAAATTACTAAATTTGCAATAGGGTAGGATGATTAATCAGGGAATTTGAGATTCAAAAATATTAATAGAACTTACACAAGACTGCAAATAATTGGAAAGGTAGAAATACTTCTCATTCAAAGGGCAAAACTTGAAAGATCTGCTTCAGCACTCCTGTTTCTAAAAGTCATCCCCTTGTTCGTTGCCAAGGAACACAATATCTAACAAAATTAATTCACCCACCGTTCCTAAAAATAGGCTAAAATTGTACTCACCCATGCATCCTATTTTGAGAACAAAACAAATCAAGCTAATAAAAGAGGCATTAATAGCCATTAATTACATTTTAATCATACTGAAGTTGATTGTTCTACTTTTAAGAAAAAGCATGTGTGAATAATTTTCTAATAATAAATCTTTCTTGATGAGTAACTCATCTTCCTTGTGCATGCAAATTTGTCTTCTTGTTGTTGATGTGACATCTATAGTTCTAACCCACTTGAAATGATAAATTTGACAATCTTTAGTTATGTCCCCTTGGATGTACATGTAAAATAATATCTCTATGTAAAAATAATTACTTTTACCTCTCAACACTTAGTAAAATAAATCATCTTCATTGTGGGGACCACCTATAGGCATGTGCATAATAATTCTACCTTTTTGTAGATAATAAGGTCATTTGTGAAAATTAAGGTAAGCTCTAAAAGTTTCTCTTTTATGATGCTTGTGAAATACTGATGTTGACATCTTTCCATGTATTGTCTTATTTTACTGTGGCATATAATATGATTTAAAACATCATTTAGCATTGCTTTGATTTTTTATTACCCTTGGCTTGATCACATTCGGCACCTTTGACTTAATACATGGGTCTCTTAGACCATGGTTTGAATAATAATCAATGTTCAACTATTTGGCCCCCTTTTGGATTATTGGCATGTATATAGCTCCATGGTTCAGAAACTAAAACATTGATTAATAAACATAAACCTCTATGCGGTCAACCTCCCCTTTTGGGTTTATCATTGCATATGATATTTGTATGGTTTTTGTTGAACATAATCATTTAAACGAGAAATGTTTCCCCTCCTCCATGTCGCTTTGACCCTTACCTTTTTCGGTGATAGATTATTCAATCCTAATAAGGGTTTTTCCCTATATTCACGACATCTGTACTCTAACTCATATCAAGTTAATTAACTCACTCAATGAGTTAATAGAGGAAAAAGGGAAAAAACATATTTTTTCACATTTCTCTTGGAGATCGAATTGAGATAAGGAAACTATGGTCGATTTCTATTGTGCCACCATGAATGGAATTTGAAACTTTGGGTTTGTGTTGGGTATTTACCTATTTACAACTCATCATTTTGAGTGTCGAGTTTAAAGATTTCTATTGATATTGAAGAAAATGAGCCTGGATTTTAATCCTCACAAGCTCTTCTTCATTTTCCTACACCATGTTGAAACTATGATGGGTTTTCAAGCTTCTATAGCTCTGTGATCTGGAGGGAAGGTCTTTGTTTCCTTCAGTAGCCTTTGATCTATGTAGAAACCATAGCTAGATCTTTAAATCCTGTAGTTCTAATTAAGGCTAGGACACTACTCAAAAGGTATGGAGTTTCTTGTAATTCTTCCTTTATTGTGAAACTTTCAGAGTTCGAATACCCATTTTCATCTGGGTATTTCTCCTTTCGTGAGCTATGTTTTCATATTATTCCTTTCTGGGGTCTGTTATCTGAATCCTTTGAGTCTCTATTTTCGGAGTATGGAGTTCAGGTTTTGGCTCCTCATTTGATTATTTCTGAGGGTTTATGATTATTAGACCTGGGTATGCATCTGCCTTTGATTCAAAGTTTTTTCTTGGTTAATCCTTGAGCTTTTTCTGGTAACCATGGATATTCTTGATTATGCTTTGCATTCCATATTATTTCTACTTGCGAAAAGACTTCGAATAGCTCGGCCATGACGTGATATTTCGATCTTGCACTCTTTGTTTCCTTATATCTAGGATATGAACTTGATCTGTGAATAATTTTGGATCTCTGACCATCTGTTGCGTTATCACTTTTTTATGGATATTAAAACACACATCATGATGGGAATATGAGATTCTTTTCCATTTCTTCAAGATCTTTGAATTTTAATGCATTTTCCTGAATCATGGGTATTCATATTAGTTATTTTTATACACACAAATCCTTACTATTACTCATATGTATAACATCATTTATGGGTTTTATTTTCTCTGAGATAAAATTTGCAAAATGGGTTTGTATTGAAATATATAATTTCCATATCTAGGCTTGATTGTTTTTCATTGAAGCTCCTTCCATTGTGAATTTTATCATCCATTTTGGCAAGTTCTCAAGCTTTCCTGATTTCACTTTTGTAGCTCCCTTTTCCTATTATCAGCTCCTTTGGGTTCCTTCTAAGAATAATATTGGAGCATTATCCATTCTATTCTTCATTATCTAGGACTTGCTGCTATCCAAATTTGTTCTCCTTTTCAAGATGAGCAGAAACACAGATTGGACGTGGAGCTTAGAGATAGATAGATCATATTGTATGTCATTTTGTAGTTGGGGATGAGATCTAACTAGCCCTTTGTCACTCAGATTTGTGAAGAGATGGATAAAACCTTCAAGAGGATTTGACCTATCGTCACTAATTTAGGTTGTGCCTCTTCAACCAGGGTGAAATGAACCTTAGTGTAACCTCTATTTGATGAAGGAGATGGATATATCCTTTGCAAAAAAATTATGAAGAAAACCTTGAGAAAATACAGTCAATACTCCAGAATTTAACTCTTAAAATTTGTCACTTCTAAAAGATGGAGATGCTTTCAACACATGTCTAAATTTTCTAAAGACATTAAGAAATCCTGATTGTTCGGCATATTTTAGTAAATATATTTTGTTCCTTTGTAGATATACATGGAAAATAGGGGTATTTTAGGATGGATTCATGGTTTTTAAATGATTTTGGTGGGAGATTAAGTAGGATAAAGTTGATTATACTAGATCTCTGAGAAACTTCACAACAATGGAAAAATCAACAATAAAAATCTTTAAAATAATTAAGACGTTCCTTCAACAAGAAGGTGTGCTTCAATGAAGGCCCAAATCACCATGTTTTCAGATAATATTTGTGAATCGAGTAGGAAGGATCAAGTTAAAAGAATCAATTAAACATCAAAATCTCTTATCAATCATGCCTAAGGTACACCCAAATACTTACAATATTTATTAACAAATGACAATGGAGTGATTTTAAATTTGTTTATCTGATCAGAAGATGAAGGCTCTTCCTGAAATGAAATTGCAAATGCCACTAAAGTGTCACAGGGATGATATCCTGGGTGATTTCACAAAGATTTCAATGTAAGATTGCAATAGGAACAAAAGAAACCATTTGCAGACATTCTAAAACAAAGCAGACACAAATTGTTAGAGATTGAACAAAAATTAATTTCAAAATTATTTAGACTCATCAGCAGGGGAAATTTTCCAGAGCAATCTTAGTGCTCGTCAATGAATATACATCTGTAACCAACTTGACATTATAGAAAATATGAAATAGAAGGAATTAACTAGGTATCTCAGATTGGTCTCTCAGGAAGATAACTTTCTCAAATTTTCTCTTAACAATTGAATCCCTAACCTTTTGCAAGAGTGTTCTCATTGCATTTATAAATTTTACTCACTCAATTTTCCCCCCAAAAGAGAAGAATATTCCAGGGACCTTTTCTTTTTACCAATTTGCTTCATAAAGTGAAGTTTAACAAATTCATATTTGAAAGCTTCCAGGCGGACCAATTGTGAATTGATCACATTTCTTGGGCACTCGACTAATGAATACGATGCAATGTAATAAATTTTTGGCAGTCCCTCTTATCATTCTAATTATGTCATGTGAGAAATCCCCATTTTAATTATTTTCAGGAGGCTATGCATAGCTGGATCTGACAGGTAATACTTTTCACCCTTGAGGAAACACCTTCTTCATCCTTTACTCCTGTAACCTCCATCATTTCATTCTTTTCCATCTCTTTCCTCTACAATTTTTCCCCATATCCATCTTCTCTAGTAATTCCAATTTTTGCAAGTGCTCAAGCAATTCCAACTTCAAAATATTGACCTTAACAATCTATAGACTCACAAATTAAGTTCTAAATCCATTCTATGGAACTTTACAGACAAAGACGACAAGGAATTTCATCAAAAAAGATGAAAAATAGTGTGTATTCATGTCACTAGGAGTCTTGAAGCAAAAGTGGCAGAAAAAAAAACACAATACACAACAACTGTTGATTCTGTCCCCTTTCTACTTTATATCATAGCCATCCATGTGTTTCCTTGGTGTAACTACAAATGAGAAGTATAGGGACATGTTTCCAAATAAGCGTCAGACTTCCATGTGCCTAGGGCCCAAGAAAAATGCCTTTTCACCTTTTAAAAGGCCTCAATAAAAAGGAGCCAGGGGAAGCCTTCACGCATCACCTTGATGCACCTTTGGTATGGTCCTCAAAATCAGAGATCCTGAACAACTGTAGGTTCACCACATGTCTCAGTCTAGCAAAGTTGATAAAAAATTTGAAGGATCAACGGAAGGCACCATGTGTCTAGCATCTGTGATGATTTTCCTTGTTCATTGATAATTTTCTTTTGCCAGGCGTAGTTCCTCCACATGTCCCAGGCCTATCCAAATTGCTTTGAAAAATTTTAAGTATAGATCGAAGCCGGCAGAAGCCTCCAAATGTCTCCCTGTCGCAATTGTTAAGGTGAGACCCTAAGGTAGATCCTCAAATGAGCGTCAACCCTCCACATTTCCATGGTCTACCATAACTATACCAACCACATAAAAAAAATTTCTAAGTTAGGGAAAGGCAACGGAAATCTCCACATGTCTCCCTGGCGTAACTCCAAGTCCAAACCAAAAGGTGAATATTCATATGAGCGTCGGCCCTCCACATAGATAAGTTTTTAGCCTGAAGTGGGCCTTAGAGTTTCAAAGTTCCCTGCCAAGCCGCATCCAACCAAAAAGGGCCAATTTTCCGTAGATGTTGAGATATGAATTTGACCGAGAAAAATACACCCGTCAAACCCTAAAATGCAGGGAAATCACCATTTACGCCCAGAAATGAATCCTTCTTCAAGGATAGAGAACTTGGAAATTTTATTATCCTCAAATATAATCCTCTGAGTTGTTTCCAATCACGTGTCCATAGATATTTAGGAAAAAAAAGATAGGGACAACAAAACATGACTATGGAAAACAGAAAGAAGAGAAAAAACCTGATTTTCCACCCAAATTACACTCTTTTTCATGGATGGGAACGAAAAACAAATTTTGGAATTTTAAGTGATCCTCGACCAAGGAAGGGACTGATCATGGCAAAAAAATGGAGGAAAAAATTTTCATTCATCAATACGGGGAGACATAATACACGACAAAGTAAAAAAACTAAAGAATTATAAGGACAAATAGGGTAAGACTAATTTGAGCACCAAGATTGGCTCTGACTTGGGGATGGGAACTCCCTGCCAGTGCTACAAGAACAAATAGCAAACCAAGTGCAAAAAATAGACCATTTGGCAATGGATTCAAAAAATAAGCTTGCAGAGTAGGGAAATCATAACCATTCTCCAAAAAAAGAACCAAGAAACCAACAAAACTAGGTCACCAAGGACTAAAAGGAACAAAGGTACAAAAGTAGAACAAAAACAAAGAACTATACACTATACAATTGAGTATACCTTGATTTTGTTAAATAAATCAAGGAAATGTTTCAAATGCCTATACTTAATTGGCAATTCAAGCAATTCCTTGTCTAAGTCTTTTAGGAAGAAGTTATTTTTACCAATTCGAATGTCAATTAAATAAGGGACCATCCATAATGCATCAAATTTACCAAGATTTCCCTTATCTTCATGCCTACTATCCCATAATAGCACAAGATCCTGAATGTTGAAAGCTCTTGGAGTCACCTCCTTGTCAAATAACTTCATCAAATTTTCTCTGAACTTCACATGTTGTTGATGGCATGCCCTTCTTTCTCCATCTAACTCAATAATATGATTGATTTGAGCATCATATGGACTAACTTCTTGATCTTAAATTTGATGAACAAACTAAAATGAAGAAAATTAAAAATGAAGGGGTAGAAAATCTTGAGTTCCATATACTAACTCAAATGGTATTTTAACAGTATCTCTTTTAACAATGATTTTATCATCCCAAACAGTAAACTTTAGTTCCTCACCCCACATATTTTTTTTTAGCTCCAAGGTTCTTCTACTGATCTTCAAAAAAAAAATATTGTTGGACTTAGCTTTTCCATTTTCTTTCGGATTGTAGTTAGAATCATATGTCAAATTGATTCCATACTCTTTGCACATTGACACCAAAGTTTTGGCTCTGAAACTCATGGTATTATCAGCATCAATCTTAACTGGCACTCCAAATCTGCTTATGATTTGATTCAGCATGAATTTCATGATAACTTGGTGTGTTTCCTTCTTGGTGGGGATATCTTCCACGCACTTAAGGAAAAAATCAGTGGCTTCAAGAATCCATTTATGACCAGCATTGGAAGGATCAGAAATTTTTCCAATGAAATTCATTCCCCATTGCTTAAATGGTGCTTCAACTTACACAGGATGCAAAGGAAGGGAGCCTAAAGCTTTCATTCTTCTAGAAAAAAATTGGAAACTTTCACATTTCCTAACCAATAGAGTTGTATCCTTGAAGAGATTTGGCCACCAATAACTAGCCTTCAAGATTTTATGTGTTGTAACTCTTCCAACAAAATTTCCCCAACAAAATCCTCTAGGGAGATCAGTAATTACCTTTGGGGCTTCATCCTCAGCAATGCATCTCAAGATCACTCCCTTTGGGTTATACCAAGATAACCCCAAATCAGTAGTGACATATTTTTGAGAGACTAACTTAAGATCTCTTTCATGGTTTTTACTCAAATTTTCAAGGAAACATAGATGTCTGAGATAAAATATTATATCTTTGTACCCTTTAGAGCTTACAAAATTTTCAAGGACATCCACCCTTTCTCCTTCTACTTCATTTACCTCAATATTTTTTAAGTTTCTCTCAGCCATAATCTTAGTTAGGCCCAAACCTTTATCAATTTTATGGTTTGGATATCCATGTCATATTCCTACAACTTGTTTACCCATCTGCATCTTTTTCTTAAGACCTCCATCTCTGATAATATGTCTTTCACCATGGTGTGGGGAACATAAGCAACAACTTTAGAGCTCAAGATGTAGGGTCTGAAATAACTTTGTTTCTTTCACCAAGGAAAGTGCTTGCTTCTCCATGATGGTGTACTTCAACTCGGCTCCATGAAATGCCTTACTAAAAAAGTAAATTAGTCTCTCATCCCCTTCATCATCATTCTGCAATAAGACAGATGCAATGGTTTTTTTTGAATAAAAAGAAAACATTTGAAAAGGCTTCTTATAATTTGGAGCTTCCAAAACAGGGACATGATTTAGTGCTTCATTGATCCCATTGAAAGATTAAATGGAATATTCTTCCCATTTCATAACTTGGTCCTTTTTCACCATGCTATTAATGGGGATGTTCAGCTTAGCAAATTTAGAAACAAATATTCTGATAAATTTTATTTTTCCAAAGAAGGATTGAACTCCCTTCTTAGTTCTAGGAATTGGAACTTTGTTTATGGCTTCCACTCTCTCAAGATCAATCATGACCCCTTCCTTTGATAAAATGTGACCAATCAGATTTTCCTTTTACACTCCAAAATGGAGCTTCTTGGGATTAAATGATATGCCATACTCTTGACACCTTAACAACATAGTTACATCATCTCTATTTATCAAGTGATAATTTCTATTTATAAAAAACACAGTTACACCATCTTGATAAACCGTAATGAATTCATTAATATAACCAGCAAGTGCTACATTTATTATTCTTTGGAAAGTTCCTCCAGCATTCATTAAGCCAAAAGGCATCGTGACATAGACATAAGTTCTACAAGTGGTGGTAAAGGCATTCTTTATTCTTTCTGACTCCTTCACAAAAACTTGATTATATCCAGAGAAACCATACAAAGTGGATAACAATTCAGAACTAGTTACCAATCGTAGCATATTATCCATGTTTGGTAGAGGGTTATTATATTTCAATGATGCTTTATTCAAGTTCATGAAGTCTATTCACAACCTTTTATCACAATTTTTTTTTCTAATAGGCACTAGGTTTGTAATCGAAGATGAATACCTTATGGGATGAATGATCACTCCATCCCTCAACTTCTTCAGTTCTTCTTACATCTTCAAAGAAAGGAGAAGGTTGATGGGCCTTTATTTTTGCCTGAAAGTCCTGGCATTATATTTAAGAGGAATTTCATGTTAGAACAAATATTACCTATATGCCTTCAACTAAGAATAAGATCAAGCAAGGAAATCTTGATATTTCTTCAAGAATTGAACATATGACTGCTTCTCTTTGTTGCTGAGATTGCTTCATAACCATATTTTACGTGGTTTTTCCTTTATGCCCAAGTCGTGCTCTTCCACATCTCTTAAAAATGACATACTTCTTTTAATAATGTAATCAGAATTATCAAAGTTTGATTTAAGAGCCACTAAACCTCTAGGAATTGTGTTTGTCTTAGTGTGGATGATGTCTTTGCCAAATAAATTTTCCTTTCCTTCAACAACACACACCATTGGTTCCTAATCTATTTTTTGGTAAATAAACTTTCCTTGGTTTTGTAGAAACCATTTAACCTAGGCATCATCATCGAACACTTGCCAATTTTTAACATTGTCACGGACAAATGACCTTCTTAGTATTTTAACATCATACTCACAAAATGGAGATACTGCACAATTCCCAAATATGGATCCTAGCACTACTAATTTTTCTACAATAGTATTAAAATTTCTATCATGGTACACAATATTAAAAGAGTTAAACATTTTAATCAAATCCTAGACTGCATGCTTGTATTGTTTCATTCTTTGATTTTTAGTAGCATACAGTATTCTAATTTTATTGACAATCATTTTTGAATCCCCTTTGACAATGATATCTTATATACCATATTTCCATGCAATTCTCAAGCCTAATAATAGTTCTTCATATTCAAAAATTTTCTTAGTGCATTGAAAGTTGATTTTGAAAGAAAAAATAACTCTTCATGGCTTGGAGAAATCGGAACAATGCCAACACCATTTCCAAACTTGGAACAAGCTCCATCAAATAACAAGGTCCAAGGTAAACCTACTTGTTCAAGAAATTTACATTGATCAATCTTATTCTCCTTACCATCAACAAACCTAACAAAGTTATAAGCATCTATATAAGCATACAACACTTCATAAGAGGCATTATTAGGATCTCCAATGAGGTGCAACATCTTCTTCTCTCCATACAACTTTACAAGGCTTACTTTAATTGGAATGGTGGTAAAACACCTATCCATATGAACACTTCCACCAACACTTGCATCCCACTTTCTTGATAACAACATGCCCCATTTGGAAGGGCAATCAACAATAAAAACAAGTTTCAAGTTCTTAGCCAGATAAGTTTTAAGTTGTACCACTAAACCTTTTACACACCCTAAAACTAGAACCTCTCTAGAATTCATTACAGTACACTTTCCCTAAGCTGATTTCACCTTAATTTTCAATTCATTCATGACTTCTAGAGGCATAAGATTACATGATGCTCTAGAATCAAACATACAATTGTGCAGTAGTCCGTCCTTATTAATCAGTATTGTAAAAAATTGATCAACATTTAATTGAAACTCAAAAAAAGATGTTCCCAAGTAAAATTCAGGTGGTTCACCTATCTCATCCAATGTTGGTGGTTTTTCTAGGTCTACACTGGTTAGAGGAGGAGGGATTACATTATTTATATTTCTGCCTTGAGCACTCCTATCTTATTCCAATCCCAAATACTCAAAGGCCCTCTTCTTGTGTTCAAGAATCCTAAGTAGTTCAACAATTGGGACAAATATCTTGATCTGACTCAAGACTTGGGAAATTTCATAAGGAATGTATTTGGGAAAAGCATCATTTGGAGAAAGATTGAAAAACTCATCAGATGGCAGAATATTTTTCACATTTTGGTCATGGGTGGGAACACTAGTTCTACTTGAGACAACAAGGCCTTTGCCAGATGCATATTTCCTTGGAGCCTCTTTTGGGACATTGGTGAGAACTGGGGTCTTTTGTTTGGCTTCAGGCCTTGCCCCTTTGGAAGCCTTACTTCTTGTGTTATACTATTTTTCTTTGGCAACAACAACATTCATTAACAACTTTCTATCCTCTTCTTATGGGATTCCTCCATCATAATTCTTAATCATTAGAGATCTTAGGTACTCAAAATCATTATTAGGAAGTTTCAATGCTTGTACTATATCTATTTCTAAAGCATGTGAGGGAGGAAGAAGAGGTACCCGATGAATGCAGTTTGAAACAATTACAGTAGTTCTTGTAATTATTACTTCAGTTGAAGGTGCTCCTTGTTGTGAGCTTGTAGAGTAGTCAACCATGCATGCATCATTATTTTTGTTATCATCATCATCGAATTCTTCAACTTGCTGATCTAATTCACATGGCGGGTGGGGCAAGAAAAACTTGTCACACCAATTAATTTCATATGTCTCTTTAACAACAGAAAATCTAACATTTAGAGGATCAAGAACTACTCTATTTTCCCTAGCTTGGGGTTGTCTAGCTCCCATGGGTTCTTTACCTTTGTTATTAGATCTCTGATCATTTCTTGGATGATTTAAAAATATGTCTTGTTCTTGCTGCCTATGCTAACCCTGAAAACCTTGTCAAATTCCTATCTCCTCCCTGGCTACCTTGTAAGATTTTTTCTTTGACATCCCCAGCCAAAGTCTTGACAACTTCCTCAAGATCCATAACAATACGTGATTGAGGCTTCTCAGGGTTGATCTATTTAACACCATCCCTCTTAGGAGGTTTTCCAACTTATTTAATGTTGTTTTCAATTTCCAGAGCCATGGTAAATTCCTCTGTCAAATTTATAGGGTTCTTATCCCTCAAATAGTAAGTAGCTTTCTTATCAAATGCATCTAAATTCTTTATCAGACATGATTCATCACATGGCCTCAAATTAACAGGGAGTCTTCTCAATGTTTTGTTAAATATTTTATTGAAATCATGCACTGATTCATTAGGATTATTTTTTATCTTTTCAAACTCTAATAAAAGAAACCTAGGGTCATTTTTATCACCATACTACATTCTAAAATCATTCTTCATCTCTGTTCAAGAGTCAATGGAATTATCTTGCAAATATTTATAGCAATCCCTTGTATATTCTTCTAGAGTGTAGTCATTTTTACTACCATCACAAAAGGAAGGAACCCCCATGCACACCGACATATCACCTAGAAGAAGTTGAGCTCTCACTCGAGGCATGCGTGGGTACTGAGTCTCTCTTTAATGTGAGTTTAGTGGGAAGCATCATATAGGATTAGTGTTAGAGTTTTTATGAGGGAAGTTAAGACATCCAAGAACCATAGGGCTCAGAACAGCCTCTAGGTCCTTGAAGTCACTTCAAATTGAGTGCTTTAACAGAATTCAGAACATATATTATGACAAAAAGAATTAAACAAGTATTCATACATGGCATGAAAGGAAAGAGAATTCATAAGAGATAAATATGCATTAGAACCACTGATATTCATGTATATATTATATCAGGTAACCTCATTACACTCATTGAACCATTACAGGGTGTCACATGGAAGCAGACCATAGTCATGCAATTCACTAGACTTATGTAACTAAGCTATAAAAATAAGAGTTACAACTCCATGCATAGTACATTCTCTCTTGAATTAATTATCCACTAACAGAGTCCTCACAACAATTCTATAGAGCTCTTCCTATTATCTCTTGAAAGTGCACCCTGTAGAGAGATGGTTGTAGGTTTTCTAAGCTTGCACAATTGATCTCTCTCTTTCATAGATACAATGGAAACACCTCAGGTTTGTGGGTATACCTATTTTGAGGTGAGTCTCTGGTATCAAGGCCGGTTCCTTATTGGTGTATCTTAAATTGATTTGTGGGAGTTTAGAGAGTAAAAGATAAATGAAAAATGATTTAAAACTAAGGTGATACACCAAATTTGTCTGAGGGCTTTTGAATGAGTATATGCACAACTGTATTTGGGAAGGATTCTTGATGCAATGAACCAATAGTTTTTATATAGAATATCTAAGGGAAAAACACTTGATTGTACTGGGGGAGAATCACAACAATACTAATAAGTTAACATGCACATTAAAATTAAGCAAAAAAAGACTGAAATTTTCAGCAGGGTAAGGTGGTTGATTAATGAATTTACATTCACAAAATTAATATAAACATACACAAGACTTCAAAATAACTTGGAAAGGTAGAAATTACTTCACACTCATAGGGAAAAACTTGCAAAAAATTCTTCAGTACTCATATATCCAAAAATTCCTCTAGTCCTCCTTTGTGCCTTGTAAAGGAAAATAATATATAGTAAAAAAATAAAATTCACCCTCTCTCTAAAAAATAGACTCAGGCTTGTACTCGCCCATGCATCTTATTTTATGCTTAATTTAATAATAGATAAAGGGAAAAATAGAGCATGTAATTACAAATAGGCATTATTAGCCTTACTTACATTACAGTCAAACTGAAGTTGATTGTTCTATTTTTAAGAAAAGAAGGGTGAATAATTTGCTAAAAATAAGATTACTTGCTAGGCAAGTCTATTTCCATGCAACTTTGTCTTCTTCTCTATTTTGTCCTGTTGTGAAGGCATACAAAAATACAACTCCCTATATGTGAGAAAAATAACTACAACACTTAGCAATATTTGCAAAAATAATTCCTCCTGTGGGGACCATCTGCTATGTGTGCATGTTCTGATATTGACATCTATTTTGGCTAGGGCATAGACATCATAATACATTCAACCACCTCTTTGATTTATTTGGTCATAAACTAAGAAATACTCATATTTTAAATAATTAAGCTCCTTTGCATAACACATGGCATATTATATAGTCTGCCACCCTTGGTTATGTCGGCATTGGCATATTATAATATTCACCTTTTTCGGTGATCATGATATACTATTTGGTTGCCCCTTTATTTGAAGCATGCCCTTGGGTTAGACTTGGAAGTCATTTGCAATTATTAATTTAGTGCACATGTAGATTTTCCAATTCCATGGTGACTCACCCCTTGGAGGCTTGGGCGGTGGAATCAAGTTAATATAAAACTGGTGGTTTATTTCAAATTTTGTACCTTGTTCTCTGTCATTGATCTTTGTACGCTATTTGATTACAGACCATTGATTTTTTTACTTTGATTAGGGCTTTGGCTGACATTCATTGTGGGTAGTGGCATACTAATTGTGGTTAGCATTGATTTCTGTGATGATCCGTGGAAGTTGTTCTTGCGTTCTTGATTTTTAATGATCATTGATATTGACTGTGGTTGAGTTTGAGTTAACCAGCTTCTTGGGTTCAGGAAGTAAAGGGAACTTGACCCTAAAGCACATTCATTTGGATTTTTGGTTGTATGGGTGAAGTCCTAGAAAATTTTCCTCTCGACACCATTACTCTCTTCTATTTTGAGCTTAGCTTTCAATGTCATTTATGTTTCATGGTTTCTGCGCAATTTTCTGAGTGAGGTGGTTGAAGTGTAGACCGCCATTATTGTTTATTTAACCTCGGATTTGTCCTTTTATCATCTATACCATTCGTTCCTCTATATATTTTCAAAGCTGAGGTTTCATTTCTTGGCCACCATAGTCATTTATAGGTACACTTTGTTGCGTGCGTAAACTTTTGTTTTCTTTTCTTCTTTAAATGTATCACTGAACATTTTGGAAATATTTATGGGTTCTGTGAATCTTGATTGACTTATGAGTTCAAAACCTCATGTGAGCCTATGGACCTCTCACTTCATCATCTGGTTGCTCAAAAGTTCTTACCATTCGATTATCTACAGTGAGTTGTTTATTCAGCCCAATCTGGATCACGAATTATAGATCTGTATTTTATGATTTTTGGGTATCTGTCATTCTTGGCCATTGCTGAAATTAACTTCAAAAAGACTCTTTGATTATGTGTTTGTTGTTATGAGACTCTAATTTACTTTGTACTTGCCTTTGTTTTACTGCTGTGAACATAGATTATTTTCTTCTTTTTGGATATTCGTACTTTAAGCTTCTTCTTAGTATGAGTTTTTTGAGCTAGTAAAATTGTTATCTCTCTATTTGTTGAGGATATTGTAGAAGATGGTTATAAAATTCTTCAAATACAGGTTATTTATATTACTGAAGGTCCATTCTAAAATCTTTGGCTCAATTTTATATTCTGGAGAATCCATTTTTTACAATACATTGTCTCAGGATCAAATTGATTTTTTTTGAAATTTTGTAGCACCTTTTGAGAATACTTGCTTTAAAATTTCAACATTGTGATCACTTGAACATTGAAATTATCCATGAGATGAGTGTTTGAAATGCCATTGTTTTCTGAAAATCACATCTATTAAATGCTTGACTGTAACAATATTCTTGACTTTACTGAAAATAATGTGTACTGTTTTCTAAGCCTATGGATAACATATTATTTTTGGAAGTTTGTTTACAACTCTTGCATGTTGGACAATTCAAGTCTGGTCAAAAATGTAGTTTCATATTCTTTTGTGCTTTAATGCTGTACTTGAGCTTCACCTGTTACCGTATCTATATTTGACCAATCCCTTCCATAAATAGTTGTACTTCTTTGATATGGCAGCATCTCTATATTCATTATGAAATACTTCTTTTTATGTAACTGTAAATCATGCATTTAGCTTGATCTCTGAGACTATTGTCGTATTTTGTAGTCTTATTTGTATCTCAGTGTTGTATAATAATCTGATGGAAAGTTGATTTCTTCTAAATTTGAAATTTTATCCTTGCCCGTAGCAACTAACTTTGAGTTTATTCTTTTCACATAGAAAATAACTTTACCTGTAGCAACTGGCTCTACCTATAGACTTACTTTGAAATTCTGAAATTATATATGTTCCCGTAGCAACTAAAAATTGCCCATAGCAACCAGTTTAACATGTAGCAACTACCTTTGAAATTCTGAAATCATATCTGTTGCAAACTGAAATATGTGCTTCTATTACTAATCTTTCTTCTATACTGTAACTTCTTCAATTTCAAAACAATTATTGGATCTTGAGCTACATTCTTCCTTTTATTGTGTGCACTTATTACTTGTCTATTTTTCTCTCTGGCTGCAACCTGTACCTACACACTTAGGAAAATAGTTAGAAAATAATTAGGCTTTTTGGCCTCTCTTATGTCTGTATTTTCTTCTTTCTTTTCTCTTTCTCCTTTCTCAGTAAATAAAGCATGCATGTAGTTTTCTCTTCAAGTAGAATACATCTCATGTTAGGAGAAGATTCATATGCACGAAGTAGGATATTGTAGGATAATGAATTGATCCTTGAGCTCGTATGTGACGGTTAATTCTTTTCCTTTTTTAGGTACAAGGCTTCTACCATGGAAATGAAGATGCTTCAATTGAAGAATATAAACCTCAAGGTAATGGTGAGTTCATTCATACTCCTTTTCTTTCACTTTCATGCCTATGTAACTTTCTTTTCATAAGATGTACTTTAATTTTTAGTTACATCCCACAACTTGTGTGGGAAATATTTGACTCTCCTTGTTAATAAGTCATTGAATTCTTAAAATGAGTTGTGTATTTTTGAAAGTTGAGGTTTCACTTCTTTTGCATTCTAGATTTTCTGTATGGATTGTATAATGAACTAAAAAACTCAGTAACATAATTGAATGTCTTAATCATGAAGGAAAGAACATTGATAGGAACTTGTAACATTCAATAATGAAATCTAATTTTCTGTAATCTACATTTTTGTTTCTTGCTTTAAAACTAAGCACTTCACCTAATTTGTAATTTTTCGTATTCATCAAGATAACATAGTTGTCCTTCAAGGCTTTGTGTTATTTTGCTGAAGATGGCATGGAATTTGCAGACTATGTGATCTGTTCTATTTTGAGATAACACACATAACTACATATTTCATTTAATCTTGTAACTAATTTAGTAGTAATAAATAACATTGAAACTTCAATTAGCTTAGGTATACTTCACCCAAAACTTTTCAACATATCAACGAAGTTTTGAGTTCCCATTTTTGCACAAGTGCAAAAATTGTCAATATTTCTAGCGATCCTGTGGGGAAAGCTACCTGCTAGCTTAAAGACTAGTGCCTTGCTCTTTTCCATTGGGCATGGAGTCTAAGCATGTAACCAAA
The DNA here is from genome assembly GCA_019776745.2 of Taxus chinensis. Taxonomy (NCBI): domain Eukaryota; kingdom Viridiplantae; phylum Streptophyta; class Pinopsida; order Cupressales; family Taxaceae; genus Taxus; species Taxus chinensis. Next base: position 130,534,083 of record CM034153.1, on the reverse strand, counting down.
ATTTTCCTTTTCCGAAAGGTCCAACCCTTCCAAAACAACTAAATTTGGGAAAGGATTTGGTAAATAGATCACTTGCATGAATACACTTATTGAATTGAAAACATCGCAATGTGTAGAAACTAGACTTTTTGAAGGGAAATCCTACTCTAACAATCACAGTAAGATTTTCAATAATAGTATTTGAGAAACATACCATTCACAAGAATGGGAAGTTCCTCTCCATTCAACTTCAAAATCTAAAAATCATTGTGCTCTTTGCAAGCTAAAATCATGTAAGGACCACTCCAGAGTGTATCAAAGTTTGAGTGTCTTCCTATATTTACAAAATCAACATCCCATTTTAACATGATATCTCCTTCATTGAAGACTCTGAATTTGGATTTCTTGTCAAAAGTCTTCTTTATTTGTTTCTGATTCTTCTCCATATTCAAATGGGCTTTATCTCTTAGCTCTTGTAATTCCATTAACTCTATATAATGAACCTATAATGGTTCATTTTCAGGAAGTTTGATTTGATGCAATAAATCTAATGCAGGTAACTCAACTGAAATAGGCATTATTGCTTCTTTTCCATACACAAGTTTATATGGTGAATTTCTAACTAATCTTTTAGGAGTCACTCTATCAACCCAAAGTGTTAAATTCAACATCAGATGCCAAGCTCTTTGATTATCCTTGAGTGTTCTTCTGATGATCCTTAACAAATTCTTGTTAGTACTCTCAGCTAAGCCATTACCTTGTTTGTTATAATTGGATACAGAACTTAGATATATTCCATTCTTGACAGCCCAATCTGTTATCTTTGCACCAAGGAAAGCTAAAGCATTATCTAATATGATAGTTGTTGGAACACTAAATTTGAAAACTAATCCTTCATAAAAGGATGGTATCGAAGCTTCATTAGCATCTTTCAAGGCTATTACTTCAGTCCATCATGTGAAATAATCTGTCGTAGTTAAGATCCACTTGTGTCCTTGTGATGATGCTAGATTTATCATACCAATAAAGTCTAGACCCCACTGCATAAAAGGATGATCATTTGAAATGGGATACAAGGGAAGTGAAGTTAAACATTCTTTTCTAACAAAGAAAGAACATTTTTTACATTTCTAATCCATTCAAAACAATCTATGAATATGCTAGGCCAAAAGTAACTAGCTTTGATGATTTTTAAGGCTGTAGTACATGCTGAGAAGTGACCTCCTGTAGGTCCTTCATGGAATTCTAACAGTATTTTCTGAACTTTATCATAATCAACACACCGCAACAAGATTCCATTTATATCCCTTTTGAATAACACATTATCAATGAAGATATCGCGTACATCTTGTAATTTGAAATACCTTCATTTATTTTTGTCCATACCTTCTAGATAGGTGCCCTGCTATAGATAGTTAACCAAATCAGTCATCCATCTTGATTCTTGAATCTCGTGAGTGAGCTTAGGTTGCTGATTTCCTGGCTAAACCATAATTTCTGATTGTTAATACGCAATTTCAGCATGTTGTTTTGAATCATCTGGTTCTGCAACTTGTTGGTTTTCCATATCAGCAATTAGATGCTCACATAAACCTTTCCCTCAAACTGTCTTAGTAACCTAAATATCAACATCATACTCCATAAAATTTGTTATCAAGTTTGCTCTTTTCACATTCAATTCCTTATTTAGTAAAAATCCTTACACACTTGGATGAGAGACAAGAACATGGAATTTATTATTCAAAAGCATATACTCGAAATTATTTAGTCCTATGACTACTGAAAGTACTTACTTTTCAAGAAATGCGTACCTTGTTTCATAATCATGCAAGTTCTGTCCAAAGAAAGAAATAGGTTGCTCAATATTTTTGTCATTGACTTGAGTTAATATGGATAAGCTTGTTTCAGCTCCTACAAGTGCATACATTATAAAATCTCTATCGAAATTTGCATTTGCAAGATTAGGAGCCTAAGAAATAGCTTCTTTGATTGCTTCAAATCCTTCTCTTCCTTCGCTGGTCCAAGAGAAAGTTTTCTCTTTCTTCAGCATAGCTGTGAGTGTTTTAACTAATGCTGTAAAATGTGGAACAAATCTCCTAACAAAGTTGATTTTTCCAAGAAAACTTTGTAATGCCTTCTTATGACGAGGCAACATGATAGCTGTGATATAGCTTCACTTATGAAAGAATCGATTGCTAAACCCTTCTTAGAAACAATATGACCAAGTAGCTTGCCTTGATGTACTGAAAAAGATAGACTTCAATGGATTCAAAGATATTCCAAATTTCCTGCACAATTAAAAGTCTGCCTTAAGTGCATTAGATGTTCTTCAGTATCTTTTCAAAATATAGTAACATCATATAAATAAACAAGGTTGAATTTATTTAATAAACTGTGAAAATCCATGTCTATTGCACATTGAAACGTTGCACTGGCATTTGAAAGACCAAAAGGCATCCTTTTGTAAGCATAAGTACCCCACTTGGTGGTAAAAGTTATTTTATATCTATCTTCTTCTTGAACTAAAATCTGATTATATTCCTTATAACCATCTAGAAGAGATAGTCTATCTAAACCTGAGACCGTTTTTAGAATCTGCTCCATATTCGGAAGTGGGTAATGATCTTTTAATAAAGCCATATTAAGATCTCGTAAATCTACACATAGTCTGATTTCACCACTCTTCTTCCTAACTGGAACAAGATTGGCTACCAAACTTGAATGCTTAACTAGAAAGATAATAGCTGATTCAATCAACTTCGATAATTCTTTCCTCATCAGAGGCTCTAGTTTGGGATTCATAGGCCTCTGTTTCTACCTAATAGGTTTATAATTTGGCTACAACTCAATTGTATGATGTGTTAGACTAGGATCAAATCCTTTCAAATCTTGGTATTTCCAAGCAAAAACATCTTTAAACTCTTTGCAAAGATTAATAAGTGACTTCTTTTCAGTTAACGAACATACCTTCCCAAGAAATAGCTTTTTTCCCTCATCAACCAAGACCTCTTCGTAATTGTTAGCATGAGTTGAAATTTTAGTATTGACCTTTCTTAACTGTTCATCAATGCTGAAGATGTCTTCTAATGTGACTAGACCATGAGGTAGTTTATTTTTCTTTAATTGAACAATCTGGTTACCATATAAGCATTGTAATTTATCCTGATTAAATGCAGAAAAATTTGGATTCCTTCAGCAAAAACCTACAGATTTGATCATCACTTTCAAAAACTTGCCAATTTGAATCATTATCAGGTATTGAGGGCCTAAAAATTAACTTTATATGAGGTTAGATTTTCTTTTTATCATTTTTTTCTAGCACTTCAAAACTAGCCCCAACTACTGCAAGTTTGTCTGCATGCTTATTTTTAGTTCTAGGAATAGACTGAATGTTAATAGCATTGAAGTCTACCATTAAGTCTGAAACTCTGTGTCTGTAAGGCTTCATTAATGGATTCTTACAAACATTGAAATTTTTTACTTGATTAATAAGCAACTCAGAGTCACCAAAAATCTGTAGAATGTTGATACCCTTTTTTCTGGCCCAAAGTAAGCCATGAATTAAAACTTCATATTCAGCTACATTGCAAGTGTAGGAAAATTGGAGACTCAAAGATGAGAAATACCTCTCATTCATTGGGGAAGTGATCATTAGACCTGCTCCCTATCCTTTTATTATTCTTAGCTCCATCAAAATGAAGCTTCCAAATCCCTTTTGCTAATTCTTCTATTTTGGACAACAAGGGAAGTGGTATATCTTCTTAATGTGTACAATATACACTAAACAGGTGTTCTTAAACTTCCTGAAAAGGATCATGAGCATGTTATTCCATTGTATTTCCATCCATAAACATATTAGAAACACCATCCAATGCTAAAAAATGAGCTACCTCATCAAAATCAAATTGATCTAAGGCTGTATAATTATCCACTGCATTTGAAGAGTGAGGCTCAATGTTAAATCTAGCTAATGGATCTTAATTGATAGTAAATTTAGTACCATAACAAGTAGTGAAAAATAAGGACCAATCTGAAGAGAGATAACCTCCTAATTTTGCTGTGAAATCTCTAGATAAGCATAAATCAAAATAAGGGGGTAAGTCTACAATAGTAACATCTTACAGAATAGAAACATTTGGGAAAGCATGTAACATAACTTCTAAATTTTTTATTATACCAACCATATTAGTCGCAGTTCCATTAAGATGTAAGACAATCCTTTTTGTAGGCTCATAGTGCAAACCTAATTTTTTTGCAATCACTTTTGGCATAACTGTGCTACTTGCACCACTGTCCACCACGCAATCATGAGCAAGATTTTCACCAATAATCAATGATAAATAAAATGATGGTCATTTCTTGATGTCATGAGCATTCAGAGCTTTCTGAACCATCAACTTTTTCCTCTTTAATGCGGTCTTGCTCAAACGTTCCAAGGACCATATCTGTCTTCTAAACTTCCTTTTCTACTATATTTGAAGAAATCTGCAACTTAGCTAGTTCATGAGAAAGTAAATCTTGTTGTCGAGGAATACTTAGAGCATCCCACATTGAGATGTTAACATTATGCTTTTTCATTACATCAACAATGTTAAAAGAAGAAATTGGCTTAGAGACGGAATCAATTTTCTTAGAGTAGGCCTTAGAAAAAATTGATTCTGCTTTAGTTTCCTTGGATATATGAGGTATAAACAGTTTTCTTGGATCAGGCTTTAGCTGTCTTTGATGACCTTTATGAACTGGGGCACTTGCTGATTTTTTAGGAACAACAGGGTTGTTAGTTGACTTTGGAGCTGTAGATGATGTCTTATCAGTCATAATCGGTAGGATAGGCCTATTTTTCTACTTTTTATTTTTAGAAGCCTTCCCTTGAGCCCTAGTAGTGACTGCAATGAAACTCTCCTCATTAAAACTAACTTCATTTTGTGCAGGTTCTTTTTGAACATGATTTTTTTGCTGCCCACCGTCCATTTGAGGTGTGAACAATGTTTAGATTTGAGGTTATGCAACAAGATTAAGATTTAGAAAATCTTTTGGGTAAGTTGTAGCTGAATGAGGTTTATTACAAGGTTGACACCAGTATTTTGTAGCCATATTAACTTGGACTAAAGTGTTAGATGAACTAGGAGCCTTTGTGTCAAACTTCCTTTGCTGGTAAGGCTACCTATAATATTGATTTTGTTGATAGGGCTGCCTATTTTGTTGATTCTATTGGTAGGGCTGATAAGGAGCCTGATAGGGTCTACTAGGTAATGCAATTTTGTTCTCAATCGAATTCAATTTATTTCCCATAGTTTGTAAAGATTTGAATACATCATCTGATGGAGCTACAACATTAGGCTCTATGATTGTAACAGGTTGAGGAACAGGTGCTAAATCTACCCAAAATTGCATTGATGTCCTTGGTGCTAATTTTTCACCTTGAATAAGACTATTTTAACCTCAGATAGAAATATCATAAGATTCTGGAAGTGTCTCTCCACCCATTGACTGAATCATAGTTGAGATATCATTGTTTAATGTTCCAAGCTAATAAAGGAAAGTGTGATCAAGTTGAGGCTTGACACTTGCTGGAATTATATCCTTAGTTCTAGGAAAACAGATATTGAAGCTAGACAAAAACTTGTTTGGAACTCTTTTAATAGTGGACAATTGTTCAATGCGAGAAAAATGATCTGAATTATCCTGGAACTATTTCAGCAATTTTTCACCTAACTTATCCCAAGTTCTTATGCTTTCAATTTCTAGGTTTCTATATTATTACAAGGCCTATCCTTTAAAATATGTGGCTAAAATTCTTAAAGCTAAATCTTCATGAGTGATATTATGGAATGCACATAGGGCTACTACATTTGTGATATGTTCAGTTGGTGTAACCTGATTTTCACCTGTGAATGATGAAAACTTTTCATGGAAGCATTAGGAATGTTGTGGTAAACTGGGACTACTAATGGGCTGCCATTAGTAAAGGTTACAAAATTCCTTGGTGGTTGGATAACAATTTGGAAAACTGGGATTATAATTGAGAAATGAATACGTGGTGAAGGAATATTAGGAGGGTTATCAAAACCAGGTCTATTATAAGGTAAAGTATTACCAACTCTTCTCCTTCTAGCAGAATTCAAAGGTAAAGAAACAAAATCACAAGGGATTCCTCTTACCAAAAATATTCTAGTCACTTTATGCATGGAACATGCTGCAATACTGGTCTGAAATCAGCTTTGCGGAGTCGCCAAAAGATCCTAGAATCTTTAGATTAAATTGTTGCAACTTGCTATCGAAAGTGACTTTTCATTTGATGTAGGTCTGCTATAGATCTATTGTAGGTATTGTAATTCACATGCAGATCTGATTTTTTTTCCGACTTGGTGTGCCAAAAATTGTTATCTCTTGAAAGTGCACCCTGTAGAGAGATGGTTGCAAGTTTTCTAAGCTTGCACAATTGATCTCTCTCTTTCGTAGATACAATGGAAACACCTCAAGTCTGTGGGTATACCTATTTTGAGGTGAGTCTCTAGTATCAAGGTGGGTTCCTTATTAGTGTATCTTCAACTTATTTGTGCGAGTTTGAGAGTGAAAGATAATAGAAAAATGATTAAAAATAAGGTGATACACCAAATTTCTATGAGGGCTTTAACTGAGTATATGCACAACTGATTTGGGAAGGATTCTTGATACACGAACCAATAGTTTTTCTATAGAATATCTAAGGTCAAAACACTTGATTGTATTTAGGGAGAATCACAACAATACTAATAAGTTAACATGCAGATTAAAATTAAGCAGAAAAGACTTAAATTTGTAGTAGGGTAAGGTGGTTGATCAGGGAATTTGCATTCACAAGATTAATATAAATATACACAAGACTTAAAAATAACGTGGAAAGGTAGAAAATACTTCACACTCAGAGGGAAAAACTGGAAAATTACTTCAGTACTCATATATCCAAAAATTCCTCTAGTCATCCTTTGTGCCTTGTAAAGGAAAAAAATATATAGCAAAATAATAATATTCACCCTCTCTCTAAAAATAGACTCAGGATTGTACTCACCCATGCATCTTATTTTATAATTTATTTATTAATAGATAAAGGGAAAAATAAAGCATGTAATTACAAATAGGCATTATTAGCCTTACTTAAATTACAGTCGAATTGAAGTCGACTATTCTATTTTTAAGAAAAGAAGGGTGAATAATTTGCTAAAAATAAGATTGCTTGCTAGGAAAGTCTCTTTCCATGCAACTTTGTCTTCTTCTCTATTTTTTCCTATTGTGAAGGGATGTAAAAATACAACTCCCTGTATGTGAGAAAATTAACTACAACACATAGCAATATTTGCAAAAATAATTCCTCCTTTGGGGACCACCTGCTATGTGCACATGTTCTGATATTGACATCTCTTTTGGCTAGGGCATAGACATCATAATACATTCGACCACCTCTTTGATTTATTTGGGCATAAACTAAGCAATAATCATAGTTTAAATAATTAAGCTCCTTTGCATAACACATGGCATATTATATAGTCTACCACCCTTGGTTATGTAGTCCTTGGCATATTATAATATTCACCTTTTCGGTGATCATGATATACTATTTGGTTGCCCCTTTATTTGAAACATGCGCCTGGGGTTAGAATTGGAAGTCATTTGCAATGATTAATTCAGTGGACATGTAGGCTATCCCCTTCCATGGTGACTCATCCCTTGGTGGCTTAGGTGGAAGAATCAAGTTAATTTTAACTTTGATGGTTTATTTCAAATTTCGTGCCTTATTCTCTGTCATTGATCTTTGTACCCTTTCTACTTGCAAAACATCAATTTTTGTACTGTGATTAGGGATTTGGATAGCATTCATTTTGGGTGGTGGCATCCAAACTATGGTTAGCATTGATTTCTCCGATGATCCATGGATGTTGATCTTGCATCCTTGATGTTTGACGATTGTTGATCTTGATGGTGGTTGAGTTTGAGTTAACTCACTTCTTCAGTTCAGGCAGTAAAGGGAACTTGACCCTAAAGCACATTCATTTCGATTTTTGGCTGTATGGGTGAAGTCCTGGAAAATTTTCCTCTCAACACCATTACTCTATTCTAGTTTGAGCTCAGGTTTCAGTATATTTTAGAGCTCCTTCTCTATAAAATGTTCTCTATCATTTTGGTTTTATGGTTTGTGCATAGTTTTCTAAGCGATGTGGTTGAAGTGTGGGCCACCATTATTGTTTCTTTAAGCTTGGATCTATCATTTTATTGTCTATACCATTCATGCCTCTATATATTTTGAAAGTAGAGGTTTTGTTTCTTGGCTGCCATAGTCGTTTATCGGTAATGTTTCTTGCATGTGTAAACTTATGTTTTCTTTTCTTGTTTAAATGTATCACTAAACAACATGGAAATAATTATGGGTTATATGATTTGTTTTTCTTGATTGAATTACGAGTTTAAAACCTCACATGGGCCTGTGGACCTCTCGCTTCATTTTCTGGTTGCTCAAAAGTTCTGACCATTTATTATCTACAGTGAGTTGTTTATTCGGCCCAATTTGCATCATGAATTATACATCTTTATTTTTTGAGTTTTGGGTATCTGTCATTCTTGGCCATTTCTGAAATGAACTTCAAAAATACTATGTGATCATGTGTTTTTTATTATGAGACCTTGATTTACTTTGTACCTTCCTTTGTTTTACTGCAGTGAAAATAGAGTATTTTCTTCTTTTTGGATATTCATACTTTCAGCTTCTTCTCTGTATGAGTTCTTTGTGCTAGGAAAACTATTATCTCACCATTTGTTGAGGATATTGTAGAATATGGTTATGATTTTTTTTAAATACAGGTTCTATATATTACTTCAGGTCCATTCTGAAATCTTTGGCTCTCTGAAGAATCTATTTGTTATAATTCATTGTCTCAGGATCAACTTGATATTTTCTAAAATTTTGTAGCACCTTTTGAGAATAATTTCTTTAAAGTTTCAACATTGTGATCACTTGAAAATTGAAATTCTCGATGAGATGAGTGTTTGAAATGCCATTGTTTTCTAAAAATCACATCTACTAAATGCTTGAATGTAACAATATTCATGTCTTTATGAAAATAATGTGTCCTGTTTTCTGAACCTACGCATAACATATTATTTTAGGAACTCTATTTATAACTCCTGCATGTTGGACAATTCAAGTCTTGTCAAAACTATATTTTCATCTTATTTTTTGCTTCAATGTTGTACATGAGCTTCACCTATTTCCGTATCTGTATTTGATCAATCCCTTACATAAATAGTTGTACTTATTTCATATGGCAGAATTTCTCTATTCATTCTGAAATACTTCTATTTCTGTAACTACAAATCATGCGTTCATTTTTATCTATGAGACTATTGTCATATTTTGCAGTCTTATTTGTATCTCAGCATTGTATAATAATCTGATGGAAAAATTATTTCTTCTAAATTTGAAATTTTATCCTTGCCCGTAGCAACTAACTTTGAGTTTATTCTTTTCCCATAGCAAATAACTTTATCTGTAGCAACTGGCTCTACCTGTAGCAACTAACTTTGAAATTATGAAATTATATCTATTCCAATAGCAACTAAAAATTGCTCATAGCAACTAGTTTAACTTTAGCAACTAACTTTTTCTATAGAAACTACCTTTCAAATAATGAAATCATATCTTTTGCAAGCTGAAATATGTGCTTCTATTGTTATCTTTCTTCTATACTGAAACTTCTTCAATTTCAAAATAGTTATTTGATCTTGAGCTCCATTCTTCCTTTTATTGTGTGCACTTATTACTTGTCTATTTTTCTCTCTGGCTGCAACCTGTACCTATACACTTAGGAAAAAGTTAGAAAATAATTAGTGTTTTTGGCCTCTCTTATGTCCGTATTTTTTTCTTTCTTTTATCTTTCTCCTTTCTCAATAAAAAAAGCATGCATGCAGTTTTCTCTTCAATTAGAATACATGTCATGTTAGGATAAGATTCATATGCACGAAGTAGGATAGTGTAGGAATATCAATTGATCCCTGAGCTTGTAACTAACAGTTAATTCTTTTCTTCTTATCAGGTACAATGGATTTTACCATGGAAATGAAGATGCTTCAATCAACGAACAGAAACCTCAAGGCAATGATGGTTTCAATCATACTCCTTTACTATCTCTTTCATGCCTGGTACCTTTCTTTTCAGTAGCTATACTTTACGTTTCAGTTACATCCCATGGCTTATGTGGGAATTATTTGAATCTCCTTTTGAATAAATCATTGAATTCTGAAAAGAGTTGTGTATTTTTGAAATCTGAGGTTTCACTTCTTGTGCATTCTAGCTTTTCTGTATGGATTGTATAATGAACTAAACAACTTAGTAACATAATTGAATGTCTTAATCATGAAGGAAGGAACATTGATAGGAACTTATAACATTCAGTAATGAACTCTTATTTTATGTAATCTACATTTCTATTTATTGCTTTAAAAATGAGCACTTCACCTAATTTGTAATTTTTCATCTTCATCAAGATAACACAGTTGTCCTTCAGGGCTTTGTGTTCTTTTGCTGAAGATGGCGTGAAATTTACAGACTATGTGATTTGTTCTATTTTTAGACAGCACACATAACTGCAGATTTCATTTAATCTTGTGACTAATTCAACAGTAACAAATAACATTGAAACTTCCTTTAACTTAGGTATACTTCATCCAAAAAATTTCAACATATGGACAAAGTTTCGAGTTGCCCGTTTTTACACAAGTGTAAAAATTGTCAACACCATCCATACTATATCTCAAATTCGTGATGTATATAAAACTACTTATCTCCCTATCTCCGACTTTATCTTCTCTTACTCCACAGGCACTTGTATTTATAATTCTCCTACACTACCAACTTGTCTTCCAGCACCCTCAAATATGGTGCCAAGTTTCGAATGTGGTCCTTCATGCGAGCATGCTTCTCTAGGCATGAGCTTTCCACTTTATCTCACGATGTTCTTCTAGAAGATTCCAAGGCATGCCCCTGTCTGGGCCAACCTATCACTAGGATGGCATCTTATCCATGTGTAACTGATCATGCTTTTCACATGTTCTGCCCTAGGAGCTCAAATTGGCTAAGTCCTAAACCTAGTTTCATGCGTCAATCATGTTATGTGCTTCCTTAAACCTTTCTCTTATGTTCTTTTACCTTGTGCACCTTTTCATAACTGGGACCTTGTGTGCCTATGTGCCTTCATACTTGATTAATATTTCAGGGGTCCAATATCACCCCACATTATTCCTAATCTCTATCCTCATAAACACTCTACTTAACGAAGATGTATGTTGTCTAGGGAATCAATGAATAGTCTTACACTTTGCAAAGAATAAGTAATGAAAGAATTGGGGAAAGAATGAAGAATGGGTGGAGCATCAATTCAAAAGCTAGGGAAATTTTTTTGCAAATCTGCCTCTAGCTTATTCCACTCTTTGACCTTGCCCTATACCTTCTGGTAGAGGTCACCCACCAGGGTGCTCACTTCATCAAAACTGAGGCCAATTCCCTGGGTGCCCAAAGTGTCCATGATCTGTTCCATCTCTTTGCAGCCTAGGTCCTTGAGTTTATCCATCCTCCTAATAATTTGGAGGTATATTTCCTTTAACTGGGGCTTAATTGAACTCCTTAAAGCCTCAATTGCCTCTGATTTCTTCTCTACTTCGGCCAAAACCTTTTCCCTCTCCGCTTTGTTCCCCTTGTTCTTTTCTTGGAACTCTTTTAGTTTTTCTTCAAGTGTGGCAACCAAGGATCTCGTCACCTTATCCTTGTCTTTGCATGTATCATACGCGGCCTCCACAGATTAGCGCAGTGACCTTAACCTCCGCGATTACTTGGATATACTCAGAAATGAGCACTGTTACCACCTTCAATGTTTTCCACCTTTAAACGCGCAACCACTTCTTCTATAGATACCAGGGCAAAAGGTTGTCTATCCATAGTGAGGATGCGTGTTAGATCTTGTATACACTCCAAAAGGGATGATTTCTTTTGTGTGGGTGTCGCTAGGTCTGGGTGCTTCAAAAGGATGGTGCCCTTGATATACTCCATTTTCTTGTACACTTCCTACACCTTTATCTTCTCTTCCTTTAACTTGTGCCTTAGTTGTGCGCTGATCAGATATTCCTACTTTAGGCTCTGGGTCTTCTCTGCCAACTCCTCTTCCTTTTTTTCTAGTTTTTCCTCCAAGACTCTTATCCTATAATTTTGCACGAAGAGTCTAGCCTCGGTCTTGACTGCGACCTTATTAAGTGCATTGCAAAATTTCTCGTCCAATAGCTCCTAAGAATTCACTAAGGGATTGACCCTCTTAAATTTTGGTAATGTTATGAGTGCCCCCTTGACAGACTTCAAAGTACTGGCTCATTAATGTGAGACTCAAATGCCCAAGAAAGCATCTTCTTTGTTTTGGGGTACGCATTGTCCTTTTCAAAATACCCTATGGCTAGAAGTCTTTCTGTGGGCACAGTGCTTGGAAATGCGCGGATAGAAAATGCACACGTAGCACTTTATTCATGTCATAAATGTAGCCCATTACTCTCCTCTGCTCCGTATCAAGAGTCCTCCTACCCGAGCACACACCTTTGGGGAAACTTATTGTTAGAGTGAGACCTCCTCCTAAGCTGTCATTCTCTTTTTTAGTATTCTCCTCCTTCCCTTCCTTCAGTACTATCTCCACGCTGTGCTCCAACTCTTTTTCTACTAGGACTTTGAGTATTTTTTGTGCTTCTCTTTCTGCCACCTTAATGATTTGCTTCTTCATAAAACTTACAGCTCCCTTCTTTTCCATGCTAACCTCTTCATTCCCCTCCCTATCTCTTGTGTCTTCCTCATCCTATACACTCTTACGCTGTGTGAATATGAAATCCCGCTTCTCATCTCCACTCTCCTCTTCTGAGTCATAGACGCTAAAAACCCATGGCTCCTAGTCTTTTTCAAGCTCATCTTCTTCATCTTCATCTTCTTCACTCTCATCTCCTCTTCTGCCCATGTACTTTTCCAAGTTATCAGTTGCCTCTGAGTCAACTTCCTCATCTACCCTCTAATTTTTCCTGAGAGGTGGCTCCTGAATTGGGGATTCAACCTTATCTACTCCCTCAGGTGATTCTTCCTTCGTGAGGGGTTACCTAGGTGCCTCTACTTCTGGCGTCATCTCCTTCACCGGCGACTTCTTTCTCCATATGTAGGTGCTTGGCTTGGTTCTTCTTGTTGGCATGCTCGTTGTCTGAGCATTCGACACACTTGGTGCTTTTTCCTCTCTTCCCCTCTTCTTGGGTGCAGAATTATTTCTCTCCATGGGATCCTTAGGTATGGAGACTTCATTCTGCAGATATGCACCCTTCTTAAACTTTGGACTTATACAGAGGTACACACATGACGCGGCTCCTCTAGTGATGGGAAGTGTTATCAGCCTAGTCATCTGGATCTTGTGCAACACATACCTTTCCACGTATGCACACTTGCCACCGAGGTAATTAAAATTCTTTTTCATCTACATATGCTCCCGGTCTAGACTCCCTAGTTCCAGCCTTAACTTCTTTGATTCCTAAAAATATTTTCACTTCCACTTGGAAGTATTGGGTAGTGAATGCGAAGGGAAGATTACACCAAGGGCTCCATGATTCTTCTATTAGCTTGAACCTACCCAAGTAGAAATGTTGATAGAAAGTGAACTTAGCTTCCTCTTTAGTGGCTTTTGGGAGTTGTTCATTGATTCTCCACTCCACCTTGATCGTGTTCCTCAGGCACACGTACCATTTCTCCAGCAGTGGCTTGTGGGGTGTTGTCATTGTATCGCAGGCATACTTTTCGAACCTCTTCATGGGTGAAGGATCCTCGGTGGGTTAATCCCATAAAAATTTGTTTAGTGCATCAGGAACCCCAATCTCTATGAATACAATGGTGAGTAAGACAATTCTGAAGAGGATCCTGTCCCACTCCTTCACGCACTTAACGATTTCTTCTGCAATGTATGCGGATAGGTTATATATGGTGCCTTCTACAATTTTCTTACAGATATGTAACCAAGGTTTGTTGACCTGTGTCCACCTTTCTTGAGCATTTAGCTTAGTCACCAGATGCACAGCCATTTTCACCACAGGGTCCTTGATGTCTGAAATGTCGTAATATTATGACCCCTTCTTGAAGGTATACTTGGTGATGGTCTGTTGAATAGCCTCCTTATCACCAAGGTCATCTTCCAAGCTATCTCCCTCACATATGAGGCTTGCATATTGTGAAATAAGCTGGGGAGTCATGCGCATCTTGCACCCTACAAATTGGAAGTAATATTCATGTACTCGTGACATCAACCATTGGTACAAGTGCTCTGTCTTTCCAAAATAGGGAAACTCATAGAGTTGCAATAGCCCTGCATTCTCCATTTTGACCTTAACGTCATCATTATATATTGGAAAACCCTCTGGTGTTCGTTTGATGGTGGGGAGAACTAATTCCAGTTCCACTTCCTTTTCTATTGTGGTTGTGTTATGATTATAGTCACTAACAGGTACACTTCTTGGGTGGGATTCCCATTCCTTCCCCATCATCACCCCATCTAGGTATTGTATCTCTACATACCATTATTAATTTGTATTTACTTCGGGTTCTTGTTATTTGACCTTAGCCTTACCCTTCCCTTTCTAGGGTACCATTTTTGAGGTCCTCTTATCACTCTTACTCTCTCCTTGTTACTCTATCTTACTTCTTCCAATCCTCTGATCTCAAATCCATGATATAACTCTTTTGAACATGTTCCCTAGTTTTTCGAACCCTAACTGGGATAAAATATTCACAAGACAACATCTCTTCAACTCTTTCCATGACTGTGTAACCCCTTCTGGTTCGCAAACTCAAACTGGCTGCTCACACTTCAATCTCATGGATCTTCCTTCACTCGATCGAATCTAAAAACCCTAGTTTATAGAACTTACTTATATCTGAAACTCCTCTATTTCATAAAGTAAAAATGAGAGTGCCCCGACCCTTTACTTATAGTTTTTCTCTTTTCTGAACATTAAATGGTACCTCACCTACCATCGTAATTTGTTCATTTAATGTGGATTTTTCACATAAAGTCCATCTTCAAAACTTTCACTCATGCACCCTTCCTGCGTGAAAACTCCTCCAACCTTCTGGTGCGCAACCAATCCAACTTGATAGGAGACTCTTACGCACGTGTAACCTACGCTGAAGGCACTTATTCTATCTTGATTCTTTCTCTCACCTACCTCATGTTCCTTTAAATTTACTTTTTCCTCCTTAGTACGTGACATCTATAAGTAGCTTTACCCTGGCACCAACCATTCTTTTATCTTTTCTCTTTACATACCTATTTCAAGTTGACTACTCAACAAGGCTTTTCAACAAAACTTCCTTAGTACTTTAATCACTCGCTTCCTCACTTTTCTCCACCCCACATTTAAAGTGATGTGTGGTCCTCTGTGCACTCACAAATTCTCAAAAATAGAAAGAAGGTTACTGTCGCCCAAGGTGCAAAACAAAACAACAACGTGAAAGGGAAACACAAGAAAGGGAAAATACATAAAGGAAACTTCTAAACTAACTGGAAAAACTACCTTATTTATAAATACCAAGAAGACTTATTTATAGTAGGGCTTCACCCTACTCCCATTGAAGTTTCCACGCAACTTCATCCCATCCAATGCTTGTAACTGGCACGCACCTGAATCAAGGATGTACGAGATTGTGTAGGGACCCAACTAATGGAATTTCAACTTCCCAAGATGGTGTAGAAATTTGGAATCATATAGTAACACAATCTTCCCAACCTCAAACTTCTTGTTCCTAATGTGGCGATCATGCCAAGCCTTTTACTTTACCTTTTTCCACTGCTTGGGTCCATTAGGTGAGTAATCGTCTCTCATCCAATTCCATTAACTCATCAATTATTTCTTCCAGTGCTTGTTCATCGAATAACCCTCCTATGTGTGCTATTTACAAAGAAGGCAACATAAATTCAACCGGTAAAATAGATTTCACACCAAACACCAATTGAAAAGGTGTGGCTTTGTTCAGCCTTTCATACATTATCGTGTAAGCCCATAATACTTCCAATACTTTGTCATCCCAATCTTGTCTTCTGACATCACAAATTTTTTTCAAGGTATGACTTAGTATCTTGTCGAATGCTTTTGTGGTTCCATTTTTTTGTGGGTGATAGGGCGTAGTCTTGTGATGAGCCACCATGAAATTTGATAATAGGATCCTCATGGTCTCATTCAAGAAATGTGTACCCCTATCACTGGTCAAACTCAATGAGCATCCATACCTCATGATAATGTTCTCCCATAAGAACCTTGCCGTTGTTCCTACTGTGCATTTTTTTGTTGGGGCTACCTCTACCCACCTTGTGAGATAATCCATGCAAGTGATGACATATCGTGACCTAGTCCTAGGCATTGCTAGTGCAATAGGTCCTACAAAGTCTATCGCCCACTTTTAAAAAGGCTTCATGCTAGTCATGGGGCATAAAAACATCTCATCTCTCCTTCCTAGTTTTCCAATACGCTAACAATGGTCACACACTTTACAATAGTCTCTACAATCTTTGTACAAGGTTTCCCACCATAAACCTACCATAAATATCTTGCGAGCGGTGGCATCACCTGGATAATGCCCACCCGTACTTCCTCCATGTGCCTCCTCCATGATGGCCAGGTGCTCATGCTCTAAAACACATTTGCGTAAAACTTCATCATGTCCCAACTTTTATAAGTCTCCACTGATTAACATGTAGGGCATGACATGTATGGCCAACTAATTCTTTTCCAATGTCTTCATTCCTTTTGGTGCCACAACTTCAATTCAAAATATTGCAATCTCTTCCAAATCTGAGGGCATACGCTGTAACCTAAATAGTTGTGCATCTGGCATTACTTCCTAAATACTCTACACCTCCTCCCCTGAATTAATTCTTGACAGATGATCAGGCCCACAGCTATTTTTTCTAGGCTTCACTACAATGGTGAATTCAAACTCTTGAAACAATAATACCCATTGACATATGCACCCTTATTGAATAGGCTTATTCACTAAATATTTTAATGCCATGTGATTGGTGTAAAACAAAAAGGGTATTTCCAGCAGATATTGTCTAAACTTGAAGAGTACATAGGTCATTGACAATGCCTCGCTCTTGGTGGTGGTATAGTTTTGTTCTACTGGTGTAAGATTCCTGCTTGCAAAACATAGAGGGTGATAAAAAATCCGTTCACCAGGATGTACAAGCACTGCTCCAATGGCGGTCCTTGAGGCATCTACATGGACATGGAAGGGCTTGTCCCAAGAGGGAAAACATAAAATAGGCATGGTGATAAGTCTATCTTTTAATGTATCAAACTCCCTATGCTACACCTCTCCCCAGTGGAAGGGAATTTTATGTCTAAGAAGCTCCTCTAAAGGTGTGGCGACCTTGGCATATCCCTTAATGAATTTTCTATAATAGCTCATATGCCTAAGGAATCTGTGCACTGTGATCTTGCAAGTAGGCTCCCTTAACCCCATAATAACCGCAACGTTAGCGGGATCTACCAGCAAGCCCTCCTTATATATGAGATGGATCAATAAAGTCCCAAAGGGTGTAGAAAACAAACATTTCTTAATGTTGAGGGATATCCTCAACTTCCTACACCTCTCAAACATTAACCTCAAATTGTCAAAATGGTATTTAATTAGACCATATACTGTCTAATCATCCAAATAGACCTGAAAAAAATTATGGATGAAGTCCTAGAATGCTTGCACCACTATGCATGAAAAGATAACTGGCGCATTCTTCAACCCAAAGGGAATGACCTTATATGCAAAACTTCCCCACTTGGTGGTGAAATTTTTCTTCTCCTAGTCTTCCTTTGCAGTCCGGACTTGGTGATACCCTGAAAATCCATTAGTAAAGAAATAGATTTCACACCCAGCAACTCCTTCCAAAATTTATTAAGTGGAGGGGGTAAAAAATGGATCAATGACACAAACTACATTCAATTCCCTATAATCCACACAAATTCTAATCTTCCCATTCTTCTTGATGTTGATTACCATCAGTCTTATCCACTTCGATTCTTCCATTGCCTAAATGATCCCAGAAGCTATCATTTTGTCTATCCCCTCCTTGACCTTCACACGCAAGTTGGGATTCATCCAATACGGCCTTTTTCTACCTGGGTGTGCACCATCCTTCAATTTTATCTTGAACTCTCCCAAGGAGTGGTGAACACCTTTGAGCTCATGGTAGCCACGCAGGAATATATCCTCAAATTCGTGCAGTAGATCAATGATCTTCGATACTTCCTTCTCTGTCTAGTAATCCCTAATAATATCTTCCTTAGGTTCTTCTCCTAAACTGATGTTAATTTTATGTGTTTTTAAAGGCTCATAGTAGGTGCACATGTGAGTATCTACGTTGTCCACTACCTCGCACGTCCCTACAGAATGGCTAACATCTAAGTTTTCTGATTCCTCTCCATCAATCACATATATAAACATTCCCTTCCCCTTTTCCAAACACGCACGCTCAAGTTGTAACTCTTCTACTTCCTCTTCTTCTCCAAAATGTGCCTCCAATCTTGGTTCACCTAGTAATTCCAGAAGCCTATCTTCCATCCTAGCACTATCCTCGATGGTAAGGCGCTTGATACCCTATAAGGCCTTATCAACTGATGGCTTGGTACTTTGATAATCAAAGGTTTGAATAAGGTCATCCGCAAGCTCCTGGAAATTCCTTGTTTGGTAGTGTGTCTTTGAATGAATGTAACATGTGCGCGCACAACCCTGTACTGTAGAATAAAACTTGTGCACTAGAGGGATGGTGGCAAATATTTTGCACCTTTTCTTAAGACCTGCTCACACTCCTGGATATGGAAAGAGGTGGGATCCTTCCCATGGTACTCCTTGATGATGGTGGGTACATTGCTGCTGGAAAATCTGATAGAGAGAGAAATTCTTACCTCACATCACTCTAAAAGGATCTCCTGATGTGTGGCCCACAACTGAGCTTTTGTGCCAAGCAAGACATAACTTAACATCCCCCTCTATTCCTTTCCATCCTTTCATTGAGCTTCCACCTCGTGCAAAAATATTTCTAAGAAAGATCCTCCTAAATACTTGGGTAGTTCTTTTCCTCCAAGGTGCCTAATCATGCGCACCTTAGTCACCTTGGTCACCGAGCCTCTCAACTTCCATCCCATTAATTTGTAAGTTCCATGTGCCTAATTGTCACATGTCAGACTGGTGGTATCACTTACTAATTGGGTATCTTCAAACTAGATAACCCCATTAGTAGGGTGTATCATCTTAGGGTCTCTGATTGAGCACACATAAATCATGTCTAGAACTTCCTCTCTAGACGGTTCAATATATGGTGTCAACTTCCCATCAGCCAAGAGTATAATGACCCATTCCTCCTTATTCTCAAAGATGATGTACCCTTTTTTGAACCAAAGGTTTGCATTGTTCTTGTAACACCAATGGTGCGCAAGTAGTGCTGGGAAATTTTCCACCTCAGAGAGCACTAAGAATTCAAAGTCCCCAATAAACTTGGCTCCATGGATAGTAATAGCTACATCATTCAAGACATCGATGGGAATTTCCTTAGTCATTTTTTTCCATATACAACACATTTGAATATGGCTATAATGCAGGTCTTCTCATCTAATGTCATGCATCCAAATTTAGAGCATTAACCTTTGTACATATGTCAATGAGGCTATTGCTGAGGAGCCATCCATCTACAGCTACATTTAATGTAATCTCATTGTCATAGTTGAGGCTATGAAGGTGGAGGTTCGTGAGCAAGACCAGTCTCTCATGCTCTTCTCTAGTGCGTGGTACCTTCTCTCTCAACTAGGATCCTAGCAACGGAATGACATTCTCCTGTATTAGCATTTTACACACCTCCTTGACCTCATCCAAGTCATCCTTTTGTGCCTTGACTCTCCTTCCTTGTTCCTCCCTCCTAGATTTCTCCTTTAGACAATGGATCTCCCCTTATAAGCTTTGAATAACATCCATGGTGTTTTGATATATATCCTTTTGATGCGCGGGGTCTAGATAATTTCCATGAATGACCTCCTCCCTTAAAACTAGGGTTTTGTCTTGTTACCTCTCTTGCGTGTGTGGCTTCAGCCCTTTTTGTTACCAAGGCAGGTTCCAAACTTGCATCCTGTGTTACTCAAGGCATCCACTATATATCTTCCTTCTTGATGCTGACCATTGCAGTGCCCTTGTCCTTCCAGTGTTGCTGATTCATATACTCAAATAATTCCAAGCACTCCTCATACTTATGCTTCCTTCCGCACCATGAGTACTACAACAGGTCTGGGAACTCACGTTTGTAATGTTCTGTAGATCCACAGTTGCAACATGTTCTGCATGGGAACTCACTCCTTCCTCCTCTGTGGTTACCTTGACCATGGAATCCTCCTTGATAACCTCTTCCATGTGTGCATCCATCTGTGTGCTCCTTATAATGGCATTTGTCACCTTTAGAACCATTGGTAATGATGGTTTGGCACACCCCATGATCAATGGCCTCATGGATTTGATCAATGATCCTATATTCCTTAGTATCATGGGTTGTAGAGGTGTAAATTTTACAGTAACAAGACACATTCTTCCTGATCGCATACCGCAGCAACGGAATTCTACTTGCATCATGGTCCCCATGACAAATTTTATAATATATTGTCATACCACATACCATCCTCCAAGGGAAATTATCCTTAACATGTCCCTCTATTTCACAATCTGTGCACCACAAACCACTACGAGTCTCATGGGCTAAGTTTGCAGATAATTTTTCCAACTACTTTGCCATAGTAGTAATATGAGCCTCCAAGGATGGGCTAACACTAGTATTAATACTACCAATAGCTTCCAATGCTTTGTGTGGGTCTGTAAAAGTTGTATGAGACAAGGCCCTTCTGAAAGGGGTGATAAATCCTCCAAAAAACCAATGTGCATGTTGAGAAGGATGAGTATCATATGATAAGTTAGATAAGAGAGTTTTAAAACATGCATCATAATCCCGGACACTCTCTGTCATTCCTTGTTGGATATCCTTCAGAGTGTTAATGCTCTTCTTCTCAAACTCAAGAATGTGTCCTTTAAAGTAGTGTAGTCCACCACTGTTTGATGAGAGTCATACTTCCTATACCAGCTTTGTGTGTGCCCTTGTAACGTAGTTGTAAACTAACTAGCATTCCATTCTAAGGTTGTGATACCCTTCACACGCCATAGCAGTTCACACTTGTGAACATGTTCCATAGCATCCTCAATAGCCCTATAATTTGGTAAATGTAGAGACATTTCAAAGAATACTTGAGGTGGTGGCTGGGGTCCCTATCTTCCTGATCCAGAGCCTTGGTTCCCTTCGATGTTTCCTCCACTGCCTGATCCACTAGGTTCACAGATTCCTATGCTTCCAGAGCCATAAAATCCACCAGAATCATGGGGTCCAATAGGGCATGTAGGATCTATGTGAAGCACCCCCAAAGTCCCATTGAACTGTGTGCCGATGGTTTATGATGACACTCTGCTACCACTACTGTGTTCTGTGCCACTCACTGATTCAAGACCAAAAGCTTGTACACTTGCTCCTTGTCCAAAGACTCCTCCAAATATTGGAATATGTGCAGCCATAAAATAAGGAACTGTAAAATTATACCTTTTAGGTGCGGATTTGTCTCTTTCATTTATATTAATTGGGTCAATAACACTTCTTCTTGGTTCAAGAAAACCAAGCACCAAGGCTTGGTCACTAGGTGGGTTCAGATATGTGCCAATGAATCTCATTTCTCTATGTGATGAACTCTCACCAGAAGCTGAAGGGGTCTCCCTTATGCACTTGTCAAGATGAGGTAGCACAGACTACTAAGGTTCCACATCTTCCGCGTGAACCTCAACTCCTTCCCGCAGCATCTATCTCCATAGATCCATCACACTAGAATACTCACGTCATCTAGCAATCTCCCTTTCACGTGCTTCACTATACTTGTGCCATATAGATCTTCTCTCTCCTTCTCTGTCATGATATCTTCCATCTTCCTCCACCTAAGGTCCCTTACCTAGCACTCAAAAAGGTTTAGCCAACCATTAGGAACATCTCTAAACTTATGATAACCATCAATATCTTCATAGCTAGAGGAATATCATGTACAAACGTTCCTCTAGGTTCTCACAAAAATTCAAACTCAGCTATCTCTAGACAAGAATATGTGGAAATGCCATACTCTAGAGTGTAACTAGTCAGTACTGCTCTCCACCAATGATCTACAACACAGGGTCACATCAAATCTGCATCCTGCAGCCTTTGGTAGTCTTCTTTGGTCCACATATGTGATCCATAATGCCAACTTGATCTAGATTCATAGGTTGAAAGCCATTCATATAGTTCTACTGGGAAGCAACAGAAGAAGGTCTCATATAGATCGTGGTAGAGGTTCTATTCTACCCATCTACATGCATTAAACTTAGGTCTACTGCTGAATCTCTGAGAAAATGTTAACCACATTATCATTACTCATTACACAGATCCTGATGTATGCTATATCTCAATATAACTTCAAAAAGAGGTCCCAGCAATGGAACCAAGATGTAGTCATTTTTACTCCCATCAAAAAAGGAAGGAACCCCCATGCCCACTAGTCTATCAACCAACAAAAGTTGAGCGCTCACCTGAGGCACATGCGGGTACCAAGTCTCTATTTTATGTGTGTTTAGTGGGGAAGCATCATCTAGGATTAGTGTAAGAGTTTTTAGGAGGGAATTTAAGAGATACAAGAACCATAGGGCTCAGAATGACCTCTAGATCCTTGCAGACACTTCAGATCAAGTGATTTAACAGAATCCAGAACATATATTATGAATTTTTTTTTTATAAAATCATTCATACATGGCATGAAAGGAAAGAGAACTCATAAGAGATAAATATGCATTAGAACCATTGATATTCATGTATATATTATATCAGGTAACCTCATTACACTCATTGAACCATTATAGGGTGTCACATGGAAGTAGACCGCAGTCATGCAATTCAATGGACTTATGTAACTAAGCTACAAAATTAATAGTTACAATGCCATGCCTAGTACATTCTCTCCTGAATCAATTATCCACTAACAGAGTCTTCGTAGCAATTATGCAGAGCTCCACCCATACCATATCTCGAATTCGCCATGTATATCAAACTCCTTATCTCCCTAACTCCTAGTTTCTCTTCTTTTACTCCACAGGCACTTGTATTTATAATTCTCCTACATTGCTAATTCACCTTCCAACACCCTCATATCTAGTGCCAAGTGTCGAATGTGGTCCTTTATGTGAGAATGCTTCTTCGGGCCTGATATTTCCACTTTATCTCATGATGTTCTTCTAGAAGATTCCAAGGCATGCCCCTATCGGGGCCAACCTATCACCAGGATAGCATCTTATCCACTCACAACCAATCATGTTTTTCACATGTTCTACTTTGGGTGATCATATTGACTAAGTCCTGAACCTCCTTTTGCACATCACACGTGCTATGTGTTTCTTTAAACCTTTCTCTTCTATGCTTTTTCCTTGCATGCCTTTTCATAACTTGGACCTTACGTGCCTACGCGCCTTCATACTTGGTTAATATTCCAAGGGTCCAACATAGAGTATGGATAAATACTTTAATGTATACATCCTAAAATTCTATTTCAAATTCCTCAATCATATTGACAAATAGCCTTAAGTGCTTATGAAAGTTGATTGCATTATTTCCCTGAAACTTAGGCAATCTATTTCTTACATCTTGTGGTAGAACATTTGGATAGCTAGCCATACCTCTAAAACTGATTGGACCAAAAGTATTAAAAACAAATAGAGGTCTGGGTGGAGGATGGGCCATATTATTTTTAGGAGGTGATCTTATAGGAGAAATGCAATGATAAGGAGTGAGGGGTCTGTGTGGTACAGGGATGTAATTCTCATAATGACTGCCCTCTAAATGCTCTGTTTCTTGGAAAACTCTTTCAGATTTGGAGAATAAAGGAATAGCATGACATGAAAATCTTTCAAATATAAAATAAGGACCCTCTCCAGATAGATAATTTAATTCAATAAAGAGACTACCTGATTCGGAAAAACTTAAGGAAGTATTGAAATCTTTTATCACATGCTGATCAGTTTCATCAATTCTTGATGCTTGACCTCCGACAACCTTCCAAATTATTCTTACTTTTGAATTAGAATTTCCCATCTCTTGAAACAACCTTCTACTAGGGTCCTTGGTGAAGAAATATCTTCTTCCTT
This sequence comes from Taxus chinensis, assembly GCA_019776745.2. Taxonomy (NCBI): domain Eukaryota; kingdom Viridiplantae; phylum Streptophyta; class Pinopsida; order Cupressales; family Taxaceae; genus Taxus; species Taxus chinensis. The sequence continues at coordinate 130,509,782 of CM034153.1, read as the reverse complement.
CCAGCTTTTCATATATTATTGAAAAATCTTAATTGATATATGTTAAGGCACTGGTATTTATACAGAATTTAAACAACACAGAGTCGTCACTAAGGATTTTCACCTTAGTTTGTGCAAATGTACTATGAAAGATCTATCAAATGTTGGTCAATACCATATTCATGCAAATCTTACAATATTTTCTCTTCTTCTACCCAAATTTATCAATGATGATACAAATTTTAGTGCAATAACTATATAAGCTAGAAATATTGCACTCAAAACTTAAAACTTTGAAAAATTCTAATAGATCTAAAAAGATAATGATTATTTAGCAATTTATTTGCACTTATATCATGTAAGAAACATTACCAAGGTCTGTACGTGTATAAATCTATTCAAATACTCCCTAGAAATGGTGCCACTAGTGTTGTTAACAGACAAAATGGATATGAACTTTCCATAAATCAATAAATCTTTCCCAGAAATGTTAAATAGTCAGCAACAATGACACCACTAGTGTTGTTGATGGGCCAAATGGATATGAACTAGAAAAAAATCAACAAATTTTCCCTGGAAATGCAAATGTAAAATCCCTGGAAACAACGCCACTAGTCTTGTTGACGGGCCAAATGGATATGAACTAAAAAAAAATCAAAAAATCTTTCCCAGCAATGCTAAATAGTCCCTGGCAATGGTGCCACTAGTGTTTTTGATGGACCAAATGAATATGAAATGTTGAAAAAAAATCAACAAATCCTCCCTGACAACGGCACCATGAGTGTTGGTATGCAAATTTGTTCTCTTTTTTAAGCCAAGAAGCAACACAGATTGGACATGGAGCTTAGAGATAGATAGATCATAGTGTGTGTCATTTTGTAGCCAAGGATGAGATCTAACTGGCCCTTTGTCCACTATGATTTGTGGAGAGATGGATAACACCTTTAAGAGGATTTGAGTTGCCCTCACTACTTTAGGCCATGCCTCTTCGACCAGGGTGAGAGGACCCTTAGTGTAACCTCTGTTTGATGAAGGAGATGGATATATCCTTCTTTTGGACAAATTTTATAAAGAAAACCTTGGGAAAATATAGTCAATACTCCATAATTTAACTCTTAAGAGTTTTCACTTAGAAATGATGGAGAAAATTTCAACACAAGGCTAAGGTTACTGAAGACATTAAGAAATCCTGATTGTTTTACATATTTTAGTAAGTAGATTTTGTTCCTTTGTTGATACATAGGGAAAACAGGGGTGGTTTAAGATGGATTCATGGTTTTTGAATGATTTTGGTAGGAGATGTAGGATAAAGTTGATTATACCAAACCTTCGAAGGGACTTCACAACAATGAACAAATCCACAACAAAAAGCTTTAGAACAGTTAGGACGTTCCTTCAACTAGAAGGTGCACTTCAATGGAGGTCTAGATCAATACATTTTCACATAATATTTTAGACTCTAACATGAAGGCTCAAATTGAAAGACTCAATTAAACACCAAAGTCTTTGATCAATCATGCCTAAGGTACACCCAAAGACTTACAGACAATCTTTATCAACAAATGACAGTGAATTGATTTTAAATTTGTTTATCTCATCCATAGGATGAAGGCTCTTCTTGAAATGAAAATTGTAAATACCATTAAACTATCACAGGGACAAGATCCTGTGTGATTTCACAAAGATTTCAATATAGGATTGTAATAGGAACAGATAGAAACTATTTGCAGACATACTGAAACAAAGAAGACACAAATTGTTAGAGATTTGACACAAATTAATTTCAAAATTGCTTAGATTCATTAGCAGGGGAAAGTTTCCAGAGAAATCTTAGTGCTCTTCAATGGCTATACATCTGCAGCTAACTTGACATGATAGAAAATATAACACAGAATAAAATAACAGGTTATCTCAGCTTTGGTCTCTCATGCAGATGGCTTTCTCAAATTTTCACTGAAGAATTCAACCTCCAACCTTTTACAAGAGTATTCTCATTGCATTTATACATTTTACTCACTCAATTTCCCCCCCAAAAACAAAGAATATTTGAGGGACCTTTACTTGTTAACAATTTGCTTCAGAAAGTGAAATTTAACAAATTTAGATCCGAAAGCTGCTAGGTGGACCAATTGTGAATTGATCACATTTCTTGGGCCCTCGACTAAAGACTAGGATGCCATGCCATAACTTTTTGGAAATCCTTCTAATCATTCTGATTCTGTCATGCAATAAATCCCCTTTCAAATCATTTTTTGAAGACTCTGCACAACTGGATATGAAAGGTAATCCTTTTTACTCTCGAGGCAACACCTTTTTCATATTTTTAACCTGCACTTTCATCATTTCACCCTTTTTCCCTCTCTTTTCTCTGTAATTCTGCCCCACATCCATCTCCTCTGGTAATTCCCATTTTTGCAAGTTCTTAAGCAATTCTAACTTTAAAATATTGACCTTAACAATCCTTGGAATCACAAATTAAGTTCCAAATCCATCAAATGGCACTTTACAGACAGAGAAAACAAGGAATTTCATCAAAGAATGATGAAAAATAGTGCGTATTTGCATCTCCAAGAATCTTGGAGCAAAAAGGTGGAAAAATAGACGCAATACACAATAACCATTGATTCTTCCCCTTTTCCACTTTATATCATTTCCATCCACATGTTTCTTTGGTGCAATTACGAAGGAGAAGCAGAGAGGCAAGTCCCAAACAAGCGTGGGCCTTCCATGTGCCTTGGGCCCAAGAAAAACACATTTTTGCCTTTGAAAAGTCTCAGTGTAAAAATTAGCTAGTTGAAGCTTCCATGTGTATTAAAGGTGCATTTTGAGATGGTCCCTAAAAGCAGAGACCCCAAACAAGTGTAGGCTCAACACGTGTCTCAGTCTGATAGAGTTTGTTAAAAAAGTTAAAGGTTCAGTGGAAGGCGCCATGTGTCTAGGGTCTGAGACATTTTTCTTTGGCCGTTGAAAAGAACAAGAAAAGGGTAGAGTGAGTGGAAGCTTCCAAGTGTCCTCCTGGAACTTATTAAAAATAAAAATTAGGAGCCAGTCCCTAAATATGCACGGTCCTTCCATGTGTCCCAAACCTTTCAAAATTTCTTTGAAAAGTTAAAGTACAAAGCAGAGCCGGTGGAAGCCTTCACATGTCTCCCTGTCGTAATTGTTAAGGTGGGACCCTGAGGCAGATCCTCAAATGACCACCAACCCTCCACATGTCCATGGCCCACAAAAACTATACCGGCTACATGAAATTTCTTTTTAAGTCTTGGTAAATCAGCGGAAGCCTCCACGTGTCCCCCCGATGTAACTCTAAGGCCAAACCAAAAGGCATTTTTTCAAATGAGCACCGTTCCTCCACGTGGACAAGTTTTGGGTTGAAGCAAGCCTTAGAGTTTTTAGAGTGCCCTACCAAGTCGCATCCAACTAGGAAGGGCCACGTTTCTATTGAATGTGAGATGTAAATTTGACATGGAAAAATTCACCCATCAAACCGCAAAATGCAGGAAAATCACTATTTGAGCCCGGAAATGAATCTTTCTTCAAGGACAAATAATTTGGAAATGTTATAAAGCTCAAATATGATCCTCTGAGCTACATCCATTCACTTTTCCATAGGTATTTGGAAAAAAATTATAGGGATAAAAAAATGTGACTGTGGAAAATGGAATGAAAGGAAAAACCTGAGTTTTACGCCCAAGTTACAAACTCTTTCAGATGGAAAGAGGAACAAATTTTTTTTTTAGAACTTTAAGTGATATTTGACCAAGGAAGGGATTGATCATGATAACCAAATGGCAGACATAGTTGTCAAGCACCAATATGGGGAGATAGAAAACATGACAGAGGCCAGAAACTGAGGAATTTCAATGACAAATGGGGCAAGACTAATTTGAGAACCAACAGGTCTCATATCATAAAATGGAGTTGTGATTTTATCTCTAAAACTCATGAAGAATTAATTGAGTTTCTTGAGCACTATTTCTACTATGAAAATGCATCGAGATATTTTATGAGGATCTTGGTGTACAAGCATCTATGATCTATTTGGTTTAATCGTTTCCTTGAGCGAGAAAATCCTATCTTTGAATGATGCCGTTCATTTGGGTTTCTGTATCTCTAAGAATTTGCTTTGAGGAAAATATTGGAGATCCTTTGTATATTCTATGAGCCAAAATGATACTCTAGAATCCCTTATAGAATTGAAGAGGACTCCATCTCTAATACTTGTAAGGAATCATGACTTAAATGGTAATTAATCATGTACAAAAAGATAATGTAGAGGTCCCTGAGAATTTGTTGCTCATCACATATAGATCATGTGAACATCATGGAAGCTGATAGTGTGATAGTTGTAAAGCTTTCTAAGTCATGACAAGATGTAGTCAACTGCAGTTAAATGCATTATTCATTGGCATATCTTCCATGGAAGCTCTATCCTAGGGTTAATAACTTCATCAGAGTAGGTAACTTCTTAGAAGCAAGTAGACTATGTGAAATCAACTTTCCTTAAATTCTACTACTTTATCCTTCTATTTCTTGAATACTTGCAAATCTCCCTTCTTTCAATAAAGACTATGTCATTTGTTCATAATCATGATATTTTGTCTTTTTCACTTAAGTGACTTTATAACGTTGCATTGTAAAATTCCCTTATTGATTTATAAAAATGGAACTCATATTCCTCACTCCTAAGGAATGATGAAAAGTCACAAGTGGATCATAGTTGAACTCTGAATTTTAGGTCATGTGGGTTATAGATAAATGATGCTTTCACCTTGTAAAGTTATGACAACTTGAGGTACAAAATCATCACTTCAAGAGCAGCACTTGTTTGGATTGGCTTGATTGTAAATATCAAGCTCTCTATGATATTCTCTTCTAGAGACAAAGTAACTTTGGTGTCTGTCCATTTGTTATGTCTAATGCATGTCTTCTTCTTCATGAACACCACTCCATGTAGCATTGTAATCTTGTGAAATATCAATCTGCATGAGACTTTGTGACTTCTTGTGTCTTAGAAAAATTCCTCTATGTTGCTATGTTATATGGTGTACTTCTCATTGATGTGTATAGTAAACATTCTAGTGTATTGAGTAAGATCCATATACTGAAAGTTATTTACTTGTGCAAGACCCTCCCACTATGTCTCTTTACACATTTCTCTTGCAATCCATTTTATCCCTTGTGGTATTTGCAGCTGAAATTTGATCAACTAGGTGTAGGGAAGTACCCTTGTGTGATCCCCATGTTGAAAGACCACCCTTAGTCTATCTATAATAGTGTACACAATTTCTATTTGATTTAGTAAATGGAGCTTCCCCATTCAAGTAGCAGGGACTTAGTCCCAGAGATAACATGATGGAAAGATGTAAAATGTCTCTAATTATCCCATGGCGAAAATTTAGTTACCAAACATTTTTTGGATATTTCCACCATGGGGAAGATTCTGTTGTCAGCTACACCACCTCATAGAACAAGTTAACTTTAGCCTAAAAATTCTAATATCTTAAAATTCTAAAAAAAAGTTAGAATTATGGGAAACCATAAAAGTATGTGATGTATGCTCTACATTTTTCCCTTCACAATATATTCCTTGAATATGTTCCTGTGTTACAATTCATAATATCATTATCTAGTAGTGAGGACTGTAAGACAAGAATTTATTTCTTCTTGAGCTACATCCTGATGAACTTCACATTTGGAATAACAGAGAGAAAATATTAATGCATGTTGGCCACGCTTAGCCTCAAAAGTTTTTCTTTCCTTGAAGAAGAATATGCTCAAGATATACAACATGACAAGACAAGCATCTATGATATTACAGAAAATAAGATCTTATGATAATTCTGTTCCTTTGAGTTTTTCATGTCATCTAAATCTCCTATTGTAAAAAGAAGGCATCTGCATAAGGGCCTCCATAGTCTAGTGAATGTGGATTAAACCTGAGCTCTTCAACTAGAGCAATTTTAATCGTATTTCTAGACTTCCCAGGTATACTCAAATTGAGCAAGTGAAGATGGACATTTTAAGAGTATTTTCTTGAGTTAGAGGTCCTACCTTTCGAAAAAGAATACCCCCAAGGCAATGATGGGTTCATTCATACTCTTCTATTTTCTACTTAAATGCATATGTACCTCTTATTTTAGAAGAAGAAATTTACTTTTAAGTTACATCCCATAGAAAGAGTTATAGAAAAATTTGCATATTCCTAAGGAATAAGAACAAAAGATAGCCCAACAAGCAACATTGACCTTGGGGAAAAATTTCGGGCATGTTGGCTTTCTATACTGGATTGTATGTATGACTTATGCAAGGGTCAATAGATATATTTGAAATGTCCTTAAGTTCATGAAGGAGATGGGACCTTATAGAATACCTATAATCATCTAGTACTTGGGTACATTTATAGGTTGCTAATAATCTATAGCATTATGATTCATATGTTTCCTAAGGGAGAAATGTAACAATTCATCTGTTTTGGCTTCATGTTCCTTTCTAGTCAGGCCTAATACACCCTATACCTTCAGGGCCTTTGATACTTCAACTTTTTCAGATAGACATGAAGCATTGTATCCAATGTGAGATGTTACATAGGCACAGCACACATCCCCTTTAGATTTCATGCCATCTAATTAATCCAACTAGAAACAATATGGACCTGAAAGAATCTTACTCTCCCTATCTTAGGTTCCTTTCATAGTTTTTGGGAATCCTTATCTCTTAAGTTTCGAGTTCCACCATTTTTGCATCAAGTGCAAAAATTGTCAATAGTTGTAATATTATGACATATAATGTTATGGGATACATATAGGAACAAGTATTGTAAACATGTGATGGTATCACCACCAATGATTGTATGGGCATATGGTGAGAGCATGATTACCCCATTGTACATGATTTCATTAAGGTGAAGTATGTGGTAATGGATGATGTATGTATAAACGCATAGAAAGGGAATGATCATGTTATTCCATGTAATATACCATGTGTAAGATGTTAAGGTTTAAACTCTATGATGTTCCGCACTTCACATTTAGTCGCGTAGAAGTTAGCCACCTATGTTGTGAACCCTATTCTACACGACACGCAACAAAATTGGAAAAGGTTATGTTTTGAGTGAGGAATTGTGTAATGCATTGATCAGTCACTCAAGACAAGTTCATGAGATAGGAAGTGGAGTCTCCAGAGTAGGCTGAAACCCCATTTACTTCATTTAGTATCTTTAGGAACTTTATCAATGGGTGTCTTGCATGTTGTTTTGTCAGGTCACTTTAGGCTTCATTGTAGATGATCAAAATGTATCTATTTTCTCTCTCCTACTATGCTACATCATATGGATTCAAACATAAGGATACTTATGACTATGTTCTGCCTAGTGAAGTGGTGAGGGATGATTCATTTTCTGAGCATAATGATAGTTGACTCTATTTGCCCATGTTATGGATTTAGAGTGCCCAGTAACTTGTAATACTACCCCTTTGGAGGTTCCTTATTTAGCCTTCTTCTACAGTTATGTGATTTTTATGGGTTTGATTATAACCTCATTTAATTCATAATTTTTACTATTTCTCTACCTTCGCATAGTCTAGCAACCATCAATCAACTAATCTTCCATTCCATGTGCACTTGGGGTTTTATTCAATTTTATTATTTCTTGTGTCACTTACATGTTGGATTTCTACACTTTATTTACTCATATGACTCTTATCTATAGATTTTCTTTTTTATAAATTTGCGTATCAAGTTTAATTTTTTTATCAACCTATCCCAAGGCTTGGGATTTTTTCCTCATTCTAACATCTTTGATCCAGATTGTTATCTTGGTTCTAATGGCTCATAATGTGTCTTGTATAGTCTCCTTGAGATCCAATTGGAGTGGTGGAAATATGCATCCTCATTCATTGCATGGGTGTTCTCCACAAGGATTTATAGATAACTAGCATCTCCTTATTAAACCACAATTTCTTACTTCACTTGGGTCAGAGCCATAGTTGATAATTTCTCCAATGACTCTAAGGCCATGGGGTGACCAATCAATCAATTTTAAGTCTAAGGAAAATTTACATACTTTATTTCATTTTTGGGATATATCTACAAGTTCTTTAAATGTGAAATACAATATCTTAAGGTAAACTTATCATACTTATATTATTTTTGGGAGGTCTGCATCCTCATTTATGTATGCTTTGGGAGGTATGTGAATATCAGTGAGCCTTTGATGTCTTTGTGATATATGGATCTCATGTTTGATCGCATGCTTTAAACAACATGATAGTTTTTTTTGATGCTCCTTAGTCATCAAGAATAGAGTTGGCGTCATGATTATTTGGATAATATATGATGAAATATCAAGTTTATGTTCCATATTTCCATTATCATCAAATCTTGGACCCTATGTGAACTGTAATTGTTATGTGTTACAATGTTTGTGAAATCATTCTTAGTGTAAACCTATTGGGATTTCTCATGTTTTTGTAAAATATTATGATATCCAGTATCCTAAATTTTCTTGTTAGGGACATGCCCAATGACAATGCCACTATGTTGTGAGGGCTATGTATGTTTTTTTCCATGGTTCGGTTGAGTTCTTGTCATGTGATATAAGTGAAAAAATAATAAACATGATAACCTCAGAAGCCATTAGCGTTGTTGTACTGGGTACCCACAAAGATGGATATAAGAGATAAACTGATTAAGGTTGTCAAGTTCAGATAAATTAAGAATCTTGATGTCCTAGAAAGTAATTTAAAGGAAATACAGATAAACTAAGTAGATAATTTAAACTAGATACCAAGTTGCTTCGAAAAAGGCATTCCAGGAAGTTTAAAGGGACTTCCTTAAATCTTGTCATCTCACGTTTTAACGCAATTAATTAGATTTAAAAGAATGATAATGATTTTTAATTAATGACATGTGTAGCCTCATTATGGATTTGTCACATCAAGGATGAATGGAAAGTCCTATCCAGAAAGTGGCCCAAGCGAGGGTATAGTTGTACACATTCAAAAATAATCACATATTAATGTAAAGTTAATCCGGTTTGATCTCGTGGAGGAATTCAGATTGAATTCAATGTTCCATGGCAGTCAACAAATTGCCTATTGTAAAAATTGTAAGACTTGTATGATATGTTATATCCAGTTCCCAAAATAAATGAACTGAAACCCACTATTAGAAGGTTGTAAATTTTAGTGGTAAATAGATAGTTGGAGCAAAGGAAGTATGTGGGGGATTGTACTGAAGGGACCTCTTACCTTAGACGTCCCAAAATCATCCATTTATGGGTCAAAACAAATACGCACAGAGATAAATAAATGACCAGATTATCCTCTCTTCCTACTATATGAAAAAAATTCTATTTGGAGTTGTGTCTGCATTTGAAGTGGATTCATTTCATTTGAAAAAAAAAAGGGAAACTTCTTCCTGTCGTTTTTTAATACAAAATAAAATGATTAAGTATTGGGAGGGATTTTATTCAGGTTTATTGTCTCCTTATTTTGACCTATTTTTTCTAATTTTGGGTGCATATGCTTCGTGCACTAAACCTTTAAAGCACCATCCTCGAGGTAGATAGTGGCTACCACTTCTCTTTCTTGCTTCTAATCACCTGTGCTATGTGCTCTATAACTTGTGCAACACGTTTTAAATTTTTATTTTATTTTCAAATGATTATTGTATTGATTAAGACAATAAAAGTATCCTTTTCCTATTGTCCCCACGTATGCCTCTACAAGATTTTTTCTGTTTCACTCTTCCTTTGGGTTGAACTATTGTCCAAAATAAGCTCAAACTTATTTTTGGTCAACAAACACCATTTTTCCCCTTTTTTGATTCAATCCAAATTTTTACATATTTCAAACACTTAAGGCCCCCTGAAAGCATTTCCATTAGATAGAAAATTTATTCCCCTTTCCATAGATATAAATAATTCCTTATAACTCTTCGTATTTTTTAATTTATGGGCCGGTGGGCCCGAGGATGACATTTTGCCAAAAGTAGGTTGGCAGGCCTAGGGAAGAATTTTAGCCAAAGGAAATTGCGGACCAGCAAGAGACATTTTGACATTTTTACACTTTTCACAAAAGCAACAAGTATAATTGCAGGGAACGTAGGCCTGAGAAGGATTACTTTTTGTAAAGTGGAAAAAGCGGGCCGGTGGACCCAAAGATGTCTTCTTGCCCAAAAAAGGGAAAATGTGGACCAATAGGCTTGAGGATGACCATTTTCCAAAAGCAGGTCTGCAGGGCCACGAATGAATATTTTCCCAAGTATGAATGTGGACCGGCGGGTTTGCCGGTGGACTTTGAAACTTTTACACTATTCAAAAATGGTATAGTTTTCAAGTGGGTGCATGCGAGCCCACGGGGTCTCATCGACCATTGAAAAGTCACAGACCCGTGGAGGGTGCCACGTGTCCACTCAGTGCAACTCCAAAGATAGAATCCAAAATGGGTACCCCAAACAAGTGCTACACTGCCATGTGTCCCAGAGTCCAAAAAGGGAAAAAGTCAATAGTTGAAAAGTCAAACTAGGGGACATCCAACAGAAGATGCCATGTGTTGACTCAACATAACTTCAAAGGTAAAATCCGGAGTGGGTTTCCAAATGAGAGAAAGGCTTCCATGAGTGCCACATCTGAAAGAGGGACAAAGTCAACCGTTTAAATCAACTAAGTATAAGGTTATCAGCAGAAACCTCCAAGTGTCTCATAGATGCAACACAAAGGTTAGGTCTAAGGAATGGGTTCCCAAATGAGAACTAAATCTCCACATGTCTAGGGTCTAACAGAGTCAAAAAAGGGGAGAAAGAGCGGGCCCAAAATGACTAAGTATATAGAGCTGGCAGAAGGAACAACATATCTCATCAGCACAAATTTAAAGGCGCGACCCAAATTGGAGACTCAGATAAGCACAGGCCTTCTACATGTCTGAGGCCTGAAAGGGAGAAGGCTCAAATTAGGTAAGTACAAAAGGTAAGTGAAAGGAGCCATATGTCAGCATGGAGCAAATTCAAATGTAAAATTTAGAGTGGGTTCCCAAATGTGTGTTGGGCCTCCACATGTCCAGGGTCAGACTTATGGCCCCGCGAAGCAAAGGAGACCTAGCCAAAAAACAAAGAAATAAGGCAGATCCATGGAAAGATCCACATGTATCTTTGGTGCAATTTTAAGGCATGGCCTTGTTGTCCACTCAAAATTCCCCGCTCTGATAAGAGTAAAATTTTCAAAATTTTGAGTTTAAGTGTTTTTCTCTAAAATGCCTAAGTCGTGAAATTGAAAAAATCTGTGTTTTGGGTAATTTTGTGTGATTTTCGGGCCTGTCGGAACTTTTTGTCCCATCTGTCCCAAGTACGAAAGTGCATTCTTTTACCCGACCGGCCGAAATCCCCGAAGCTGTCCCATTTTCGGGCCCGTCGGAGAGTTTTTTCCCAAGTGTCCCAAAACTTATTTTGCATGTTGTTCCAATTTCGGCCGAATCATCCTTCCCATGTACTTCGCACTTTCCTGTCCCAAATGTCCCAAAGTTAAAAAGTGCGAGCTTTCCCCCATTTTCAGCCGATTTGCCCGAACCGCGTCCTTCGCGCAATTTTTGTCCCAACTGCCCCATTTAAAAAAAGTGCGAGCTTTCACAATTTCGGCCGAGCCGGTCAAGTCACGTACTTCGGAACTTTTTGTCCCAAATGTCCCAAGGCCAAACGGGCACTTTGATCCAAATTTCGGCCGAAACACCCGAATCGCGTACTTTGCACATTTTCGTCCCATTTGTCCCAAATGCATTTGTGCGTCCTCTCCCTGTTTCACCCGAACCGGCCGAGCCGCGTGTTTCGCGCATTCACGTCTCACATGTCCCAAGTGTACCTAGTGTCATTCACACTTAGTTTTTCCCGCTCACTCCGAGTATGATGCTTTTCAAATTGGTGGTTGTGTATTCAATGCGCATTAAATTCATTCCTCTCTCCAAACGGCTATATAACGAGCATTCCCCTTTGCATTTTTCGCATTGCTTCCATGCTATCTTTGCTCGAACCCTTGCAATTTGAAAACCTGCACGATACCCCCTCCATTTGCAAATTCCTTCCAGAAGTCTAGGTTGCAGCTCCGAGACTATCACTATGAAGATCAAGTTCCAGGGACAGGAGCAAATTTCTCCGCTTGAGTCTGTTGTTAGCAATATAGGGGACAGCGAAGCTCGTCATCTCGACTTCAGTGATTTTTGGGCAAGAATGACAGATACAAACCCTACACCAATGGCACAGATGATTAATGATAGTGGTTTAGCTTTTGCCGGAGGATTCCCAATCTCAGTACAGTGTGCTGATACAGTGCTTTCATGTGGAGCTCACTTCGACACCGCTTCGAGTGAATTGACAAATGTACATGGGGAACTCATTTCCAAGCTGGACGCTGCCGCCATTGGCGCTGCTCTGAGGATTCCGGAGATGGACAATGCTATAGTCGTCTCCCGGGATCAAGCACAGGCTATGTTCGACCAAGACAGTGACAAATATAAGACGCGAGTGGCGAAATCTTAGTTGAAGAACCCTAAGAAAGGTGCTTCTCGTCTATCCAAGACTCTCTTCCGAGTAGATTTCAATGAAGAATTGTCAGACTTCATAATCTTGCTGGCTCGGGTTATGGTTTTACCTTCTACTAATGAGTTCCATTTCTGGATGTGCCCGCTCATCAGCATGGTGTGCGAGGGAACTCAAAATATCAATTGGGCAGAAATCATCAGCATGAATTTGACAGAGCAGTTGTCCAATGTGCAGCAAACAGAAGAAGTTCTACATGACCTCGTACCTGATGTATACCCTGGCAGCGTCACAAGCAATGGTTTGGATTTCTCTTACATTGACGCTCACAAAGATGATCCAGTATATGCTTACTGCCCGCAGTTCACCCTGGAGACCAGCAATCGCAATTTCAGAAGGGTAAATGATGCTTTCACCATGTACGTGGTCAGGTTGCTCGAAGGTGACACTGCTAGAAGGTTTTCAGATGAAGCCATGAACCTGATATAGCACTACGGATGCTTATTTCATCCAATTCAGGAAGTTTTCTTATATCAGGCTTGCTGGCTATGAGAGCACCCCCTTTGCGGCTTCCCATGTTCTGCAATGATAAGATGGCCTTGATAGAGAGTATGCAGACAGTTAGACAAACTGCACAGAACTTGCAGAGATAAGAAGATTTCTGGTTTGCACTTTCCCATCTCTTTGGGAAACAACACTTGTAAAACAAACCCTGGATGCACAGAACATAGAAAGAGCCCTGGTTCCTATCAGTGTCCATTTCTTCAAACCAAGAACCTATTCTTCGACTTGAAGAAGTTCATTGAGCAGAACATCAAGATAATCTATCATCACAGGGACCAGATACAAAAGACTATTAGGCTGACTGTGCAGATGATTTTGAAGCTCAGAAGGAGGCACTATGGTAGGTTCTCTCTGTAATTAATCCAAGAACTCGGTCTTGCACCAGGTTCCTGAAGGACTCCACGATGACAATTCTAACCTATACTCATATGAGTATGATAATGTGATTAAGCACACTCCCTCTAGAGGACCTGGATTGGAATAGGAAGGAAAAAGATGATCTGGCTGAGATCCTTGCTCCGGTCTTAGTCAGGACCAAGGTCTGGTTCAGTACAGGAAGGTCCGAAGAGCTCAGAAGTGTGCACTCAGGAGAATCCTAGCTTCCAAGGATGTTTCAACACCACGGAGGAGAAGCATCGACTCCCATAGTCAGGACACACCTGTGCAAACCCCTACTGCCTCAATCAACGCAAGGACCTGCAGCTTCCACTCCTTCTTCATCCACTCAAGTATATCAGGAAGAAACTCAAAGAGGTTAAGAAGGAGCCTGCATGGAAAAAGATTCGTCCGAGAAAGCAGGTGGAAGTTGCCTTTAGGGACCAGAGAACATCATTGTTCTCAGTGAAAGTGAAGAGTGTGAGATGTACCAGCCCCAGCAAATGCTCCTGAAGATCCAACAGATGAAGGATAAAGAGGTCCAGAGCACTGTGCTTCCAAGTGCCATTGTTTCCTCTACTGCCAGTGACTGTCTCTAGCGCCCCACCCACGTCTCAACTTGAGACAACAGCTGCACAGATCCTTGAGTTTCATGAGTTCCCTATGTCTATTGGTCCTCTTTCCCCTCCTGCAGATTGCTTCCCCTTCCTCCTTTTGCAAGGGTTCAACCTTTTGTTGACAGTAGAAAGAGGAAATCTTCCTCTCGGAGCTCAGGGACCAAATTTTGATGCTGTGGCAGCCATGTTGGGCACTACTCCTTCTCGTGCCAAGAAAGCCAGAGGTCACCTCCAGAATAGTGTCTGATGCTCAAGGTCAGCAATTCCTGGAGATTGCTAAGCCTACAGTAGACAAATCAGAATCAGACTTGCTGACATCTGACTTGGAGCTCTCAAGAATTCCAATGGGGGAGTCTACCTCCTGAAGGTGAGATCCACAACCTCTCAGGAAACAGTCACAAGAGTCATTGGGAGGGTAGAGAAAGGGCAGCAAACTATTGAACAGTTAGAGGAACAAGCCCAAGATTCTCACAGGTTTCATCAAATCTCTTTTGTCTAGGGACAAAGTTTTGGACCCTACCCCATTGACTACTCTTCCACCACCCTGTAGTTTTGAGCCAAGATGAAGTGCAGAGTATCAAAGACATGCACAAGTATTCTATCTATAGCAAAGCTATGGAGGCCATGGTAGAAGATATGCTTGTTGCAGGATTGAACTTCATCGATGAAGCTTTCAAAACTCCATGGAAAAGTAGAAAAATTTGCAACAGAAGCTCTCCTCTACTATTAGGATCATGGATAAAGAGCTCAAACTCTGGAGCAGTTGCATAGTAGACCTCCGCCTTATGGGACAGACAGATGAGAATATCTTACTGGCGAATAAGATTTTTGATGATGCCAAAGGATAATCTGTCGAAGTCCTGGGTTTACAGTGTGGAATGGAAGATCAAAATTTTGGAGGAAGCTTTGGGAGAGCTAAAGAATAGCTGGCAGAAGGGAGAAGCTTTCAAGATGTTGGTTAGCCACAGCTTTCAAGGATATTCATTGTCATCTTCAAGATGAAAACTTCTGGTGCTGTCCCTTGTCCTTGTAAGAAATCAAAGCTCAATTCATAGCTTATGTCAAAGATAATCTATTCAAGGAAAGCTCCATCTCCAAAGAGAAAAGATGAAGGAAATGTCTGCTTCTCTTCAATCTGCCATTGAAGAAGCCAATAAAGATTATCATACTCATATTGAGTTTGATAAATAAATGGAGAAGTGTCTCGGATTTTGGGGTCAGTCTGCAGCCAACACGTCAGTCCCTCGTGGCAGAGATATAGCTGAGTCATTGAAGAAATTCAGGCAGTGGATTTTGAAGACAGTGGGTCCCTCCCAATAGCTGGCCACCTGTCTCCTTCTCCTTTCTTTTCTCTTCTTCCCATTCTTTTCGTATTCCTTGTAATTAGTTAAGGTATTGCAATGAGTGATCTTTAACTATTCTTTAATTAAAAGAAACGGTTACGGAGAGTAACTAACTTGTAAGCTATATAATGGCCTTTCCACGCCATTTTGAAAGGAGGAAGAACTTGGAATATTTGCTGAAAGTGTAAATAGATCTTAAAGAAATCAATACAAAAGGGCTTTTCATTCTCTGTCTATCTAATTCTTGTTATCTCTGTGTTTTCCTTTAATATTGTGGAGATCATTTTGTTCCTAACTCGTTAGTCTCTCTGATTGCATATTGTTCAGTTTTGCAAATACAATGATCTTGTACAACCAAGAAGGAACTTTTTTTCCTTGATTAATAAATCTGAAGAAGGTTATTTATGGAACTTTGTGTCTTTAAATTTAATCTCATTCAGCCATCGCAAATGATCTTGTCTTGAATTCTTTGAAGCTTCGCATACACGAAGAATTATTCTGCTATCTATAATTCTGAATGTTGCTATTCTGCTCATCTCCTTATTCCCTTTCCTTAGTCCTTGTGTAATTGATGATCCTTGTGGAAAACACTTTCGTAAAATCCAAGTTTGACCATAAAACAATGTTCTGTACATTTGTAAATAAGTTCGTTTTTGAATAAGGGAACCTCTCCCATTAAAGAGGAGGGACTTCTTGTCCCCTGACTGTTGCTCTTCTAAAAAGTCCTATCTGACGACCAACAGTTTTTGGTGACTCCGCTGGGGAAAATCACATTCCAGTACTGCAATTTTTCAATCATCCTTTGATCTGGCGACTCCGCGTTTCACTCGAGGGAGAAGGACCCTTGGTATCGAATATTCTTAGTTTCAGCTTTTAGAGCAACAGGGTTTTCCTTTCCCTTCAAATAGAAGAACTCGTTTGACGAGCGCTCCGCCTGTTCAAGATAGAAGTCCTACGGGTGGTATTCCTTCAGAACCTGCTAGTCCCAATCTACGAGCTTTTATCCTAGCTGGTGCTACAGTTCCCTTCCAAGCCGTATTTCCAAGAATGGCGGCACAATTGCCATGGGGTCAACGTGTCGGGCCCCTGGCCCTTACTCAGCCTTTGCATGAGTTACCTAGAGGTAACCGAAAGAACTTCCCCAAGTTTAAAGGAGATGGCAAAGTACACCCTGATGAACACATTGCAGCCTTCATTGTTGCATGTGGAGTCTTGGGAGTTGAACATGAAGACGTCTCAGTAAGGCTATTCGTTGAGACATTACAGGATAATGCTGCTGACTGGTTCTATCACCTTCCGGCTGGTACCATCACCGACTGGAATACAATGAGAACTCAGTTCGAAAGCCGTTTCAAGCCGGCAGAAGATGTGCATGCCCTGCTTGCCCAAATTTCTCAGATAAAGAAAGATCCATCAGAACCCATGAGAGAATTTGTGGCTCGATTCAACAGACTGATCAACAAAATTCCTGTAAATACTCGACCGGTTGATCAAATTCAAAAATGTTTCTTTCTAAATGCTCAAACGCCCAAAGTCAGTTATGCTCTAAGAAGGGCTAATCTTGGAACGTTAATTCTAGATCAAGAACTGGCTGTTAGTGTCGAGGACGACCTGATCATGTCAGGGAAGTTAAAGAGAGATCCTCCCAAGTCTAAATCTGCTGCTTCTTCCTCTTCCACCCCTGGACCCAATACTGATCCATTAGTCCAGAAACTTGCAAATGATCTAGTAGCTATAAAGAAACAATTATCTCAGCATGCCCCATATGCAGACGTTCCAAGAAGAAATTTTCATCCCAGAAACCGTTTGCCTGCTCCCCACACAAGACTGGCACTTGAAGGACCTCCTGTCAAGGTTCCTGTGAATGCAACCCATGAAGTTGAAGAGCCAGATGATGATGTGGACAATGAAGCTTGTGAGGAGTTCCTAGAGGAATTTGATGATGAGGCGGAAGAACTTGAGGGATCTCGGGTTAATTTCTTTACCACCGAAGGCACTGATGATGGAGATAACTATGATGAAGTGGTAGCAGATATGAACAGTGAATCATTTGCTATCATGACTCGAGAACAGACAAGGCAGAAGGAGAAAGTAACACAGCCCATGAAGAAATCTAAGGAGTAGCCGGCAACTATTCCTGTAATTGCCAGAAGAGGATCTCCTATCCCTACCTCATCTGCACCAAAGGTAAGTACTATCAATCCTGCTACCAAAGTTGCTTCTTCTTCTTTTTCTCCTAAGGTTGATAAGCCTAGAATTTCAAATGATGATGGCCCATCCACCTCTGGATCCTTTGATATTGTGGATCATCTAAAAAGGACTAAGGTTCAAATTTCAGAAGCTGAATACTACCAAACCCATCCCAAAGCTTTTGCCAAGATGATCCAATTTGTTAATTCCCATTCCAAGACCACCTCTAAAGGCCTTTTTCCCACTCCTCCTTCTACACCACAGCCTAGTCTGGTAGCTGCTATTACCTCGCCTGGTGACAAAATCAAGCCTTTTTATGTAACACTTCTTATAGCTATCCATAGGCTCAGTAACTGTGTCATAGATTCCGGAGCCTCAGATAATGTGATGCCTGCTAAAGTAGCTCATGCTTTAGGCTTGACCCTCACTCGTACTTATGGATCTTGTTACTCCATGGAAAGTAAGGAAGTGCCTTTGGTTGGAAGGATTAAAGATGCACAAGTGGCTTTTGTTGCTTTACCTGAAAAGAAAGTCTTGGCTACCATCCTAGTAGCAGACATTCCTCCTTCTTACGGAATGTTGCTAAGTAGGAACTTCTGTAAAGATGTGGGTGGAGAGATTCAAATGGATTGGTCACATGCACTCATACCTGTCAATGGACACATGAAGAAGCTGCTGCCTGAGAAACAATCTGAGTATATTGTGCAGAAAACGGATGATCCTAAGGCACAAATACTCTATGAAGATATGGGCCATGGTAATTACATGATTCTGTCCCCTGATGAAATCCAACCCTCCAAAGTATCGCCAAAAGATCCCAATGGTGTTTGGATTTTAGAATTTGATGGAATTTGTTCCTCGACTGGTTCTGGAGCTGGTGTCCTGCTAGTGTCACCTGAAGGCTGCCTACATCCTTTTTCATTTAAATTGCAGTTCGAAAACACTAACAATACAGCAGAGTATGAGGCTCTCATTCTTGGACTGCAAGTGGCCAAAGAACGAGGTGTTAAAAATCTTCTGGCTCATGGTGATGTAGAGCTGATTGTGAAGCAAGTCAGAAGTCTTTTTCAGGTAAAAAATGGGAGGCTGAAGCATTACCGGCATCAGGTTTGGGATTCAATTGAATTCCTTGATGCTTTCTCTATTGAAGCAATACCTAGAGAAAAGAACAGCACGGCTGATTCACTGGCTGTCTCAGGGTCATTACTGATTCCCCATCCTGAATTCTCTCAGGATAAGTTCACTATTGAAATGGTCCACCGGCCTAGTGTTCCTGACAATACTAATAACTGGCAAGTTGTCAACGATGACCAGCATTTGCTTTCCCTCCTGGAACTCAAGGGGAATTTTGAGCAACTGTATTTTGAGGGAAGTGACAACCTGCCTCGTGAGAGTGTGTCCTCTGACCAAGCTGTCACCCAAGGAGAAGAAACAGATCAGGAAGGGTGCATTAAACTCAAAGGAAACAAGATTCCCAAAGGTTTGGTGAGTTTGGAGGAGTTGTTTGATAAACATGACAGATATGTAAAATCTAAAGCTTCTACTGGACCTCAGCAATCAGCTGAGTATGATAAGATTGATATAGGGAGTTCTATTGATCCCAAGCTGGTAAATATTGGGAAATGTTACACAACCGACGAGAGGAGAAAAGCAATTGATCTTCTAAGGAAGTATAAGGATGTTCTTGCATATTCTTATGAGGATCTAAAAGCCTTCAAGCCAAAAGACATGCAGCACTCTATCCCTCTCAAACCAGGAATCAAGCCTTTCAAGCAAAAACAAAGGCAGTATAATCCCAAAATAGATGACACTATATTTCAAGAGATTCAGAAATTGTTGAAGGCTAAAATCATTTTTCCCCATTCACCATTCAACATGGATTGCAAACATTATGCCTGTTAGGAAGAAGAATGGTGAGATCCGCATCTGTGTTGATTTCAGGAACCTGAATCAGGCTTCTCTGAAAGATAACTACCCTCTACCTATGATGGATCAAATATTGCAAGCAGTAACAGGATCTGAAATGTTATCTATGCTTGATGGGTTCTCGGGATACAATCAGGTAGAGGTTGATACTGCAGATCAACACAAGACAACCTTCACCACTCCTTGGGGTACCTTTACCTACAAGAGAATGCCTTTTGGGATGATTAATGCTGGTGCCACTTTCCAGAGAGCTATGGATTTGGCTTTTGGAAGATTGAAAGGGAAATGTATTGTCATATACCTTGATGATCTGACAGTGTTTTGAAAGACAAGAGCAGATCACTTCGACCACCTGGAAACAGTTCTGCAAAGATGCCGAGAGCATGGGATTTCTTTAAATCCTAAAAAATATGTCTTCTGTGTTACAGAAGGAAAACTATTAGGGCACATTGTCTCCAAGGATGGTATTAAGATTGATCCTGAACGAGTTCAAGCCATCCAGCAAATTCCTCTCCCAACCAGTAAAAAAGGCGTGCATTCCTTTTTCGGTAAGATCAAATTTTTAAGAAGATTCATCCCTGATTTTGCTGAATTAACTTTGAACATCTCTCAGATGATGAAAGGGAAGCAAGCGTTTGGTTGGTCTTCTGAAGGAAAGGAATCCTTTAAGGGTATCAAGAAAGCTATTGCTAAAACTCCAGTTTTGGCCTGTCCTGACTTCAGCAAAGATTTCATCATCTATTGCTATGCTACAGATAATACCCTGGGTGCTGTCTTAACCCAAGAAGACTCTGATAGACATGAGCTACCAATTTCCTTCATGAGCTATATCCTGAAAGATCACGAGTCGAAATACACCATGATGGAGAAGCATGCTTTTGCAGTAGTCAAAGCTGTCAAGTAGTTCCGTTTCTATATCCTCAACTCTCACTCTATGGTGCTGGTTCCAGATACGACTGTTAAGTCAATTCTTACACAGCAAGAATTTGGGTCCAAGAGAGGAAACTGGGTGGCTAAAGTCCAGGATTATGACATTGATATCAAAACAACCAAGCTGGTTCGTGGAAAAGGTCTTTGTGAGCTCATTGCTGAAGGATCCAAACATGAGTTGCTGGAGGAGAAAGCTGACATTCCTACTGTTCTATTCCTTAGTTCAGTCGATGAATGGTATTCTAACATTGCCCATTTTCACACCTATGGGGAATGCCCCTCTCATTTAACTGCCAAGGAAAAGAGGATTGTTAAATTGAGATCAACACAATATGTACTCTGGGAAAATGCCTTGTTCAAGCGTGGTTTGGATGGGAGATTTCTGAAGTGTGTGGACAAGGAGCAGCAGAGAAAGTTGCTCTCAGCTTTCCATGATCAGGCATGTGGAGGGCACTATTCATCAATAGTCACAGCTCACAAGATACTCCGGGGAGGATATTACTGGCCTTCCTTGTTCAGAGATGCATCTAAGTGGGTGGATAAATGTGAAGCTTGTCAGACCTTTGTGGGAAGACCTAAATTGGCATCTTTACCTCTCAAGCCAGTTGTGATCGAGGAACCATTTCAACAATGGGGTCTAGACTTCATTGGTACACTGAACCCTGTTTCTAGTGCTGGTCACACGCATGTGCTAACTGCCACTAACTACTTCACCAAATGGGTGGAAGCTATTCCAGTCAAGAGCACTACTTCTGAAGTTGTATGCAACTTCATCAAGGAGAACATCTTGGTAAGGTATGGTGTACCTAACAAGATTGTAACAGATAATGCTTCGAAACTTCTCCTCAACTGAGATAATGGATTTCTGTTATGGGTATGGCATCTCTCTGGCTCATTCTTCAGATTATTATCCCCAGGGGAATGGACAAGCAGAATCCACCAACAAAAATTTGGTGACTATCATAAGGAAGTTGGTCAATGAGTCCCAGCGAAACTGGCATAAGAAGCTTTATGATGCTCTTTGGGTGGACAGGATCACACCTAAAAGAGCCATTGGAATGTCTCCTTTTCAAGTGGTGTATGGAGTAGAAGCTCAATTGCCAGTGACAGTGGAACTGCCAGCCTTGCACCTGATGAAGGCCATTGAAGATACTAGTTTCAGTGATGCTCTGGATAAAAGAATCATGTACCTGCATAAACTAAACGAGGACAGATTGGAGGTTGCTGACAGGATATCTGTTCACCAGTAGAAGGTAAAAGCTCTGTTTGACAAGAAAGCTAGGTTCAGAGAGTTCCAAGTTGGAGATACCGTGCTGTTATGGGACAAAAGACATGAACCTCGTGGCAGCCATGGAAAATTTTATTCCCTGTGGCTCGGACCATTCAAGATAAGACACTTTGCTGGTAAGAACTCTTTCTATCTTCATTACATGGATGGTTCTCCCCTCCCACTTCCTTATAGTGGGTAGTATTTGAAGTTGTTCAAGTCCTAGGTGACTAGGGAGTCCCTTTGTATATTCTGTACAGTGTTTTTGCTTTTCTGCTTTTGGTGTGTTTCCCCTTCTGTTGTTGTGTGTGTTGCCCTCTGTGTTGGTTTGTTTTTGACTCCTTTGCCCAATGGATAAGGCACTGGTCTGCTTCACCAAGTTTGTCTAAGTTCTTGCCTTGTCTCATTCCGGGAATTTATACCAAGTCATCCCCAGAAGGAGCCAGTTGTTGTCCACTCAAAATTACCCGCTCTGATAAGAGTAAAATTTTCAAAATTTTGAGTTTAAGTGTTTTTCTCTGAAATTCCTAAGTCGTGAAATTGAAAAAATCTGTGTTTTGGGTCATTTTGTGTGATTTTCGGGCCTGTCGGAACTTTTTGTCCCATCTGTCCCAAGTACAAAAGTGCATTCTGTTACCCGACCGACCGAAATCCCCGAAGCTGTCCCATTTTCGGGCCCATCGGAGAGTTTTGTCCCAAGTGTCCCAAAACTTATTTTGCATGTTGTTCCAATTTCGGCCGAATCATCCTTCCCGCGTACTTCGCACTTTCGTATCCCAAATGTCCCAAAGTTAAAAAGTGCGAGCTTTCCCATTTTCGGCCGATTTGCCTGAACCGCGTCCTTCGTGCAATTTTGTCCCAACTGCCCCATTTTAAAAAAGTGCGAGCTTTCCCAATTTCGGCTGAGCCGGTCAAGTCGCATACTTCGGAACTTTTTGTCCCGAATGTCCTAAGTCCAAACGGGCCCTTTGATCCAATTTCAGCCGAAACACCCGAATCGCGTACTTCGCACATTTTCGTCCCATTTGTCCCAAATGCATTTGTGCGTCCTCTCCCTGTTTCGCCTGAACCGGCCGAGCCGCGTGTTTCACACATTCGCGTCTCACATGTCCCAAGCGTACCTAGTGTCATTCACACTTACTTTTTCCCGCTCACTCCGAGTATGATGCTTTTCAAATTGGTGGTTTGTGTATTCAATGCGCATTAAAGTCATTCCTCTCTCCAAACGGCTATATAACGAGCATTCCCCTTTGCATTTTTTGCATTTCTTCCATGCTATCTTTTGCTCGAACCCTTGCAATTTGAAAACTTGTGCGATACCTCCTCCATTTGCAAATTCCTTCTAGAACTCTAGGTTGCAGCTCCGAGACTATCACTATGAAGATCAAGTTCCAGGGACAGGAGAAAATTTCTCCGCTTGAGTCTGCTGTTAGCAATATAGGGGACAGCGAAGCTCGTCATCTCGATTTCGGTGATTTTTGGGCAAGAATGACATATGCAAACCCTACACCAATGGCACAGATGATTAATGATAGTGGTTTAGCTTTTTCCGGAGGATTCCCAATCTCAGTACAGTGTGCTGATACAGTGCTTTCATGTGGAGCTCACTTCGACCCCGCTTCGAGCGAATTGACAAATGTACATGGGGAACTCATTGCCAAGCTAGACGCTGCCGCCATTGGCGCTACTCTGAGGATTCTGGAGATGGACAATACTATAGTCATCTCCCGGGATCAAGCACAGGCTATGTTCAACCAAGACAGTGACAAATATAAGACGCGAGTGGCGAAATCTTGGTTGAAGAACCCTAAGAAAGGTGCTTCTCGCCTAACCAAAACCCTCTTCCGAGAAGATTTCAACGAAGAACTGTCAGACTTCATAATCTTGCTGGCTCAGGTTATGGGTTTGTCCTCCACCAATGAGTTTCATTTCTGGATGTGCCCGCTCATCAGCATGGTGTGCGAGGGAACACAAAATATCAACTGGGCAGAGATCATCAGTATGAATTTGGCGGAGCAGCTATCCAACGTCTAGCAAACAAAGAAGTTCTATATGACTTCATACCTAATGTATACCCTAGCAGCATCCAGGCAGTGGTTTGGTTTCTCCTATATCGATGCACACAAAGATGATCCAGTGTATGCCTATTGCCCTCAGTTCACCTTGGAGACCAACAACCGTAATTTCAGAAGGTTCAATGATGCTTTCACCATGTACGTGGTCAGATTGCTCGAAAGGTGATACTGCAAAGAAGGTTTTCAGATGAAGCCATGAACCTGATATCACAGTATGGAGGCCTATTTCATTCAATTTAGGAAATTTTCCTATATCCGGCTTGCTGGCTATGAGAACACCCCTCTACAGCTTCCCATGTTCTGCAATGACAAAATGGCCTTGATTGAAATATGTAGGCAACTAGACAAGTTGCACAAAACTTGCAGAGACAAGAAGATTTCTGGCTTGCACTTTCCCATCTCTCTGGGAAACTACACATGCAAAACAGCTCTGGATGCTCAGAACATAGAAAGAGCCCTAGTCCCTATCACTGTTCATTTCTTCAAGCCAAGAACCTGTTTTGACTTGAAGAAGTTCATTGAACAGAACATCAAGATAGTCTATCATCATAGGGCAGATACAGAAGACTACTGGGCTGACTGTGTAGATGATTTTGAAGCCAGAAGAAGGCATTGTGGCAGGTTCTCCCTGCAATTGATCCAAGAACTCAGTCTATACCAAGTTCCTGAAGGTCTCCAGGATGACAATTCTAATTTATACTCTTATGAGTATGAAAATGTGATTAAGCACACCCCTCTGGAGGACCTGGATTGGAACAGGAAAGAGAGAGATGATCTGGCTGAGATTCTTGCTCCAGTCTTAATCAGGACTAGGGTCTGGTTTAGTAAGAAGATCCGAGAATTCAAGAGGCACTCAGGAGAATATAGCTCCAGGATGATTCGACACCCATAAGAGAGGCATCAGTTCCAGAGTCTGGAACACCAGTGAAACCCCTCCTGCCTCAACAGCTCAGGGACCTATAGAATCTACTCCTTCTCCATCTACCCAGGTATACAGGAAGAAACTCAAAGAGGTAAAGAAGGAACCTACAGAGAATGATCCTCCAAGAAAATAGGTAGAGTTGCCTATAGGGCAAGAGAACATCATTGTTCTTAGTGAAAGTGAAGAAAGTGAGATGCCCACTCCTGCAAATGTTCCTGAGGACCCAGCAGATAAGGACAAAGAGGTCTAGAGCACTGAACTTCCGGGTTCTATTGATTCCTCTACTTCCATTGCCTCCAATTCTCTACTCACGTCCCAACTTGAGTCAACAGCTGCGCAGACCCTGAGTGTCATGAGCTCCCTATCTCTTGGTCCCCTTGCCCCTCCTGCAGATTCTTCTTCCTCTTTTGCTTGGGTGCAACCTCTGGTTGACAAAAGGAAGAGGAAATCATCCTCTCAAAGCTTGGGACCAAATTTTGATGCTGTAGCAGCCTTGTTGGGCACCACTCCTTCTCGTGCCAAGAAAGCCAGAACCACCTCCAGAATTGTGTCTGATGCCCAAGGTCAGCAATTCTTGGAGATTGCTAAGCCTACAGTAGACAAATCAGAATCAGACTTGCTGACATCTGACTTAGAGATTTCAAGGATCCCTATAGGAGAGTCTACTCCTAAAGGTGAAATTCACAACCTCCAGGAAACAGTCACAAGAGTCATTGGAAGGGTAGAGAAAGGGCAGCAGACTATTGAACAGCTGGAAGAACAAGCCCAAGTTCTCACAAGTTTTATCAAGTCACTCTTGTCTAAGGACAAAGTTTTGGACCCTACCCCCCTTGACTGCTCTACCGCCTCCTGTAATTCTAAGCCAAGATGAAGTGCCAAAGTATTAAAGATATGCACAAGTATTCTGTCTATGGCAGAGCTATTGAAGCCATGGTGGATGACATGTTTGTTGCTAGGATAAACTTCATCGATGAAGCTTTTAAACTACATGGAAAGGTAGACAATTTGCAACAGAAGCTATCCTCTTCTATTGGGGTTATGGATAAAGAGCTTAAACTCTGGAGCAGTTGCATTGTAGACCTTCGCCTCATGGGACAAACAGATGAGAACGTCTTACTGGCGAATAAGATTTTCGATGATGCCAAAGACAATCTATCAAAATCCTAGGTCTACAGTGTAGAGTGGAAAATCAAAGTCCTGGAGGAAGCTGTGGGAGAATCGAAGAACAGCTGGCAGAAGGGAGAAGCTTTCAAGACACTGGCAGCTGCTGCTTTCAAAGATATACATTGTCATCTTCAAGATGAAAACTCTGGTGCTTCCTTGTCCTTGCAAGAAATCAAAGCTCAATTCAGAGCTTTTGTCAAAGATCATCTATTCAAGGAAAGCTCCATCTCTAAGGAAAAGATGAAGGAAATTTGTTCTCTTCAGTCTGCCATTGAAGAAGCAAACAAAGATTATCATACTCACGTCGAGTTTGATAAAGAGATGGATAAATGTCTGGGATTTTGGACTCAGTCTGTAGCCAACACGTCAGTCCCTCGTGGCAGAGATATAGCTGAGTCATTGAAGAAATTCAGGCAGCGGATTTTGAAGACAGTGGGTCCCTCCCAATAGCTGGCCACCTGTCTCCTTCTCCTTTCTTTTCTCTTCTTCCCATTCTTTTCGTATTCCTTGTAATTAGTCAAGGTATTGCAATGAGCGATCTTTAACTATTCTTTAATTAAAAGAAACGGTTACGAAGAGTAACTGACTTGTAAGCTATATAATGGCCTTTCCACGCCATTTTGAAAGGAGGAAGAACTTGGAATATTTGCTGAAAGTGTAAATAGATCTTAAAGAAATCAATACAAAAGGGCTTTTCATTCTCTGTCTATCTAATTCTTGTTATCTCTGTGTTTTCCTTTAATATTGTGGAGATCATTTTGTTCCTAACTCGTTAGTCTCTCTGATTGCATACTGTTTAGTTTTGCAAATACAGTGATCGTGTACAACCAAGAAGGAACTTTGTGTCCTTGATTAATAAATCTGAAGAAGGTTATTTATGGAACTTTGTGTCTTTAAATTTAATCTCATTCAGCCATCGCAAATGATCTTGTCTTGAATTCTTTGAAGCTTCGCATACACGAAGAATTATTCTGCTATCTATTATTCTGAATGTTGCTATTCTGCTCATCTCCTTATTCCCTTTCCTCAGTCCTTGTGTAATTGATGATCCTTGTGGAAAACACTTTCGTAAAATCCAAGTTTGACCATAAAACAATGTTCTGTACATTTGTAAATAAGTTCGTTTCTGAATAAGGGAACCTCTCCCATTAAAGAGGAGGGACTTCTTATCCCCTGACTGTTGCTCTTCTAAAAAGTCCTATCTGACGACCAACAGGCCTAAAAGGTAGTTTCCAAATGAGCACCAACCCACCACATGTCCTAGAGTTTGAAGAGGTGAAGTCAGTCATTGAAAATTCTAAAAGCCTATGGAGACCTCCACATGCCTTGACCACACAAGTTCAAAGGTAAAATCTAGGGGCACTTTCCAAACAAGCGCAAAGCCTCCACATGTCTCGGGTCAAGAACGATGTCTCCATCAATAAGAAGAACTAAGAGAATAATACATAGGAAAATGAGGAGCCCAAAGAAGCTACCACGTGTCAGTCCAAAGTGATTTCAAGAGAGAAAGGAAGGAGCCAAATCATCAAGACGTGTGAGGCTACCATGCAGACCTAGTACAGACAAACTCTTTTAAATATTGTGCACCCATGACTGTGATCTTTAGACAGCAATGTCTTTCGACTGGAAACTTGGATTTGGGTGGGAGTGGTTTTTTCGAAAAGATCGCAGCACTGGCTTCTCACTTGCCTCCATTAATGTTTTGGCCTGCTAATTTAGGGGGTTGTTAAGTCTCTCACCTTCCTCCATGATGAAGAAGGCATGGGTCTTGTAGGAAAGCACATCACTGTTATAGGTAGAATTTAATATGTTGCAGGGGTGGTTCAAATAGAGTTTGATTTCCCCTCTCTCTTTCTCTCTCATTCATATATATATTGTAAAGGACGGGCATATTCGAATGATTGGTCATTGTTTTCTCTCCTACACCCCTATCTCTTTCTTCCTTAGGGTAGAATGTTAAGTCTATGTCTTCTTTCATGGATTTATAATGGCATTTTCTCACCCCTAACCCACTTATGATGTACTGTGTAACTTCTGGAGCAATATAATCTATTTCGTTATGCATTTTTCCATCCCTGGCTCATTTTATTATCTCTTCTTACCTCTCATCATTTCATGGTATATTGTGCATACTCTTATGTTTATTAGAGGTTCTGAGAGCTGTGCTTAGTGGGTCTTGAAGTGGCATTCCATGTGAAATCTATCTTTGGTCTATGGTTCATCTTGTCCTCCCCCTCCACTCCTCACCTCTCTCCAATTTAGGTAGTTTGGATTTGGGATCAGCCACTTAATTTTCTGGTGTATCATTGCTTATTGTAGGCTCACTTTCACTCTCTCTCTCTCTCTCCTTGTCCCCTTTGAATGGCTAGATTAGGTTAGATAGGTTCTTCCTGCACTGGAGTATCTTGTGGTAGGTAGATTGGGAAGAACGAACCAGCCTTCTCTAGAGGTCCATCTCAGGTTTGTAAGTCCCACAACTTAAGAGATGGTCCAATGTTTTGCAATCACACCGAATGCTCCATTTCAAACTCAACGCCATTTGGGGGTGTTGTTATTCTTCACTAACAACAACCTTTTTTTTCCATTTTTAGTTCAATGGTGAAAGGGGAGAGCAAGAGGGTTTGTCATATGTGTAGTCGTAGGTGTGCTAGTAGTTATATCTTAAAATGAGGAAGCATATGTATGGAACAAGCATTTTTTTTCAGAATATTCAAGACCACTTCGATCATACAAATGAAAAGGATATCTGATGTGGGATGATTATTTTATGACTATTACATTTCTTTCATCCCAACGATCCGAAGATGCAAATGTGGATGTGGGAACATGCTTATTGATTCAGAATAGAGCTACCCTTAGAATTGGATACACTGGCTTTGCAAGGGGCTATTTTGATGATGATGTTCCTTGGGCTAAAAAATCTATCATATGATATCCATTTTTTACCAAGTATCCTTATGGTTTCCATGTCGAAGTTAATTCATTTTTTGATACAAATCACGCTTTAATAGCAGGATAGAGGATCTATGTTATAATGTATCCACGCAATAAATGTGTCAAGATCCACATTAAGAAATTATATTATCTTTGAACCATAAATGGTTGGTGATTCTCTTCACAACTATTTATTCCATGTATTTGGCTAAAGCACAATTTTTTTTGTTGAAGCGGTTTTAGAGAATTTCAGATGATGTACAGATTAAAGATTTTTTAATGTGCACGAACTATTCGATGGGATGCTAAAACTGAGTTAAATCCTTGTGGAATGTGGGTAAACCAGATTATAGAACCTCGTTAAATATTAATACAAATATTTTCAAGACATGGTTCATCTCACCTTGTCCATCATAATTCTCGTAGTTTAGTTTTACATTTGCAATGAAATAAATTTAAAACCTTGGAGTATCTCACAGTCGATTATTTTAAATAAAATTGTTTTGTAAAAAAATAAAATGAAATCTAGCACTTACGTAACCAAAATAACAATTAATATTCAATCATAAAATTAAACTCCTCCTTTGGACACAATCTGGAAAACTTTGTAACTAGACTATTTTCATAAAACAACATAACTCCTCCTTATGATTTTTACTAACGACTTGTAATTTTATAGTCATATATGGTTACGAAGACAACCTTATGCACTACTAGACCTCGCAAATGAAATATTTGTGCTTGTGTCAATTGGTTGTGGTGATAGCTAGCTAATTTAACTAAAACAACCATTTTTATCTACCTTACAAAGCTAGAAAAAGCACAATTTCAAGAGACTTCTAAAAGAACACTCTGAGCCCCGTAAAAGAGATATCAAGCATAGTATGTGTTCCTTGTTATGTAGACAGTCACGTTAAGCATTAGCTCAACCTCATTAAACTATTTTAACTCTCTTCCCCACTCCTCTAGAGCCTTGGTACTCTATTTTTCCCTTTTAGGATGCTACTAAAACTTAAAAGTTGGCTTTAATTTTGACCCACTATTTTATCCTTGAACAATGAAATGCTTGACGACCTTCATAAATATCTATTATTTTTAATACACAATTTCATTGAAACTTCAATTTGGGAAAATTACATTTGTGGTTAGTTTGGAAAAGACATTTTATAGGCCTTCGGTCATCATTTTGACTAGGTCAAATTAGACCAATTATGACCTATGGCTCAAGAAAACCCATCGCCGTTTGAAGCGTGTTGAAAATTTTTGTACTTGTACAAAAATGGGAAAATAACTTTGTTACGATGGGTATCATTGATGAAATATACCTAAGCTATGGGAGATTATATTAGATTATTTTGTTACTGCGGATTTATTAAAAATATTACATGAAATCTGCAACTATGTGTGTTGTTATAAAACGTAACAGATCACATAGTCTACAATCTCATGACCATCCTCAATAAAAGAATATAAGCCCTAAAGGACAATTATGTTGTCTTGATGAGGACATCGAGTTGCAGAGTAGGTGAAGTGTAATGTTATGGAACAAAAAACATAAGAGAAAATCACATAAAAATAAGAGTTCATTACTGAATGTTACAAGTTATATTCAATGTTCTTTCCTTCATAATTAAGTCATTCAATTATGTTACTGAGTTTTTTAGTTCATTATATAATCCATATAGAAATTAGAAATGAAGAAAGAGATATACAATTCATTTACAGAATTCAATGCTTTATTCATAAGGAGAGTCAAATGTTTCCCATAGATGCCGTGGGATGTAACTGAAAAGTAAAGTACATGTACTGAAAAGAAAGATGCACAGAGAAATAAAAGGAGTATAAGTGAACCCATCATTGCGTTATATATTCTTCGTTGTGCAGAGCATCTCCTTGCTAGCTCCTTTCATCCTAAACGCATGGTACCTGAAAAGCAAAAATAAGGAAATCATCAATAAAGAGATCAGGGTTAATCCATATTCCTACACTATCTTACTTCATGCATATCAATCTTCCCCTAAACAGAAAATGTATTCCGCTTGAAGGACAAACTGCATGCATGTTTTAATCACTCAGAAAGATGGAAGTGAAAAGATAGAAGAAAACATGGACATAAGAGAGGACAAAATCCCTAAATATTTTCTAATTGTTTTCCTAAGTGTGCAGATATAGGCTACAAACAAAGAGAGAAATAAACAAGTCATAAGTACATGCTAAAAATAAGGAAGAGTGTAAACAAAAAGTTCAACAACCATTCTACAAATGGAAGAAGTTAGATCTCAAAAGAGAGAATGGAAGATAGAAGTACATTTTTTAGTTTGCAAAGAAGAGGGAGAATTAGATTTCAACTTGAAGCTAAAAGCAAAAAAGGATTATAGCTGAAACAGGATGAGAGAGAAGATTCTGGGAAAATTTTAACAGGGATTTTCTATGTAAAATGGACATTTAAAGCTTTTCATCATGTTTTTTCAATTACTACATGCTTTAAAAGAACTATGAAAATCAAATAAGTGATACAGAAAGTAGAAATGTATTACATGATCAAGAGAAATAGCTATCATGTTTTTAGTTCTCAATTTCTATATCAGTTCAACATGAAAACTGTTAACTTTTGTATCCTGGATCAGAATATATAACTATTATTTCTGAAAATGCATTAAAGAAAAGATTTTGAAATTTTTTTGCTAGGGATTATCCTTATAAAATCAACATTTCATATTTTTCAGCATACATATCAAAGTTGTAGTGAAAGGAAATATAGTATATAATCACAGAAAATAAATGGAACTACAACTTCAAAAGTATGAAAGAGATCAATTTTAGAGATGTTCTAAATCTCATAATGAAATGAGATTGTTATGAATTTCTAAATGCAGTGGATTTCAGTCACAAAAGTAAGAGTACATCACTATAAACATACAACTTTTCAACAGGTTATCATTGGTGTCAAAATGGGGCTACTAGCTAGTACAAAAGTTCATTTCTGATCTCAAAATGATTAAAGGCTTACAACTATTATTTTAAGATGAAAGTTTCCAATAATTACGAGAAACCAATTTCATTCAAACACTCATCTCAGAAGAAATTTCAGTTTTCAAACAATCTCAGATTGGAAAAGGATTAAAGTAGGTATGCTCAAAGGAGTGCTACATAATTCTCAAAGGATCAAGTTGATCCTAAACAATGACTTACAACAGAATTGATTTTCCAGACTACAAAAATCAAGCCAATGTTTTTATAACAAACCTGAAATAATATACAAAACCTATTTTTACAGAGAAACAAACTGATACACACAGTTCCTGAGTTTCAGATTTCAATAATAACATTCATAGTGAAACAAAACTATCAGAGGAAGGATGAAACTAAAATCTACATCTACCCGGAGATCTTTCAGAAGTAAAGTCAAACACAAAATATTTAATTCTAAGCTATCATGAAATTGATGGAATCAGAGATTTACCTTAAAAGGAGTGTTACACGAACTCAAGGCAAAGAAAAGAACCTCAGAAAAAAAGTGTTCATGTTCGAAGAGACTCACATGGGTCAAAGTATAATATATTTATAACCTTGAAGTCTATAAAATGACAAAAAACATCCACAATCCTCCCACTCAGAAAACTCGTAAAGGAGATACAGATTCTCAAAGATTCAAAGGGCTGAAAGATGCAGAAGAAAATCACTTTATGGCCAATACAGGAAAATGAGGAAAATGAACAACCCTCTATAGCGAGATAAGAATACCCAAATAAAAAAAACATTCAGATCTGGAATGAAAAGAAGAATATGCACAAATAAGAAAATACAAACAACCCTCGAGAATCATCAGGTTCTGATATTCAAAAAGCACCAAGAATATAATACAAAGCTTTGGTGGCGAAAGACAAATAGAGATACCAAGTCCTTACCTTATGTGAATGGCGCTATGAACCATAATAGGAGAGACGACCATAGAATGAAAAAAATTGATCTCAAAGAAATGATGATGGTGGCCGCCTTTGTAACCTTACATAGAAAACTCAAAAGGAGAAAACCGAGTCTCAGAATGACCACAGGAAACTCAGAAAGGGCCAAGCTTCATGAAGGAAAATGGTGGCCATTGTGAAAATAGAACTCCACAATGGTCAGGATCAAAACCCTCACAACTATGCAACATCAAAGGATCAAAATGGTTCACGCAAAGAAATATCAAAGAACCACACTGGAGGAAGAAAACGATTTTCATTAGAAAATCCAAGCTCGTTGATGAAAGACAGATAGTGAGATATCACATTAAGATTTCAAAGACCATAAGCCAAATAGACCTGAGCTAGAAGTGATCAACTATGGCGGCCACAGAAAATGGTCGCAAATGGCTTAAAACAACTTAACCATAGAGTTTGAAAAGAGGAATCAATAAACCCTAACCACATCTAGAATAATCGATGGCTCAGATTCGCTAATTAAAACGATCAAATGGAAAAAGATCATGCTCAGAGATCAAAAAATAACCATGGTAAGCCTCCCATCGACCAACATTCAATGCATACAGAAACCCTAACCACATGTCATAAATCGATGGCATCAAAAAACACGTACAGAGATCAATGGCCCGGTTTTCATCATCAATATCAAAGAAAACTCAACCTGAGTTAAATCTCCACCTAAAAAATGCATGGAGGGGTGAGTCACCATGGGGAGGGGGCCATCCCACATCACCAAACTAATAATCATTACCATAACTTTCAAAACTAAAGTCAATTAAAAACAAACAAAAGCCGACCAAATCATTATAAAAGTGATCAAATTAAAGGTATTTACAACCTTTTTCCTTCAAATAATTCCAAGGCCGATAACTATGGGACATAAAGTATATACACACGTTGCGGAGTAAATCATAGTGACACTTTGTTTTTTACCATGTTCCCCCATGCACATCTAGACATAATAATATGCTAAGTCCACAAGGTGGCCAAACCTAGTAACGTGAAGGTGGTCCCCACACCATGGAGTTGAAGTGGAGTTGCAAGTGTTATCCATGTGATCACTAGAAAATAGAATGAGTGTCAACATCAAAGACAAAAGTGGTCCAAGTCAGATTTATACTTGGATAAATTATTTTGCAAAGTATTGCAATTAATGTAATTATTTTACTCATAGGTAGAGAATTGATTTTTTACAGGCTTCACAAGAAGACAGAACAGAGAAGAGACAAGTTGCATGCCATGGAGAGAGACTTGCCTAGCAAGCAATTTTATTTTGGTAAAATTATTCACCTAGCTTTATTAAAATAGAACAGTAAACTTGAGTTGACCGAGATGTAATCAAAGGCTATTAAATCCTCTTGTAGTAGTTTATATTATTTTATCCTTTTATTTATTATTAAATAACGGATAAAATTAGGATGCATGGGCGAGTACAAGCCTTAGGCTATTTTTAAGAAGGGGGTGGAATTTGTTAGTCTATATATTGTGTGCCTTTGCAAAGCACAAGGATCTTCCTGGAGAACTTTTGGATATATGAGTACTACAGTAATTTTTGCTAGTTTTTTCCTCTGAGTGTGAAGTATTTTCTACCTTTCCAAGTTATTTTGTAGTCTTTTGTATGTTATATTAATCTTGTGAATGCAAATTCCCTGATCAACCACATTACCCTTCTACAAATTTCAGTCCTTTCTGCTTAATTTTTGATGTGCGTGTTAACTTATTAGTACTTTTTTGATCCTCCCTTAGTACAATAAAGTGTTTTTCCCTTAGATATTCTATAGAAAAATGATTGGTTTGTCCATCAAAAATCTTCCACAGTTCAGTTATACATATACTCAGTCAAATCCCTCATACAAATTTGGTGTATCACCTTAGTTTTAATCATTTTAAAAATCATATTTTACCCTCAAACTCCAAGAAAAAAGTTTAGGATACACCAATAAGGAACTAGCCTTGATACCAGAGACTCACCTGGAAAATAGGTATACCCAAAGACCTGAGGTGTTTCCATTGTATCTACAAAAGAGAGAGATCATTTGTGCAAGCTTAGAAAACCTACAACCATCTCTCTATAGGGTGCAATTTCAAGAGATAACAATTTTTGGCATGCCTAGTGGGATAACAAATCAGATCTGCATGCGAGTTTCAAACCTACAACAGATCTACATCAGATTTACAACAAATTAAAAGTCACTTTTGGGAGCAAACTGCAGCTAATTTATTCTAAACATTTTATGATCTTTTGGTGACTTTGTTAAACTGAATTTAGACCCGTATTGCAGCATGTTGCATCCCTGAAGTGACTACAAGATCATCGGTAAGAAGAATTCCTTCTAAATTTATTTCTTTACCTTTGAATTTTGTTAGAATGAGAAGAGTTGGTAATACTTTATCTTATAATAGACCTAGTTTTGGTAACCGTCCTCCTAATATTCCTTCACCACATGTCAATTTTTCTATCAATATCCCATTTTTATCAATGGCCCTTCAACCACGTAGGAATTTTGTGCCCTTTACTAATGGCATCCCATTAGTAATTCTAGTTTATCATGATATTCCCAATGCTACCATGAAAAGTTTTCCATCATTCATGGGTGAAAATCAGGTTACACCAGCTGAACATATCAAAGATGTTGCAGTCCATAATATCACTCATGAAGACATAGCTCTAAGACTTTTAGCTACATATTTTAAAGGGAAAGCCTTGTAATGGTATAAAAACCTAGAAATTGGAAGCATAGGAACTTGGGATATTTTAGGTGAAAAATTGCTAAAATTGTTCCAGGACAATTTAGATCGTTTGTCTTTCATTGAACAGTTATCTACTATTAAAAGATCTCCCAATGAATTTATGTCTAGTTCCAATATATTTTTTTCTAGAAATTGGGAGAGAATTCTAGCAAGTGTCAAGCCTCAAGTTGATCATTCTTTCCTTTATTATCTTAGAGCATTAAACAATGATATCTCAACTATGATTCAGTCAATGGGTGGAGAGACACTCCCAGCAGCTTATAATATTGCTATCCAAGCTGAAAATAGTCTTATTGAAGCTAGAAAATTGGTGCCAAGACCATCAATGCCCTTTTCGGTAGATATAATGCGTATTCCTCATCCTATTACAATCATAGAGCCCACTGTTGTAGCTCCATCAGATGATGTATTAAAATCTTTGTAGACTATGGAAAATAAGTTGAATTCAATTAAGAACAAAATTACATTACCTAGAAGACCCTACCAGGGTCCTTATCATCCCTACCAATAGAATCAACAAAACAGGTAGTCCTATCAAAATTATTAGAATTAGAGGCACCCTTACCAGTAAATGTAGTTTGACCCAAAGGCTCCTAGTTCTTTTAATGTTTTAGTACTAGTTAATATGGCTACAGAGGAGTGATGTCAACCTTACAATCAACCTCATTCAGTTGCAAATTTCCCAAATGAATTTCTAAATCTGAATCTTGTTGCACAATCTTAATCTGAAACATTGTTTATGCCTCAAATGGAGGGTGGGAAGCAAGAGACTCATGTCTAGAAAGCACCTGAATAGAATTTAGTCAGTTTTAATGAGAAGGATTTTGTTGCAATCACTACTAGGGCTCAAGGGAGGGCTGATGAAAATCGAAAGCCACAAAATAGGCCTATCCTACCTACTGTCATTGATAAGACAACATCTACAGCTCTAAAGTCAACTAGCAACCCTATTGTTCATAAAAATTTAGCAAGTGGCCTAGTTAATAAAAGTCATCAAAGATAGCTACAACCTGATCCAAGAAGACTGTTTATACCTCGGATATCCAAGGCAGCTCAAGCAGAATCAGTTTTTGCTAAAGCCTACTCTAAAACAGTTGATTCTGTCTCCAAGACATTTGTTTCTTGTAACATTGTTGATGTAATGAAAAACCATAATGTTAACATCTCAATGTGGTACGCTCTAAATATTCCTAGACAACAAGATTTACTTTCTCATGAACTAGCTAAGCTGCAAATTTCTTCAAGTACAATAGAAAAGGTAGTTTAGAAGACAGACATGGTCCTTAGAATGTTTGAGCATGACCGTATTAAAGAAGTTAAGTGGATGGTTTAGAAAGTTCTGAATGCTCATGACATTAAGAAACCACCATCATTTTTGTTATCACTGATTATTGGAGAACATTTAGTTCATAATTGCATGGTGGATAGTGGTGAAAGTAACATAGTTATGCCAAAAGTGATTATAGAAAAATTAGGCTTGCAGTATGAGCCTACAGAAAGGAGTGTCTTACAGCTTGATGGAACTGCAACTAATACGGCTGGTATAATCAAAAATTTGGAGGTAACGTTACATGCTTGCCCAAATGTTTCTATTCTGCAAGATGTTATTGTTGTGGATCTACCTCCATACTTTGCCTTGTGCTTATCTAGAGATTTCACAGCAAAAATAGGAGGTTATCTCTCTTTAGATTGGTCCTTCTTAGTTTTTACTACACGTTAT
Organism: Taxus chinensis; assembly: GCA_019776745.2. Lineage (NCBI taxonomy): Eukaryota > Viridiplantae > Streptophyta > Pinopsida > Cupressales > Taxaceae > Taxus > Taxus chinensis. The sequence goes on along the minus strand of CM034153.1, from coordinate 130,472,529 downwards.
GGAACTGAGGTTACTATCAATTCAGAACCACTGGCCAGATTCCATATTGAGCCTCATTCTCCAAATACAGTAGCTAATTACCCAGCTTTAGAGAAATCTAATTTTGATGATGTAGCACATGTTTCAGCATTATATGGTATTTCTAGCATGTTCATGGACAAAAAAATAGTTGAAGAACATGCCCATGATCCTTGTAAGGAATTTGAAGAACATATTTTTGGTGTATATTGTATGCATGAAGAAAATACACCACTTCCCTTGCTATCTAAAACAAAAAATTCAGCAGAGGGGATTTGGAAGCTTTGTTTTGATGGAGCTAAGAACAAGAAAGGACATGGAGCATGTTTGATGATCACTTCCCTAACAAATGAAAGGTATTTCTCATCTTTGAGTCTCCAATTTTAATGCACTTGTAATGTAGCTGAATACAAAGCATTAATTTATGGCTTACTTTGGGCCAGAAAGAAAGGTATCAGCACATTACAAATCTTCAATGATTCTGATTTGGTTATCAATCCAGTAAAAAACTTCAATGTTTGTAAGAATCCACTAATGAAGTCTTACAAACATAGAGTTTCAGACTTAATTGAAGATTTCAATGCCATTAATATTCAATCTATTCCTAGAGTTGAAAATAAGCATGTAGATAAACTTGCACCAGTTGCTGCTAGTTTTGAAGTGCTAGAACAGATGGAAAACAACAAAGTTTGGCCTCATATTAAGCTAATTTTCAAGCCTTCTATACCTAATAATGAATCAAATTGGCAAGTTTTTGAATGTAATGATCAAATCTACAGGTTTTTGCAACAGGAAGCTTAATTGTATGTAGTAAATCAAGATAAGTTACAACATTTATATGGTGATTAGATTGTCTAACTAAAGAAAAATAAATTTCCTTGAGGTCTGGTCACATTGGAAGACATCTTCAGTACTAATGATCAGTTAAGAAAAGATAAAACTAAATTGTCAATGCATGCTGATAACTATGAAGAGATTTCAATTGATGAAGGGAAAAATTTACTTCTTGGAAAGATATGTTCCTTAACCGAAAAGTAATCATTTATTGATCTTTGCAAAGAGTTTAAGGATGTATTTTCCTGGAAATAACAAGACCTGAAAGGATTTGATCCCATTTTATCATAGCATACTATTGAATTACATCCAATGCTAAGCCTGTAAGACAGAAATAGAGGCTTGTAAATTTAAAAATAGAACCTTTGATGAGGTAAAAATTATCTAAATTGATTTAATCAGGTATTATCTTTCCAGTTAAGCATTCAAGTTGGGTATCTAGTCTTGTTCCTATTAGGAAGAAGAGTGGTGAAATCAGATTATGTGTAGATTTCAGATATTTTAATAAAGCATCATTAAAAGATCATTACCCACTCCCAAATATGGATCAGATTTTGAGACCAGTATCAGGTTTAGATAGACTATCTCTTCTAGATGGCTATAGTGGATATAATTAGATTTTAGTTAGAGAAGAAGATAGGTATAAAACAACTTTTACCAACAAGTGGGGTATTTACGCAAGTACAAAAGAATGCCTTTTGGTCTTTCGAATGCCGATGCAACGTTTCAACATGCAATGGACATGGCTTTTCGCAGCTTATTAAATAAATGCATCGTTATCTATTTAGATTATGTGACTATATTTTCAAAAGATTCTAAAGAACATCTAATGCATTTAAGGTAGACTTTTCAGCTATGTATGTAGTTTGGAATACCTTTGAATCCCAAGAATTCGATCTTTTCAGTACATTAAGGTAAATTACTTGGTCATATTGTTTCTAAGCAAGATTTAACAATTGACCCTTTCAGAATCGAAAATATATCATAGCTATCATTGCCTCAACATAAGAAGGCATTGCAATTTTTTCTTGGAAAAATCAACTTTGTTAGAAGATTTGTTCTATATTTCACAGTATTGGTTAAATCATTAGCAACTATGTTAAAGAAAGAGAAAAATTTCTCTTGGACCAGCAAAGGAAGGGAAGGTTTTGAAGCAATAAAATCAGTTATCTGTCAGGCTCCTACTCTTGCAAATCCAAATTTTGATAAAGATTTTAAAATGTATGCACAAGTTATAAGAGCTGAAACAATCTCAACTATTTTGACTCAAGTTAATGATGAGAATATTGAGCAGCCAATTGCTTTCTTCAGAAAAAGTTTACATGATTACGAAACAAGGTACACATTTCTTGAAAAATAATTACTTTTAGTAGTTATAGGACTAAAGAATTTTAAGTACATGCTTTCAAAAAAAAAAATTCACGTTCTTGTTTCTCATCCAAGTGTGAAAGCTTTCATTTTAAATAAAAAATTGAATGAGAAAAGAGTAGGCTGGATAACGAAGGTTATGGAATATGATGTTGATATTTGGGTTGCTTAGACTATTTGAGGTAAAGGTTTATGTGAGCATCTAATTGCTGATATGGAAAAATAGCAAGCTGTAGAACCCAAAGATTTAGAAAAGCATGCTGAAGTTGTGTATCAACAATCAAATATCCTGGTCAAGCCAGAAAATCAATAACCTGAACTTGCTCGAGAGATCCAAGAATCAAGGTCGATGACTCATTTGGTAAACTTCTTACAGCATGTCACCTATCTAGAAGGTATGGATAAGAATAAATGAAGATATTTTAGATTACAAGCTATTCCTTATCTTTTCATTGATGGTGTATTGTTTAAAAGGGATATAAATGGGATCTTGCTATGATGTGTTGATTATGATAATATTCAGAAAATATTATTAGAATTTCATGAAGGACCTGCAGGAGGTCACTTCTCAGCATGTACCACAACTTTAAAAATTATGAAAGTAGGTTACTAATGGCCTATCATATTCAAAGACTATTTTGAATGGATTATAAAGTGTAAGAAATGTGCCTTCTTTGTTGGAAAAGAACATTTTGCTTCGTTGCCTATGCAACCTATTTTAGCTGATCAACCTTTTACGAAGTGGGGTGTTGATTTTATTGGCATGATAAACCCACCTTCATCACAATGATGTAAGTGGATCTTAACTACTATAGATTATTTTACATGATGGACTGAAGCAATAGCATTAAAAGATGCTAATGAAGCTTTGATACTATCCTTTTATGAAGGAATAGTTTACAAATTTGGTGTTCCAACAACTATCATATCAAATAATGCTTAAGCTTTCCTTGGTACAAAGGTAAAAGATTGGGCTATTAAACATGGACTATATCTAATTTCTTCATCTAATTATTACCCACAACGTAATGGATTAGCTGAAAGTACTAACACGAATCTGTTAAGAATCATAAGAATAACACTCAAGGATAATCAAAGAGCTTAACAGCTGATGTTGAATTCTGCACTTTGGGATGACAGAGTGACTCCTAAAAGATCAGTTAGCAATTCACCATACAAACTTGTGTATGGAAAAGAAGCAAGAATGCCTATTTCGGTTGACTTACCTACCTTAGATTTGCTACATCAAATGGAGCTACTTGAGAACGAACCATTACAGGTTTGTTATGCAGAGTTAATGGAATTATAAGAGCTGAGAGATCAAGCTCATTTAAATATGGAAAAGAATCAGAAAAAAATCAAGAAGACTTTTGACAAGAAATCCAAATTCAGAGTCTTCAATGAAGGAGATATTATGTTAAAGTGGGATGTTGATCGTGCAAATCCAGGAAGACACTCAAAGTTTGATACACTCTGGAGTGGTCCTTACATGATTTCAGTTTGCAAGGAACACAACACTTTTTAGCTTTCGAAGCTGAATGGAGAGGAACTTCCCATTCCTATGAATGGTATGTTTCTCAAACATTGTTATTGAAAATCTTACAGTGATCGTTAGAGTAGGATTTCCCATCAATAAGTGCAGTTTCTACACATTGCATCATTTTTAAATTCAGTAAGTGTATTCGTGCACGTGATTTGGTTTACCAGATCCTTTCCCAGCTTTAGTTTGTTTTAGAAGGGTTGGACCTTTTCGAAAAGGTAGATTTTGGTTATATGCTTCAGAATCCATGCCCAATAGATAAGAGCAAGGCACTGGCATATAAGTTAGTAGGTAAATTTCCTCGCATGATCACCAGAAATGTTGAAAAAATTTGCACTTGTGTAAAAATTGGCAACTCAAAACTTCATTGCGATGGGTAGCATTGGTGAAGAATACCTAAGCTATGGGAGATTATATTATATTATGTCATTACTACTAATTTATTTAAAACATTACATGAAATATGCAACTATCTATGCTGTTACAAAATGTAACAGATCACATAGTCTATAATTTCATGACCATCCTCAACAAAAGAACACAAGCCCTGAATGATAGTTATGTTGTCTTGACGAGGACATTGAATTACAGAGTAAGTGAAGTGTAAAGTTTTGGAACAACAAACATAAATACAGATCACATAAAAATCAGAGTTCAAATCTTAATGTTACAAGTTCTACTCAATGTTATTTCCTTCATTATTAAGACATTCAATTATGTTACTGAGTTTTTTAGTTCATTATACAGTCCATACAGAAAGAAGAAATGCAAAAAGAGATATATAACTCATTTACAAAATTCAATTCTTTATTCACAAGGAGAGTCAAATGTTTCCCACACAAGCAGTGGGATGTAACTAAAAAGTAAAGTACAACTATTGAAATGAAAGATACACATACATGAAAGAGAAAGAAAAGGAGTATGAGTGAACCCATCATTGCCTCGTATATTCTTTGTTGTGCAGAGCATATCCTTGCCAGATCCTTTCATACTGAAGGCATTGTACCTAAAAACAAAAAACAAGAAAATCATCAGTAAAAAGCTCAGGGTTAATCCATATTCCTACACTATCTTACTTCATGCATATGAATCTTCCCCTAAGCAAGATATGTATTCTACTTGAAGGACAAATTTCATGCATGTTTTAATCACTAAAGAAAAAGGAAGTGAAAAGAAAGAAGAAAACATGGACATAAGAGAGGCCAAAAAGCCTAAATATTTTCTAAATGTTTTCCTAAGTGTGCAGGTACATGTTGCCGCCAAAGAGAGAAATAAACAAGTCATAAGTACATGCTAAAAATAAGGAAGAGTGTGAACTCAAAGTTTAGAAACCATTCTGCAATTGGAAGAAGTTAGAGCTCAGAAGAGAGAATGGAAGATAAAAGACCATTTTTCAGTTTACAAAGAAGAGAGAGAATCAGATTCCAACAAGTTGAAGATAAAAGAAAAAAAGGATTACAGATGAAATAGGATGAGAGAGAATATTCTAGGAAAATTTTGACAGGGCTTCGCCATGTAAAATGGACATTTACAACTTTTCATCATGTTGTTTCAATTACTACATGCTTTAAAAGAACTATGCAAATCAAATAAGTGATACAGAAAGCATAACAGTATTACATGATCAAGAGAAATAGCTATCATGTTTTTTAGTTCTCAATTACTATATTAGTTCAGTAGAAAAGTGTTACTTTCTGTGCCCTGGATCAAAATATATAACTACTATTTCTAAAAATGCATTAAAGAAAAGATTCAGAAAAACTTTTGCCAGGGCTTGTCCTTATAAAATCAACATTTCAGATTTTTCAGCATACATATCAAATATGTAATGAAAGGAAATACAGTATATAATCACAAAAAATAAATGGAACTAAAACTTCAAAATTATGAAAGAGATCAATTTCAAATATGCTCTAAATCTCACAATGAAATGAGATTGTTCTGAATTTCTAAATGCAGTGGATTTCATTCACAAAAGAAAGAGAACATCACTATAAACATACAACTTTTCAACAAGTTATCATTGGTGTCAAAATGGGGCTATTAGCCAGTACAAAATTCTATTTCTTCTCTCAAATTATTAATGGATTACAGATATTATTTTATGATGAAAGTTTCCAATAATAACGAGAAACCAATTTCATTGAAACACTCATCTCAGAAGAAATTTCATTTTTCAAGTGATCCCGGATTGGAAAAGGATTAAATTAGGTATGCTCAAAGGAGTGCTACATAATTTTCAAAGAATCAAGTTGATCCTAAACAATGAATTACAACATAATTTATTTTCCTGACTACAAAAATCAAGCCAAGAATTTCATAACAGACCTAAAATAATATACAAAACCTATTTTTGCAGAGAATCAAACTGATACACACATTGGATGAGTTTCAAATTTAAAAAATGGCATTCATAGTGAAACAAAACTATCAGAGGAAGGATGAAACTAAAATCTACATCTACCCAAAGATCTTTAAGAAGTAAAGTCAAACACAAAATATTTAACTATAAGCTCTCATGAAATTGATGGAATCAGAGATTTACCTTAAAAGGAGGGTTACGGGAACTCAAGGCAAAGAAAAGAAACTCAAAAAAAAAGTGTTTACGTTCAAAGAGACTCACATGGGTCAAAGGATAATATATTTATAACCTTGAAGTCTATAAAATGACGAAAAACATCCACAATGCTCCCACTTAGAAAACTCGTAAAGGAGATACAGATTCTCAAAGATTCAGAAGGCTGAAAGATGCAAAATAAAATTACTTTATAGTCGATACATGAAAATGAGGCAAATATACAACCCTCTACAACGAGATAAGAATACCCAAATAAAAAAAACATTCAGATCTAGAATGAAAGGAAGAATATGCACAAATCAGAAAATACAAACAACCCTCGAGAATCACTAGGTTCATGTCTTTGAAAAGCACCAAGAATCAAATACAAATCTTTGGTGGCAAAAGACAAAAAAGGATACCAATTTGTTACCTTATGTGAATGGTGCTACGAACCATAATAGGAGAGGTGACCAAAGAATGACAAAAATTGAGCTCAAAGCAATGATGATGGCGGCCGCCTTTGTAATCTCGCAGAGAAAGCTCAAAAGGAGAAAACCAAGTCTCAAAACAACCATAGGAAACTCAGTAAAGGCCGAGGTTCATGAAGGAAAATGGTAGTCATTGTGAAAAATATAACTCCACAGCGGTCAAGATCAAAGCCATCACAACCATACAACATCAAATGACTAAAATGGTGCACACAAAGAAATCTCAAAGAACCTCACAGGAGGTAGGAAACCCTTTTCATTAGAAAAGACAAGCTCATCGATGCAAGATAGATAGTGAGATATCTCACTGAGATTTTGAAGACCATAAGCCAAATAGAGACGATCTCAAAGTGATCAACCATTGTGGCCATAGAAATTTTTCCAGGGATTTTCTCGAGAGCTAATGAATCAAATGTAATGGTTGTAAATGGCTCGAATCAACTTAACCAAAGAGTTCGAAAAGAGGAGTCAATAAAACCTAACCACATCCAGAAGAATCGATGGCTGAGATTTTCCAAGTACAATGATCAAATGGCCAAAGATCATGCTCAGAGATCAAAGAATAACCACGGTTAGCCTTCCAATGACCAACATTCAATGCATACAAAAACCCTAACCACATGTCATAAATTGAAAGCATCAAAAATATAGGTACAGAGATCAATGGCCCAATTTTCATCATCAATATCAAAGAAAACTCAACTTGAGTTAAATCTCCATTGACAAAATGCATGGAGGGATGAGTCACCATGGGGAGGGGACCAGCCCACATCACCAAACTAATAATCATTGCCATGCCTTTCAAAACTATAGTCGATTAAAAACAAACAAAAGCCAACCAAATCATTATATAAATGATCAAATAAATGGTATTTCCAACCTTTTTGCTTCAAATAATGCCAAAGCTAATAACTATGGGATCAAAAGTATATACTATAGCATGTGGCTGGGTAAATCATGGTGACACCTTTTATTTCTTACCAAGTACCCCCATGCACATCTAGACATAATAATATGCTAAGTCCACAAGGTGGCCAAACCTGGTAATGTGAAGGTGGTCCCCACACCAAGGAGTTGAAGTGGAGTTGCTAGTGTTATCCATGTGATCACTAGAAAATAGAATCAGTGTCAACATCAGAGATGAAGGTTGTCTAACTCATATTGACACTTGGATGAATTATTTTGCAAAGTATTGTAATTAATGTAATTATTTTGCTCACAGGTATAGAATTGATTTTTTGCTTGCTTCACAAGAAGACATAATAGAAAAGAGACAAGTTGCATGCCATGGAGAGAGACTTGCCTAGCAAGCAATTTTATTTTTGGAAAAATAATTCATGAAGATTTATTAAAATATAACATTCAACTTCAGTTGACCGAGGTGTAATCAAAGGCTATTAATGCCTCTTGTACTATTTTGTATTACTTTATCCTTTTATTTATTATTAAATAAAGGATAAAATTAGGATGCATGGGCGAGTACAAGCCTTAGGATATTTTTAGGAAGGGGGTCAAATTTATTTTGATATATATTGTGTGCCTTTGAAAAGCACAGGGATGCTGACTGGAGAACTTTTGGATATATGAGTACTGAAGAAAATTTTGCCAGCTTTTCCCTCTGAGTGTGAAGTGTTTTCTGCCTTTCCTGTAGCGCCGCAAAAAAGATGACGCCACGCTCACGACATCGACGACAACGACGAGGTCTCAAACAAACAAACGACCCGAAGAAGCGACAAATTTTTTTTTTTGGGTAGGGTGAGTCCGTACACAAGCTCGAACTACAACAGTCACGGTAATGCTTCGTGATCAGAGAAGTATGATTTTATCTCAATCGACATTTCACAAAAGAAGAGAAGGGTCGTCCTTCGAGTTAGGTAGTCCAGGGTCTGATAATATCGAGATAACATTATTTTTGAAGGTTAACCCTAGAGTATAATATAATTTATTTTGAAGTGAAAACACTAACCACTCAATTTTTTTATTTTTACTTTATTATTCAGTTATATTACGTCATTTCATAATTTAATACATTATAACATATATTTGTATATATATTTAAAAGAATTACATATTACGATATATATACTTTGGCACTAATCTATTTTATTGCATGGTATGAGTTTATATGTTTAGGTATACACATTACCTTATTTATACCTAGTATGATTATTATATATAAAAATAAATTTATTACATATCATACCATTATTAACTTATATAATATTTAATACTTGGCTACCAACTGGTTATACCCGTTTTCATTAATTTGCAAGGTAATGGTATTTCAAATTTATGTCTACACATTAATGATGGGGCGGTGGGTGTCAACAATCACCTGTCCACCATTATGACTCCCTCCCCCCTAACCTTGCATGCCCACTTCTTCCTACCGGCCGACTAAAACATTTACTTGTCTAGATTTTGCAATTCCATCTCTGAATGGCCACCCTGTCGCTTCTCAGCTGTCCTGGCTGCGCAAGAGAAAATGGAGGAGATAGGAGGAGCTACGGATCAGAGGAGAAGGTAAAAGATGCCCTTTCAAATGCCCAGGCTGCGTGAAAAAGAGAAGGAGGGAGTGCTGGATGCGCTTCGGCATGTGGGACAGGCTGGAGGCACATTGAACTACTCCAGGCCGCGCGTGAAGCTCACAGGGAGGTTGGGAACGAAGCTATAGGCGAGATATCAGGTGCCTTTCCTTATTCCTCTCGCCCCTGGCCACACATGCTATAAGGAGGAAAAAACAGGGTCATAGGCGCATGGAGTAGACAGGTAGTGGGGGCACACAGCAGGCAGGTCATCCAACTATGTTGTTATCTATTCAGTATTGAATGTATCCTCAAATACGGAGTTCTCCTTCGTGAGATTATTATCAAAAATTATTGGGGAGAGGACATTGAGAATGATTCAAACTTGATTGGGGCAGACAGAGTATCAAAATCATTTAAAAGACAGTGGGAGTGTTACAAGGTGACCTGAATAAACTTATTACAAAGATCTCCATTGAGACCTGGCCTGTCTCGCGAGGCTCGTGGAGAAGAATCTCCTAGAGGTGGATCTGTTTCATATCAGAATATACAGAGGCGTAATTTGTTATATTTTTGTAAGCACACCTACTACGTAGGTTTACGTATGTATTTCATTGACATTTTTAATTGGATGTAGATTATTTACATATATGTTAGTGATAGTATGCTGTGGTATAGTATTAGCTCGAGGAGAGGACCCTCAAATGGGTGGATCTGTTTAAACTAGAATATTTATGAAACTTAATTTGTTTTGCAAAAGACAAAGGGTAGTTCAAGCGTAGATTTGTTTATAGGTTTCATTGATATTATTTATTGACTATGGCTTATGATAATATACTCTATTAATATGAAGGAAAATATTAATAGTATGTTTTTGGTGAAATCCTATAATAGTAATCCGTTAGTCTTCATATTACTCAAACATGGATAATAATTAAAATATTAGTTTCCTTTTAAATGAAATGTGGTGGTGACTTATTAAGCTAGAAACTTTGCATTAGAATTTCTTTCTTCACAATTCAATAACATAACATGGGTTTCCAAAAGAATCGATTTCATTTCCCTTTTTACGATTCACAAAGGATTCACAAGAAATTCTCAAATGAAGAGAGAACATGATAGAGTTAGGGTGTAATTTACTCTATTGGCATATTGGAAATTCAATAAGACTTAACTCTATCCATCCATACTACAAGAAGAAGATATACACTAATATTCTCACTTCTCAATACCATCTTTTTTTTTTGCAACAAAATGAGATCTAGTATGTATATATTTTTTGTAAATATCCTCACATTCCACATAAGAGTCCAACAATATTTTCATTAAGTTTTAAACAAGATCTACCAACACTGCAACCATGTGAACTTTTGGGGAAAATATAGACTACAATGTCCTTTATTTATTTATTTTTAGAATGAAAACAAGATGATACAACTTTCTTTCACATACAAATTTTACAACAAAATAATACATATAAAGGAAAAAGGAAGAAGTCTTCACAAGCTCCAAGGTGTCCTTCATCCATGCTCCAAGTTCCAAGTAGCTCAATTCACAACCAATATAGTGGGAGAGGCAACACTCTCCTCCCAACCAAAACTCAATGGAGAAGAGAAGCAATCTCCTCCATTGACCCCTGAGCCCCAAACACAACACAATGAAGGGTGGTCCCCAACTCAAGGAAACAATACTTGCTTCCACAATACAATTTCTTCACAACATTCAAAGCTAAAATAGAAGAAACAAAGAGACACACAAATAACACCAAACATTTCACAACAAGGCTTTCATCCAAGCCAACAAGAGAAGGAACTATGGGAAATTTTTCCTTATGCCTCCCAATTCAGATGAGATGCCCATCCAAACCCTCCACAATAAAAATCAAGCCCCTATGACTCTTATGCCTCCCTCCTCTTATGGCTTCCTCAAGGACAAGGTAAGAATGTGAACCTTCTTACCCAAGATGGGCATCCCTCTCAAAATCCCTTCCCAATTTCCTAATTCTACTCTTATGCCTCCCTCATGAGTTTTCCCATAGACCTCTCCTACACTACACATTAAGCATTCTATCCATTTTTCCATAATACACAAAATTAAACATACATTATTCACAAATTTAGCATAGAAGTAACAACAATATGAAAGCAAAAAGGGAGAAGGTTTCCTACCTCTCCATTAGAGAAGCCTAAACCAAGAAGCTTTGTCCAAGATCCCTCCAAAATAATTCAAGCATGCAAGTCCAAGCTCCTTCTTTTTTCTCTTTTCCCCAATTCTTTCCTCTCCCAAAAGAAAATAAAAGAAAAGAACTTTTCAACAAAAAAAACTCCAACCCCCTCAACAAGAGAGGAAATTTCCATAAATAGACAAAAGGGGAGAGTGAGGGTGATGTGGCTCCTTGTAGGATGCCACATCACACATCCTCAAGACCACCTCCCTTTAGTCAACTCAAATCCCAAAACATCATAAATGGGTTGTTGGGTTGAATGACATCTCTTATCCACATCCATCCCTTCCCATGTGTCTTAAGGCACAAATAAATGCAAAAGGAAGACAAGTGCACTCTAAAGTCACATTTCCCTTCCCAAAACAATAAATAATCCCCTTTTTGGCTTCCCAGCCCATAGATATGGTTGGTAAGGGGTTTTGGGAAGTGTGGGACAAGTTCAACTTGTCCCACAAGTCCCCCAAAATTGCCCTTAATCTCAAATTCGAGATTCAAAGGATTTGGAGTGGTCAACACTCAAAACCAAGCATTCAATACAAGAGGAAAACACAAGGCTCAAGGAGCCAACCATCAAAATTAATTACACCCACTAGAATTCCCTCCAAAATTAAAAAAATTAAGACAAGATGTTACATTAATCTAAACATACTTAGCAAAAGTAATTTTTTTTAAAAAAACATCACAAATGAAATCACCTACTAAAGTAAGTTAAAACAAGTAATTAAAATTCTTACCCCCTTGGTCACATTAGAAAATTTCCCCCTCATGGAAATTTTTCTTAACACATAAAAGAACAAAGGTAACACAATACAATTCACTAGTTGCCTTGATGACCAAATGTTGTAACCACCCGACATCCTGTTGTGTTTGGTTCCCAATCCCCCTCATGGTTGTGATCATGCTGTTTTTCCTGCAAAATACAAAATACCTCCTTCAGCCTTGCGGCCATGTCAAAATGTCCAAAATAACCATATGCATGAAATTTATTAAGATCTATACGTAATTTAATTATCCATTATTTCCAAGTTTAAATCACAATTTAATCATGCATTCCATCATTATCCAAAGTTATAGTAATGTAAATTCAACAACTACATTCTACTTATCATGGCAAAGGAATTCAATGTTAGAACACATGCAATACATCCATAAAAATAATATCGGTATCCAATAGTCTGTCCATGAGTCAGTGTAGATCATACTGAAAACAAAATCCAATCATAACCCAAATGCATCTACTCACAAAACATCATGCTAATCAATGTAAGTATAAGTCATGTCCATAACCAAAAGTCTACATAACTCAAAATGATAGTCAACTAAGTGTCATAGGGAAGTGGGCATTACATTTCCAAGTTATTTTTCTATCTTTTGTATGTTATATTAATCTTGTGAATGCAAATTCCCTAATCAACCACCTTACCCTACTGCAAATTTATTTCCTTTCTGCTTAATTTTTGATGTGCATGTTAACTTATTAGTACTGATGTGATCCTCCCTTAGTACAATCAAGTGTTTTTCCCTTAGATATTCTACAGAAAAACTATTGGTTTGTGCATCAAGAATCCTTCACAGATCAGTTGTGCATATACTCAGTTAAAGCCCTCATACAAATTTGGTGTATCACCTTATTTTTAATCATTTTTACAGTCATCTTTTACCCTCGAACTCCCAGAAATAAATTTAGGATACACCAATAAGGAACCGGCCTTGATACTGGAGACGCACCACGAAAATAGGTATACCCACAGATGTGAGTTGTTTCCATTGTATCTATGAAAGAGAGAGATCATTTTTGCAATCTTAGAAAACCTGCATCCATCTCTCTACAGGGTGCATTTTTTAGAGATAACAAAACCCATTTGCTAGTTCTTAGTCCTGTCAACTCTAACAAATTCTCCTTATATAGGGGGTCTTGTAGGAAATTTCTTGTTACATGTTCGTACATCAACCACTATCTTTTTTAGCGGGTTTATGAGCCCTCGAGATAACTTTTGACATCTTAAATTTGGCCAATTATCACAAATGGCTTTAGAAAATTGGCTGTCAATCATAAACCGTTATCCATTTTTGAATTTCGTCAATACTTGAAAATTCTTCTTATATAGTTGGACACGTATAAATTCTCCCATCATTAATTTTCATATTGGAAGACATTTTTTGAATGCACTCTCTTAGCATCTAAACCTAAATTGAACATGTTTACAACTAGCAGGAAAACATAAAAAGAAAGTTGTAGGACCTCCATCGGGTTACCAAACCACAATGGAAACTTGTTGACATTTGGAAACAATTGTTTGAAACTCTTTCATGTGACTCATTTTGTGAAATTGGAATTTTGGAAAATAGTATTTCCCTCTCTTCGTATATCTTTCTCTCTCCTTGGTTATGAAATAAAGTGAAATGAAATTAATACATGTCTCTAACCCTCTCCGTTAGGATGCAAATTATTATTATTATTATTATTATTATTATGTAAATGGAAAATAAAAATGTTAATTATGTTATATCTATGTGGATTATATGCCAGCAATTCATTGCTGATTTCTCACATGGTTTTGTAGGATGCAAGAAAGATGGCGAAAACGGATGTTGTAATTCATTGTTTATCATTGTAATTTATATAGGTCATTGTAGAATGTATATATGTATAATTTATTGGCATGTAATAGAAATGTTTATATTTTAAATTTGGTAATATGTATGAGATGTTAGTTTTAGGGATACCTTGGGAAATGTCAATTTAATTATAGGTGTAATTTAAATTCAGATTTACGTATATGTGTGTGTGTGTGTGAAATGAATTCGAATTTAATATCTTGTAGTTCATCTCCAATGTGCAATATATGATTAAATAATTGGTTGGTTGTATTGATCATTACCTTGAAAATGTAACAAATAAATCTAACCACAACAGGAAACCTTAGTTTACAACTAGTGCATATCTACCATTCTTGCATGATATTTCTGAGCACATAAGAAATTGAAACCATAAAATGAACTTAAAATTTTTCAGTCGACGACACCTCCTAGCTTAGGTAAATAAGATCCCAAGATTGAGTTTATTTTCATAGTCAGTATGTTTAGTATTGACATGGTCAAGCTATTTTTGGAGTAACTAGAACTAAAATTTCCTTATTATCCTAGTAGAATAATAAGTGTTATGAAATTAGATCTAGAAATTAACGTCATCTTTGAATGAATTCCTTTTGGGGATCCAAATGACACAAATGGAGGTAGTGAAATAGTTTTACTATGATTTAAACTCTTGTTAATAATCTCTTTAGTTCCTCACAACTAAATTTCTTACCTTAGCTAGTGGAAATATAGCGCCTTGGTATTTTTCAAAGGATTTATAGGGTAAATATGGTTTCACACCTAAATTTGATCTTTAATAGATCATAGAACCCTGAATGCATATTTGAATTAAACTAAACCTCAGTTGATTAGGAGGTTAACTTGTGTGTAGAAAATTATAAGTAATTCTTTACAAACAAAATTGATTTAAAAGATGTCAACTTAAGAGAAACTAAGAAACTGAAAACATGGTTCCATAATCCCTTGTTATGCCTTTTTATGACATTCAGAATAAAAGAAATTTCACATGTGAAATTGTGAAATGCGGAAACATGGGATTTGACTCTGGAAAAAAATCACTCGTGGTTCATGTGTAGTTGAAATTCTTCCAATCATGTACTTCTTAATAATGTTAGGCAAGTACTCTCATAAATCTTCTTATTAAAGTGATGCCAATAAGAGACCTAAGAAAACTATAAACAAGATAAAAAAACATATTATATGTGATAATAGTTTAGGAACATATTTTCACTTGAAGTCCTTATGGTTGAATTAATGTTGAGAATAGATACAAATTATTCCTAGTGGGACTAGGAATTTGATCCAATATAGATTCCACTATAAATAAAAATTATGACGTGTAAATGCTAAATTTACCCAAAATAAATTTTGAACTAAAACAACCATAGCATGAGAAACAAATGTTTAACGTAATAATGAGTTATTGGGAGAATCATAGTTTTTTAAAATTGAATTTAATTAACCAATGATCTATGGATAGTTAATGGGATTTGATAAAGGAATTCAATAGTGCATTCGCCTTTAAAAACTATTTCCTTGGAAAGAAACGTAATTGAAGATTGTAAAGTAGGAAATTTTAAGCCTTATATGTTTAATTATATTGAAAACTATAAGGTCGTATAATGGAAACCTAAATGTAATGAATATGGAAACCATAAAAAATCCATGTCTTGGAGTATGCCTACCTGGTGTTTCTTACTTTAATTGGGTCATTCTGTTGGCTTATGGAATTTGACTATAACATTGATAGATACCCTATGTTATCATATTGTATGAGTGAGTACATCATTATGAAAGTTTCTTATGTGTTGTTAATTTTATCTACTTGGAGCCCTTATGCTATTGTGTAGTGAACAATATAAGTTAAAAAAAAATTATTTCGGTACTATTACTGTTGTAATTGTGTGTGTAAGAAGTGGGCGTTACATAATTGGTAGCATCAAGATGAAGAAAATAAATTAAAAAGATAGATCAAAATATGGCTACGTTTCGAAGGGACGAAGCTTAGGATAAAATATTGGCATGATTGAAGCAAGCCAAAGTTGATGCAAGAGAAGACATAAAATCAAAACTCAAAGAATTTTGTAATCATGATCTCTCCCTATGCCAAACTCGGATATGATGGTTACAAATACCTTCGAAGGATTATAATAAAAATGAGTAAGTGTGAACGGGCCTGCAAATTGTTTCCAAAATGCCTAAATCTTTTGTGGTGTCTTCAAATATGGGGATCGCGAGTTTTGTGTAAAAAGTTATGGTTTTATGGTTTTCACTTGCACTAAATCTTGTTTCATCATTTCTAGATTCTTTAAATTAAATTTTAAATTATATGGAATGTAACCCCAAAAATTGAAAAAATTTTTACGTTGCAACAAACTCTTAAATCATTAAAAAAAATATCTCGAAAGTCATGTGCATGGAGCGCCACACCCAAATGTACCGCAAAACCAAAAGTCTTTGCATGAAATCTGGTAACATGGAACACCTTAGGGAACCTTAAAAAAGTTTCTTTAAATTATTTAACACTCTTACAAGTTACACTCCTAAACCCTCTCACATTAACACTCGCCTATGTGACATGTTCATTTTAATATTTAATGATCGATTTCGGCTTATGCTTGTTGCATAGCTTGAGTAAAACTTAAAACAACTACCTCCTACCTCTATACTTCCAATAAGATGATTGTATTGCACCTTCAATTCAACGAAAAAATGATTGGAAACTAATTTTACAAGTGGGTTTTGGGGCCTAATCGTTGATGTGTGACAAGAGCTACTGACGAAATTACAATAACTCATCCTAAAGTTTCACTTGTAACTTAATATCTGCTTGTTGTAATCAGCTTATGTCAGACACGATGAATTCTATATATATGGGGGAATACGTAGGAATCATCTAACTACGTGATTGAACATAAAACGAGTGTGTTTGAGACCTTGTTGTCAGCACTTTTATTGTTTTGGACAGTTCTCTCAATGTTCGCTAGAATATTATTTTTGAGTATCCTTTGACTTCTAGCCACGCGTGTGACCTTGTAATATAAGTGCAATGGTATGTTGAATTTTAATCAATCTTTTATCTTTCATAAATTAATTTTGAAGTGTATGGTGATATTCTCTCTCCACCATTTTCTCTCTCTAGAAATGACTATGATACTTGATTGATTTGAAAAAATGTAAATGAATTGGAAAATATGAATTGGTTTGAAATGAAATGATAATGGACATGAAATGAAAATTTTAATTACATTGTGAATGGAAAATAAAATTTCTCTTAATTTTTTTCTCTCATACTCTCAGTTACTAGTACCTTCTCTAGTACCAAATTATTTACTGCAACTGAATGTGAAAGTGTGAATGCATAATAAATGAAAAAATTTCTTCTTCACTCTCCCTATCTCTCTCTCTCTCTTTCTTTCTCTCTCTCCTCTCTCTGTATATATATGTATATGTATATATATATCTTCTATTTAATTCAAAATGTTAAAAATGATGAATGTGTGGATTTATGCTTGAGTGTAGAAGATTTCCATACTCAGTCCTAGGACTGATGGAACGTTTGTTGCAGGTACTCAAAACAAGAGGAATTTGTTAGATGTGATATTTTATAATTAATGAGTTGTCATTGTAAATGTTTATTCATCTTGCAATACATGTATTACCATAGAATAATGATATGTATTATTGTTCAAAAAATTATTTTTTTGTATATTTTAAAAATGGAATAACAATGTGAGTATATTTTATAGTGTTTAATTGGATGTGAAATTGTGCTCAATGTTGTACCTACATTATAAAGATATAAAAATAATATTTTTCTATTCTAATTATTTATTTAATTCCCTAACACACACAATGCTAGGTAGAATCTCCTCTCATCAAAATTAATAAAATTTAAAGAACAAGTTATAATGCATATTGTCCTTCCTCTGCCCATTTTATTCTTTTTCCAGAGTATAAAAAATTGATCATGTTAATAAAATTCTCTAGGCTCATTAATCACCTTCATGTTTTAGAGCTAAGATGTCTTACTAAGAACCAGTTCCATGATATCTAATTAGGCGGTGCATATATGTTGTGAAACCTATCATATTGGGATGAGTGACGTGATCACGTCTAGGTGTTGTAGGTCTAACCATATCATGAATGAATTAACCCCCCTTATGCATAATTTCCCTTGGTACCCTAGTGGGTGGCTAAAGCGATGCAACATAGTTGGTGGTTGTACCTACAATTGATCTCTTATGAGATCTAGTTTATATGAGTGAATACTACATTTTAAATTACTTGCGGTTTTACCCAACAATTGAAATAGGTCCTTAAGAGGCTTTTGTAATGCAATATACACTTGATACTTGTGTGTCTAAGAGAAATGAAATGAGTTTTATTGTGCAGGTTCATAGTCCTTGTAGTATTAACTCCATAATTGTAAATAATGTGTTAGCTGAATTAAAAAAATTCTAAAACAATTCCCATAAGAATCCAAATTAACCATGTAAGAGGAATGGGAAACAATACTAAATAAAATATTGTTTAGGAATAGATTTATGTTTAAAGTTTTCATAATTGAATAAGGAATTCTCTTGTTGTTAAGGAAAAATGAATAAATATGAATTGTTCTTAGAGAAGTCAAGAATTTGAGCAAATACAAACTATTATATAATAAAGAAATAAATTTATGACGTGTAAATGTTAAATCTACTTAAACTAATTGTTGAATTATAGAAAACTATAATAAGAAAAATAGGGTACTATGATGTAAGGATTTATTTGGGAAGAGGTATCTGAATCTAAATCACCCTTAAATGCTAAAAATTCCTTCCTTTATCTCACGATAGTTTCCCCTTTTCTAGCAAAGGTAAAATTTAAACATCAAATATATGTAAGTGTTATAGGAATTACATTTGTTCCAAAATGATGTTAATACATAACTGAATTAACTGCGTAAATATAGTTATTAAAATGGTAAATAAGATTAAAGTAAGAAATGACCACTACAAAAAATGGTATGCCATTGAATGATGTCAAAACAAACTAAAATATCAAATGTGATCATATAATGAATGTAATAAAGTAGAGATCCACAACTAATAGAACAACCTAATAAATCAAAAAACCAAATAGGATGCATGATCACAAGCTTTCTTTCCATAAATGTGGATTAAACAATGATGATAGTGAAATAATAAAATGTAGCCTTGAGAATTAGATAACTTCAACTGTAGCCAAGGTCCTCCATGTTAAGGATATTGCACTCTAGTTGGACTTATAAAAATTAGTAAAACCAATGGCGTACATAGGAATATATTAAACCTATAATCACTCAGGAAGTAGAATTTATGGTCGAAACATGTAATTAATTCGTTGCTATTAGGAGTAAATGCTTAAGATGATGAAACATAAGTAGTTTGAAATTTGAAATTCATCACTTAAATTCAAAGAAAAAACTCTCTAATGGGAAAACAGGTGTAATGTCCCCTTCCATGGGTAATATGATTGGGAAAACATGAATTCCTATTGGAGCAACGGATGGCGAATCAAGAATGCTACAAATTAATTAGTTTACCTACATAGTTGGTGGTAATAACTTGGAGATTAAAAGAGTGTATTGTTACTATTAAGAAATGCTTTGAAACAAAATCGGGATAGGTATTCTATTCATCTAGAAACTTTCCTTTTTCTTCCTTTGAATTTTCGTCCTTGTAACGAGAGTATTTTTCCAAACCAAGTAAATACAGTTTTCTCAAACAAATCCTTAAGTCAAATATTAGAGGACGCATGTGTGTACATACGTTCCTAATCAAAATAATTCTATATAAATTTATTTCCACAAGAGAAATGAGTGAATTCTAAAGGACTTGCTATAGGTGAAATGTTAATCCAAAAACATGCAACCTAGTTGTAAAGGGACGAAGGGTCCAATGTTATGTATTCTTCAGACAATTATAATAAACTAGTAAAAATAGGATTGTAATAAATATTTCACTAGTAATAATGATGTGTTGTGGGAAGTGACTGTGAGTAAGTGTATCTTGTCATGGGTCGTTGTTGTACTTTATCACTTTTGGAAATGTGGCTTTGGTGTGCATCATGTGTTTCATGTTATATATGTGGGTCCATGGTTATATAAATGTCTCATGTGTAATACATTATCCTAATTGTTCCTATGTGATGTTATGTATCAAATAATGTAAGACAAAAAATTAAACAAATATCCTGTTATTATATGTATTGTATTTGTGTGTGTAAAATGTGGGCGTTACATGGGATAGAAAGAAAGGAATAAAAAAATTGTAGGTATATGGTGATAGTGAGTTGGCTATACACTAGGTAAGAGACTCAAGTGCTTGCAAAAATCCATCGATGAGGACTTACAGACATAGAGTTTTGGATATGATTAAACATTTTCTTGCATTTTAATAGCCCAACCATTCCTAGAGATAGAAATATGCATGTTGATAGACTTGTAGCCATTGGATCTTTGTTTTAGATACCTTATGATATCATAAATGATAGTTTGCAGCCTCATATCCGAGTTGTTCTAAAGCCATACATTCCCAATAAAAATTCACATTAGAAAGTTTTTGGTGATAATTATCACATAATGATATTCTTACAAGAGGAAGTTGAGCTTTCTTCACATAATCAAGGAAATCTTTAACACGTGTATGAAGACCAAATTGTTCAACTTAAGAAATATAAGATTCCTAAAGACCTTGTAAATCTTGAAAGAATTTTTGGACAAAATGATGAAATGAAGCAAGATAGAGCTCTTCTAACTACTAGTGAAGATCAACATGAAAGTGGTTGTATTCTTGATGGAAAAAACCTTAATCTTCATAAGGTATGTTCAAAATCAAAAAAGGATTCATTTAATCAGTTATCTCCAAATTATGTTGATGTGTTTGCATGGCAGTATAGTGATTTGAAAGGGTTGATACCTTATTATCTCAACACACCATTGACCTCCTAGTTTTAGTAATCACTTTTAAGGCCATAGGATTTATCAAAAAGGATTTGTTGCTTCTATGAAAAATTATAAGAACTTGTTACTTATGAAAAGAAATAAGAAATTATAATGAAACTAGTTGTGAACATTTAATTTCACTGTGACTTAGCCACTATTCCTCTTTATTAACAAAATTACATAGTCGTGTATAATATTTTTTTATATTTGTGCATTTAGCACATTTGAAAAAATATTTACACAACTCTTATATGCTTTGACGAAGAAAAAACCAACAATTAATATGAATCGCAGAAGGGGGAATTTTCAAATCTTTTGTATGTTTCAAAGACTATTTATTTAAATTTATAAGTCATATTCGATAGCCACACCAAAAATCTCACCCTCCTTTCCACTTACATTAAACAAAGTTACACCATGCATTAAGACTTCAACTTTACAACAATTTCAGAAAATGTCTTAAAATTGCATCATATGATTTAAAACTTATAAATTTCAGAAATATTAAAAATGAGTTTACAATGTTGGAAAGTGAATCAAATAAATTAATTCCATGTACATGTTACGAATTACTTGAATATTTAATTGTAAAACTTGATGGTATTTACCAACACAAAAACACTCTCCTTAGTCCAATCGTTTTATGCATTCAATTTTTTGATTTAAAAATTGTCCAGTCAAATATTAACCTTCCTCCTATGTCTACACAATCATAAATGAAACAAATTAATAACTTTAGTAAAAAAAATTATGAAAATAATAAAGATTTTTTTTAAAATATTTATTTTCGTTACAATTTATAGAAATTAACGAACACGTAATAATACAGTATTTCAAAGAATGAACCGATAATATAAAGTGAGTGTTGAATATCAAATTCTTGAGCAAAATGTAAATATCCCACTCTATACATTTTGAGTTAACGAAGAATTAGACCCAGGATTTAAACTACCTAAGCTAGTGACCAAGCACATGCAAACCCAACCACATAGGCTTTCTAAAAATGATAATAAAAGTAGAACATAAGAGTAGGATATGACTCAAGAAATTAACTCATACTCTATCAATAATCACTTCAGCAACGTACGATTGAAACACAATCCTAGGAGCGATAAATTCCAAAAATACATTAAGATCCAAAAAAAAAAATCGTCGCTCAACTATGAAAAGTCCACGCTACTCGTCAAATGTCAAGATGAGTACAAAGGCTAGTTGAGTACTGCAAAGTATTCAGTGAGGAATTTTTTTTAAAAAAAAGCAAGCAGTGTATCTTGCGGTCACAACTCCTATTTTATCGTTGCCTGTATGTTAGATTTCATTATTCCATTTATTGCTTTGATTAATAACGTGTAATAAAATATATATAAATATTCAATAGGGTGAAAGGTCAAAGCTTTGCACGTGAAATAGCATCTGACTATTGCACGGTATATTATTTAACTGCTACATTGTGACATAAGAATAACAAATTTAGCTCAAACATTTTGGAGATAAGGCCAATTGCCATAAGTTTCATGTCCACGAAACAATAATCTTATAAGATATACGCTTCTAGAGTATACTAATCATCTGTAATAACTGTCAGAAAGACGTAAATATCAATCGATATAACAAAAATCATATAAAAAGTCCTCCAATCATGCAGGCCAGCAAATAATTCAAATTCACAACTTTATCTGAAAGTAGAGAGTCTATATTTAATCATTGAAATATATCAACACTGAGCCTATAAAACCCTAAACCATCTTCTCCAATCTAAACTAAATGCATTTCCTTGTTTCAATTGATTCCGATTGTGATTAGCAAAATCGTGATGATGATGAGAAAGGATACATATTTGTTTGTTATATTTATGGTAGCTTGTTTCGTTACAGTAGTGGCGCACCTCAGCACTGACTGTCCACCTCCACCAGCTGTTCCTTACAATACTCCACCACCACCTACTCCAAGTTCTCCTCTAGCAAGTCCCCCTCCACCAATAACCCATTATAATCCACCTCCTCAAATATCCACTCAAAACCCCCCTCCACCAACAACGCATTATAGTCTTCCAACAACACCTCCTTCAAACCCTCTACCACCAATATTTATTTATAATCCCCCTCCACAAATACCTACCTCAAGTGCTTTTCTTTCAATTCCTCCTCCACCAAAAGTTATCTATAATCCTCCTCCTGAACACCTATTCAAAGTCCTCCTCCACCACAAGCGAGTTATAATCCTCATCCTCAAATACCTACTCCAAGTCCCCCTCTTCCAAGTTCTCCTCTGCCACAAGTTAATTACAATCCTCCTCCTGAAACACTTACTCCAAGCCCTCCTATTTGAAGTCCTCATTCTCAAACACCCATTCCAAGCCCCCCTCTTCCAAATCCTCCTTCGCCAAAAGTCAATTATAATCCTCCTCCTCAAATACCTGTTCCCAGCCCCTCTCTTCCAAACCCCCATCCACCTCAAACTTATTATAATCCTCCTCCACAAACACCTACTCCAAGCCCCCCTCTTCCAAGTCCTCCTCCGCCAAGAGTCAACTATAATCCTTCTCCACAAATTCCTGCTCCAAGCACCCCTCTCCCAACTCCGCCTCCACCTCAAACTCATTATAATCCTCCTCCACAAACACCTACTCCAAGCCCCCGTCTTCCAAGTCCTCCTCCGCCAAAAGTAAATTATAATCCTCCTCCTCAAATAGCTTCTCCAAGTCCCCCTCTTCCAACTCCCCCTCCACCTCAAACTCATTATAATCCTCCTCCACAAACACCTGCTCCGAGTCCGGCAAACGGGAGATGTCCAGTAGATACGTTGAAACTGGGACTTTGTGTTAATTTGCTTGGAGGGTTGGTAAACATAAACATTGGTGACCATCGCAAGGAATGTTGCCCACTGTTGAAAGATATTGTAGACTTAGACGCAGCATTGTGTTTGTGTACAACAATAAGGGCTAGTATTCTGAATCTTAAAGTTATTCTTCCCGTGGCTCTGCAACTTTTTGCTCAGTGTAGCGTTGACCCTCCTCCTGGATTCACATGTCCATCTCTTCCTTAAAAGGTATTTTCCTAGCTTGAACCAGCAATATTTTAGTTTCAAATGTTTCATTGGTTTTCTGCGCACAAGATTAATCTTCTGTTTATTGATTGGCTTGTTGGATTTCAGGCGGTCTTTATTTAAGGGAAATAATCAGCCCCTGTGGTCGAAGACATTAGACGATTTGCAGAGTTCAGTATCTTTGATCCAAACGACTGAAAATAAATGTAGAATAAAATGGGGTTTGTTCAGTGCTTGGTTGTTGTGGTAGAATAAGTGAGATCCAAGGAGGGATCCACGGTTCATATAATTTCAAGTATTGCTTGATATAAGTGTTTATGTTTTCAAATATATTTAAAAATTCCACTGCCATCCTTTGTTTCTAGTCTGTTCAAATCCAGTTAAATTTACATCATGCTTCTGAGAATTTATCTTACACGAATTATAATGAATTTACGCTTTCTGGAGTCGCACTAAATTAATTTACAACATACAATTTGTAATATATTTTTCATTGATTACACCAGCGTTTCATGCTCAGTTAATAGGTTTGCTTACATAGCATAAAATTTTGTTTGACTTTCAAACCAATCAAAATATTAGAAATTCTTATCAATTAAGATCATTGCCATTTTTATAACGTGTAACCTATTGAAACAAAAATTCAAAATTTATTTTGTAAACGAGGGCTATAATTACATAGTCACCAATATGTCCGTTACTCGTATTTTATTTTTATAATAAAATTAATAAACAGTAATTACGCTGAAGATGTTTTTGAAGTCCAAACAGAGCGGCAGGGATCCTCCAATGCTTATTCATCTGCAATGGAGTGCAAATCAGAGCAACAACATCCTGTTTTTGGAATCGTGATGTCATCCACTCTCCTAAAAAAAAATTCAAATATATCTCTGCTTAACGACAGTCTCTTACCGACTATATCTCAAAATGCTTCCGCATCAGCTCTATATTTTACTTATATACGACTTATTCAATAGGGGTTTGTAGGGTTTACGGAGATGCCAACAACAAACTGGATTTGTCACACAAAGTTTGTTGCGAAAATGAATATTTAAGTAGGTTCTTAATTTCCACCTTTTTATTTCCAACTTCCCATTCATGTCTGCATATTATCTAATGAATTAGACACATATAATCATAAATTTTATCGATATGAAAAATAAAATTAAGAATTAGTAAAGTTGGGAAATAAATCTACTTGTTCATATGATTATTCACTGGAGGAGCTCAATTAATGTTATTTACTTTTGCATCACTTGTTTCTCTACAATTACGCAACAGAAAAGGGGGACTATAAGGTGCTACACGAACCAAGCAATGTGGTTGTGTTTTGAACCTGAACATCTTGAATTTTCCCTGATTTTTATTTTTGCCCATTTAATCTCCAATTCCCATCATGTGAATAATGCGAGCGAGATCAAGATGATAAAATGAAGCATAAATAACATGTGTCTTATATATATAGGAACAATCAAAGCCATGGAATTGGTATTTACATCATTCCATTCATGTCTTTATCTTATGTAACAAATTAAATGTCATCCAATCGAAAACCTTCATGACATAAAATAAAAAATAGCAATGCTTGATTGGTAGATAAAATCTACCTATACTCCTATCTCCAACCATTAGAGGGGCTCAATTATGAATGATTGTGTAGTTACCCTATACTTTAGGCAATCCTTTTGTAGGACAATAGCCAACTTTGACAACATGCAACAATCAAGGAGGGTGACACATCATATAACACATTTTTCAGACCTTCCATTTCCTTGTGTATTAATCCAAGAAATTAATGTTGAGATCCCAAGGCATTAACAATTATGGAACCCAAGTAAATGCTGGAAATTTGGTAGTATTTGGATGTTCGTAGAAAGTGCATCACGCACTCTCATAAATAAATAAACAGAACATGTGAGGAAATGCAGATGAAAGGATTTGAGGAGAATCCTCACCCATGTACAAACCACCTCCCAACTTGTGGCATGATTAGTCACTTCATCTTGCTCTTCACGTTTCTCTTTCACCTCAACTGTTTCAAAGATAGTGCATATTTTTTCCTTGGTCTACAAGAGTTCATTACCTATAACTCTTTGTAGTGCCCTGCCCCGAGACACAGAAAAAACCCAACAAAAAGGTAGTTAAATAAATGTGGGATTATTTTTTTAAGTATAAGCAGTTACTATCCTTACCCGATTTCATCGTATATTATTTTATACTAATTTAATTTACCCAATTAAATTAACTACTAGTCCAAACCTGAATTTAATTATTTACTTCCATGGTTACCCTAATAAACATCTGCTAATGTCCCAATAGGAAGTTTACACCCCCTTTATAATTATTTATCCCCCACTTATCCTTCTTTCATTTTATTCCCCATTCCCATCAAATCATCATTACTTAAAAGTGTGTAGGGTTTGATCTGGACCCGAGGATCTATCTAATCTTGGCCCTAGATCTCATGTTACCCTAGAAATGACCTAATCCATCGTTATGTTCTTTTCCTTTTCTCATTTATTTTTATTTTGTCATTTGCATGTACATGTGTGGAGGAGCTATTCGATTATTATGGATTCTTGGGTTTGCTCAATCTATACTCATTCTCTTATATTTTTTATTGTATGTTTTAACCAGATGTATTCTCTGGTTGGGTATGTTAAATACCCATATATTTTTTTTTGTAAGAGAAGGGAAAAACTACGTATAAACACACACACACACACACACACACACACACACACACACACACACACACACACAGTTAAATAAATAGTGAAAACTAAATTTCAATTGCAATCCCGAATGTAATATAATATCGCAGGTTTAAAGGTGTGGGGGTTTTGGAGAATGGGAGGGAGGCTATGTGAAGAGAGGTTATAGTATGTGGAGAGGAAGACATCTATGGAGATATTGAGGGGGGCTACGAGGGGAAGGGAGTTGGAGTGGGAAGTGTTGCGTAGCTATGGGGGAGTGGGTGGGATGGTGATTGTAGATGACCCGGCGGTTGAGGATTACTGCAGGGTTTGGTGTGGTTTGGGGAGGGGTTCGACCCTCCCCACATTTCATTTTTTTAATGTTTTGACAATCATTTCAACCCGTAACTTTGTTAATTGATATTTATTAAAATATTAATATATAAGATATATATATCAATTTATATTATTTAATAATATAATATAAGGTGTAATATATTTTAGTGTATGACATTAAAATATTTACTATAATAATATATTGAGAAATATATAATATGTCTTGAATATATTATAGTTATATTATAAGATATAACCATGCTAAATATATTTTACTATAATTATATTTTATACTATGTTTAAATAATTACAAGTAGGAAAATAATAAGTTATTTTTTGTAAACACATAAGCATACTAATTTCATTCATCTTTATATCAGCATTTAAGAAAAAAAGTATTTTAAAAATATGAAATTGTTTTATGCCGAACAAGATTTCATTCACAAAGAAATTATGACTATTTAAACTTTACAAAACATCTAAAAAAGTCTCTTTTATTGAAAGTAATGATTAGATTTATTTTCCAATGCTCTAGCAAAATAAATAATTCAGATTTGTAACAAGAAGGATATCCAAAATTGAAATATCACATTTCCTTTTTAAACATTTGTCATACTATCAAGAATATAAGAATATCATTGTTACACACACACACACACACACACACACACACACACACACACACACACACAAGAAAAAATCGTATAACAATCAATTTTTTTATTTACAAAGCATAAAATCCAACCTCAACCAAGATCTTAACTAGGGAATTCTCAACCAATTTCTTGTATTGCACGTCAAAGTTCAAGTATTTTACAACATTTATCATTCAAGGAAGTTTATATTCCCATCGATCTTAAGGTCACAAATACAACATAATTCCAAAATAATTAAACTACTCAAGATACCACATTACAAAGCTTCTTTGCAAGATTTAAGGAAGGTTACATACAGAAATGAAATGTTAGTTTACAAGCAATCCCAACTAACAAAATGAGAACTTTAAAAGAAAAATAAGATTCTCAAATAGACATACCCATAAGGATATAATGAGACTAGTGTTTACAAAAATTTGGAGAAAACAAATGAAAAACCATGATGACAAGAAACCACAACCATATTCAAAGCTTGAGCTCGAAATTTGATTGTTTTTTCCAAGAGAACAAGACAATGAGAAAGCATTGATTTTCCACCCAACCAACAGGCATCATTACATTTCCTTCCAAATGTTGGAAGACATGTTATCCTCCCTCAATCCCATGGGAGTGAGAGCTAGCTTCCACAAATGTGTAAAATATTTAGGGAGACACAAATAACACCATTTTCACATAAAAGAAAAGTCTATGTAGTAAAGAAAACACAACATTAAAAAAAAAAAATAAAGGAGAAGAAAACCATATTCATCCTCAAAAATGGGGAAGAGAATATGAGATATTAAAAAGTGTCAAAAGGTGTGGTCCAACCATAGGATGCACACTAAACATTTCTTCACAAAACCTCCTTATCCCTAAAAAAAAACAATCCCTCCTTATTTCTTACCCCTTTTGCCAAGATCCTCCTTTGAAAGATTTTCAAACCCATTGGGTTTCCTCTCCAAGAATGGGGAAGGGTGTTCAAACAATATGAACCACCTTTCCCACCTCAAACCATACGATGGGAGTGAAAATAACCTACATGGCTCGGCCATCAAGCCATTAGGTTTAAGAGGGAAAATATCTCCCTCTTCCCCCATAAAACCCCAAAATCTATCAAGCCATATGATGGATGGAGAAAAATAATACAAAAACATACTCAACGTTTATACAATACAAGCAACAAAACAGATTATATAGCCATAACCAAATCTAATATTTATCATGCAAAATAACATATAGTGATAAATCAAGACCCTGCCTCAAAAATCTCTCCAAAACTTTAAGATTTTGCCACTTCTCTATCCAAGCAAACTCTAGCTCCAAAAAGTCTCCAAGGACTAAGTAAAAGATAAAAAGAAAATTTCTCTTTGTCCAACACGAGGGAGTAGTTAAATAAAAGTAAAAAAAATTCCTCACCAATAATTGGGTGACATGGGTAACCCATCTCTTCCCTCCAAGTCAAATATTCCCAATATAAAAAGAAGAAAGGATAAACTCACATTTAACACTCTTCTCGTAAATTTCCCAAAAAGAAAAGAAAACAAGTTTGTGCAACTTTTTACAAGACACATATTCCAATCCATCTTACATGGAAGGTGATAAATGAGAGGCTAATAAGGAGAGAAACTCTGTCTATGCTTTGAAATTAAGCCCCCTACATAATAGGTAAGGTCTGCGGGCATATTTTCATCCTAAGTGATCTCCCAAACGTAAAAGGGGTCACTTAAAATGCCATAAATAGCCCAATTTCGGCTTTGGAAAATTTGGGCACAAGTGTAGAGGATGTGGGGCCCACTCAAGGGTGCACATGTTACCCCTATCCTTTCTAATTAACACACACTTACCCAAATACAAAATTAATGCAAGTGGGGACCATTTAGTCCCCAAACCTAGCTTACTAAACAAAATAAACATCCTAATCATAATTAATTTTACATGACATAAAACATTACAAATAAGGGTTGATCATGGTGCCGAATTAATACAAAAATAATAAGGCCTCATATAGCTAACATGGTTAGGACTTCGCCCCATGGGCTGGTTGTGCACAATTTGCATTTAACTGGCCTAAACTCACTTTCTCTTGTGACCTATAACCTACACACTCAATGCACACACTAAATGCACCTATCCAATAGATTGTAAATGAAATAATCAATAAACAATCAATGAAATCTATGATATAATAACATCATCATGGAATCGTAAATGAGAAACATGCACAATTTCATACCATACACCATGCGTTAGCCATTGCAATAAATATAGATGGCATACATCCATGGTATCATGTGTTCTCATTAATAAATCAAATAATATATATCATCAAGACATACAACTAAACTATGCATCCACCATATATCAATTATTCCCAAATATCATAGCAATATGTTAGTATTCACAAAATCAAATGAAATGTGCCAAAATAATAATC
Organism: Taxus chinensis; assembly: GCA_019776745.2. Classification (NCBI taxonomy): domain Eukaryota; kingdom Viridiplantae; phylum Streptophyta; class Pinopsida; order Cupressales; family Taxaceae; genus Taxus; species Taxus chinensis. Next base: position 130,442,261 of record CM034153.1, on the reverse strand, counting down.
AAATCTAAATTGGCGCTACGTGCCCAAATCACCATACACTTCCATGAAGATCAAATAACATAACATAATGTCCAAAATATATCATATCGTTGTAAAATAATATCTATGAATAAAGAAATTAGTAGATAACTGAGGCTATAAAATGGGGCACTACATCCCCCTCTCCTAAAATTAGACTTTCTCCTTGAACTCAATCAAAGAGATAGGGATATATAGTCCTCAATGGTATAACATCCTTCCAGGTAGCTATTGTGTCATCATAGTTGTCCCACTACACTTTAACATGGTCCAAGTCTTGACCATGAAGGGCCAACCTCCAGTCCTCCAGTATATGCATGGGATCTAGCCTCCACTATCCTCCATCCTCTACCTATAATGCTTAACAATCCAAAACACAAGAGATATCAGGTACATATATACAAAGTATAGAAACATGACATGCATCGTGGGCCCGTGGAAGGTGTGGTGGAAATGCTAGGTGATAGACAACTAGACCGATGACCTCTAAAATATCAAAAGTCTGTATAAAATGAGGTGATAACTTAGAACCCTTTCCATAGAGGATGGGGATCTTATCTGGAATAAATCTCAAGAATAATTTGTCACCTGATGATTGGTCCTCTTGGTTTCTGCATATGCCTTCTTATGTGCTCTAGCCTGATCATGATGCTCCCTAATAAGAACAACATGTTTCTCTAAGTCTCATAGATAAGCTGGTCCCAGAATAATCCTCTCATCTAGCCTCTCCCAACTTAGAGGTGTCCTACAAGGTCGACCATACAAAACCCGGTAAGTAACCATACCAATGGAACTATGATAGTTGTTGTTGTTGTATGTGAACTCAACTAAATGCATATAATCTTCCCACTTCTTCTACTGGTCCATAACATACATCATCAACATGTCCTCAAGTACCTTAGCAACCCTCTATGTCTATTCCATTAGGCTCTATATGATATCATGAGTTTGAAATTACTCTAAGTACCCAAAATAGTCTGAAAGGAAAAGTCCACAAAACTTACGTGTAAATGGTATCCCTGTCATTGATGAGGGTCTTTGGAATCCTGTGAAATCTAACAATGTCCTCCATAAACACTTTGGCGAATACATGTGCATTATAGGTGACCTTGGTTGGTGACAAATGTGCAACCTTGGTCAACTTATCCATAATTACCATAATGGAATCATGATGATAAGAAGACATAGGGAGTCCTACTATGAAATCCGTGGATATCATATCCCATTTCCACTCGAGAATATAATGAGGATGTAAAAGTCCAGTGGGATGAGAATGCTCTACCTTGACCCTCTGACACTCAAGGAATTGTGCAAAAAAATATTCTATGTCCCATAAAAGACAAGACCAATAATATAACTCTCTCCGATCGGCATTAATTTTCTTCACTCCTGGATGTGCTACATATGGAGCTCGATGAGTCTCTATAAGGATGAAGCTATTTAGATCACCTGAATTAGGCACATAGATGTGCTTATAGAATCAAAGTAAAGCATTTTCCTCTAAAATGCACCCTAAATATCTTCTCTCTAAAGAACCTTGTGACTCCAACATCTACCTAACACCCTAATAAAACCTGTCCTCCGGAAGATACTGAAGGATCCTATCTCTCAAGTCTAACTGCAATGTCAAACATGGAAGAACATGTAGTCCTCTACTAAGTGCATCTGCAATGACATTTTCCTTTCCTTTGATATATTGAACCTCCATGTCATACTCAAATAGGAACTGCATCCAACACTATTGGAGAGCATTGAGGTTTGGTTGTGAGAATATATGCTGAAATCTATGATGATCTGTCCTCAAAATAAAAAGTCCACCTAAAAGGAAATAACACCATCACATAAGAGCATGAACAACTGCTGCAAGATCTAAGTTATGGGTAGGATAGTTAAGCTCGTAATCCTTGAATATTACTTGAATCAAAGGAAATAACTTGACTCTCCTGCATAAGAACTTCTCTAAGACCCTCTAGTGATTCATCAGTAAAAACAATGAAATCCCTTGTATGGTTCAGAACTGCTAAGATAGGCAACGTGGTTAACCTTTCCTTAATGAACTAGAAGGCTTGCTCACACTTCTCTAAAAAATCAAACTTCTTCCCTTTTTTCTGAAGAGACATAATATGGTGAGAAATCCTATTAAAATGTTCTACAAACCTGCAGTAATAACCTACTAAAACCATAAAACTCCTTAGCTCAGTGACATATGTGTGTGCTAGCCAATCAATAATAGTTTATATCTTAGAGGGATCTATTGAGATGCCCTCTCCTGATCTGATGCGTCCCAAGTACTGAATATCTTTCTGGAAGAAGATACATTTTTCCAAATTCCCAAATAACTTCCTCTCTCTCAAAACCTGTAGTACCAGTGTTAAATGCTTCGCGTGTTCCTCCTCATAATTAGAATAAATCAATAGATCATCTAGGAACATTAGGCAAAGGTGGTCAGAAAAGGTCCCAAATACTCAATTTATGAGGCTCATGAAGACAATTGGGGCATTAATTAAACAAAAAGGAACAACTATGAGCTCATAGTGCCCATAACATGTGGGTAAATTTTTCTTATGAATATGTGCATCAAAGATGCACAACTGATGATACCATTAGTTGAGATCTATTTTGGAGAACACCCTCACTCCCTGCATCTAATAAAATAACTCATCATTCCTAGGGAGTGAATAACGGTTCTTTATTTTGAATTTTCTGATTTTCTAGAAGTCTACACAAAGCTTGAGAGAACCATCCTCGTTCTTTAAAAATATGACTAGCGCTCCCCAAGGAGATACACTAGGGAGAATGAGACCCTTCTCCAAAAAATCCTCTAATTATATCTTGAACTCATAAACCTCTTGATTCATCATCCGATAGGGTGCCCTAGAAAATGGTGCAGATCTTGGCACTAAATGAATGGTGAAATCCACCTCTCTACAGGGTGGTAACCCTGGAAGCTCTCCTGGAAACACAATTTCATACTCCCTCAAAACTACATGATCATCTAAGTGTGAATGCTCTGCAGTGCTCTGTGATTGATCACTGATGCTGATAGAAAACAACTGACAACAATTACACATGCTTCCCTTAATTTTCTTAGCCAAGATCATGCACAAAGAGATATGATTTTGTATCCCTGATATCACAACTGCACTCCCAACATTATTCTGACACTCAATGACCTTATTCCTACAATCCACCTTGGCTTGATGAGGCTCAAGCTAACTCATAACCAGAACTACCTAATAGGATCCTGGAGGAATAAGTTGGAGGTCAATTGCAATGGAAAAGACTCCTAAATCAAGTATACAACTCTCTACGTATGATTCCATGACGAGTTTTGCCCCAAAGGCCAACTCAACCTGCCAGCTGTCTTGCTGCTTAAAAACCACTAACCCACACTGTAACACTATAGAAGGAGATATAAAAGAATTTGCAGCACCTGAATCAAATGGTACTGAGAAAAAAAACCTTGATAGTACCTATCATCTAAATAATTATGGTCTGATGCTTAGCTTGACAGTTATCAACTACTACATAAACATGATGGGCGCGTCCTACATCACCCACTATCTTCTTAGATCTAGGAGCTCTCTACATATTCATAGTAGTGGGTTTGTGTGGACACATATGTACATAATGATCAGCGGACCCACAAACAAAACATCATCCTATACCCCTTTCAAATGGGGACCCTCATGTACTTTGGTGAATTGATCCTACTGAATGAACCCTAGAAGTTTGTTGTGTGTGAGCTAGTTGTACCTACTAATTACCCTGTATCCTATCATTGGATCCATAAAAAACTCGTCTAGTACCACCCCTCTATAAGCTCATAGTTTATCTACCTCTCTACTACTAGTGACCCTGATGTTGTGTCTATTACTCTAGATGTTGTGGAGCACTCGATACTACTAGATGAGGCCAAAATCCTCCTCTAGGGGTGGTGTTGTAGGCCATGAGCTATGACTATGAAAAGCCTGCATCTTCTCCATAAATTTTCTCTTGTTCCTTTCTCAGTGTTCCTATACCCTGGTCATATTAACCTAAGCTAAGTAGGCCTTCTGAATGACCTTCTCAAGAGTGGGAGGAGATAGAATTCTAACTGCTCCTGTTATGTCTACATTTAAACCTTGAATAAACATGTTTACCTGTAATTTTTCATCTTGCAGGTAATCCATATACTGTAAAAGATCCAAGAACCTGCTTTCATACTGTGCCACTATGCGAGAGTCATGTCGTAAGTCATGAAACTCATCAATACTCTTTTTCATGAAAGAATATGACATATAACAAGTCCTAAAATTCTGCTCGAACAACTCCTAAGTCACTGTATATCGAGTCAAATGGAGCTTCCACTCCTCATTCCTCAACCAAATGCCTGGTGTGTCTTAGAGGAGGTGTATTGTGAACCTATCTTTCAAATTTATCACAGAAGAGTGAAATACAGAACATCTATCAAGGATGAGGAGCCATTAATCATCCCCAAATCCATCCATATTGGTGATGTACGTAGCTAGGTACAAGTGAAGAAGATCTTTAATCACACTGCCTATGTCACAATCCTGGCACTGGGGTCCAACAGGTGAATGTGATCATCTATCCCCAAATTGTCCCTCAAGAATATGTGAATGAGTACAGTGGTACGAGGACACCCAATCACAATGAACGGAATGTCTACATGACCTCTCCCTCCTCAAGGTATCATGCTCGGGTTGCTTTGAGTGTGTCCTCACCTATCGTCTCCTTGTCTCCTAACTAGACATCCTCCTCTCTCACCTTCTATGGTAGTGGGATGCACTGCTGCAAAACACCTATTAGATGTTGAAGAGCCTCTAAAATTTGAGGTCTAATCTTGGGTGCCTACCCAAGTCCCTAACCAATCGATGACTCGTGAGTGCAATCGTGTCTATGAGGTAAGCCAATGGATTATTAAGTTATAAAAAATTTCAAAAACATTTTAATTGTTTTCATTTAATGCTATTAAAACATTATTAACTAATTAATTGTTTACCTAGACCATCTGCATGTGCAAACCATCGCTCTGATATGAAATGTAGTGCCTCGACTTGGGAAACCAAAAAAACCCACGAAAAAGGTAGTTAAAAAATTTCAGTAATTTTTTTTTAAAAAGCATAAACAATTACTATCCTTGCCCGATTTTTTCATTTATTATTTTATACTAATTAATTTACGCAATTAAGTTAACTAGTAGTCCAAACCCAAATTTAATTATTTACTTCCATGGTTACCCTAATAAACATTTGCTAAGGTCCTAATTGGAATTTTACACCCCCTTTATAATTAATTAGACTGCACTCAACCTTTTTTTTTTTATTCCCCATTCCCATAAAGTATTCTTGAATTAAAATTGTAGGGTTTACTGTGGACCCTAAGATCAATCTAATCTTTTCCCTAGATCTCATGTTACCCTATAAATGACCTAATCCATCTTTATGTTCTCTTCCTTTTCTCATTTAGTTTTATTTTATTATATGCATGTGCAGGTGTGGGGGAGTGGTTCAGATGGTGATTGGATATGGCACGAAGGTGGAGGATTACCGCAAGCTTTGGTGCAGTTTGGGGAGGGGTTCAACCCTCCCAACATATTGTTATTTTTTTTTATGCTTTGACAAACATTTCAATCCGTGACTTTGTTTATTGATATTTATTAAAATATTAGTATATATATATATATATATACATCAGTTTATTTTATGTTATATAATAATATATCAATTTATATTACTTATTATATATTATATTATGTGTGTGTGTGTGTGTGTGTGTGTGTGTGTGTGTGTGTGTGCGCGCGCGCGCGCGTGTGTGTGTATAGTACAATATAATATAAGGTATAATATATTTTAGGATATGACATTAAAATATTTACTCTAATAATATATTGAGAAAGATATACTATGTCTCGAATATATTATAGTTATATTATAAGATATAACAATACAAAATATATTTTTTATAATTAGATTTTATACCATGTTTAAATAATTACAAGTAGTAAAATAATAAGTTATATCTTGTAAACGTATATGCATACCAATTTTATTTATCTCTATATCAGCATTTTAAAAGAAAAAGAACTATTTTAAAAATCTGAAATTCTTTTATGAGGAATAATATTTTATTCACAAACAAAAGTCTCTTGTATTGAAAGTAACTATTAGATTTCTTTTCCAATTCTATAGCAAAATAAATAATTCATATTTTTAACCAGAAGGATATCCAACAAAGAAATATCACATTTCTTTTTTAAATATTTTCCATACTATCAAGAATATAAGTATAACATATATATATATATATATATATAAACAACTTCATCTAACAATCATTTATTTTATTTGTAGAGGAAAAACTCCAACCGCAACCAAGATGTTAACTAGGTTACTCTCAACCAATTTCTTGTATTGCATTTCAAGGTTTAAGTCTTTTATAACATTTATCATATAAGGAAGTTTACATTCCCATGGAGCTTAAGCTCACAAATACAACATAATTTTGAAATACTTAAACTACTCAAGAAACCACATTACAAAAATTATTTAGAAGATTGAAGGAAGGTTAAACAAACAAATGAAATTTTACTTTACAAGCACCCTGAACTTGTGAGGCTTAAAGATTGGAGAGAGAATAGAGATTGATATATCTTCTTATTATATATATTATCATAAGCATGCTACATATTTATAGGTATATTGAATAAACAATATTCCCCTAAATGGATGGAGAAGATACAAACAAGAAGGAGAGAATAATGGAATAGATATCAACTAGTCTAATAATAAAATAATATAACTAGACTATGCTAACATTTCCCCCCTTATTGCATTATTTTTGCAAATGTGACCCTTGAAAATTTCAAATTTCACTTTTCTTAGAGATTTTGTGAGAATGTCGGCAACTTGTGATTCTGTAGGACAATACTGGAGCTGAATGTGATGGTTCAAGATGTGCTCTTGAATGAAATGACAATAAATCTCAATATGATTTGTTCATTCATGAAAAAGTGGATTCAGCATGAGCTTTAACACACTTTGATTATCGCAATAGAGAATAGGTGACTATTTTTTAGGAATTTCTAGGTCAACCAAAATATGACTTAACCATATCTCATCGCACATAGCTCCTCATGCAGCGCAATATTCTGCCTCTATGGATGAGAGAGAAACAAAATTCTTCTTTACACTTATCCATGAGATAGGTCTAGATCTGAGATGAATATGTATCCTGTAGTTTATTTCTTATCATCAACAGATCCGTCGTGGTCTGAGTCGACGTATCCCTATAAGAAGAATCGATCATTATTCTTATATTCTAGACCACAATTAACTGTACGTTGGACATACCTCAAAACAAGCATTGCTACATTCCTATGACATTTCTTTGGTTCTTACATGAATCTGGAAAGATAAGTGATAGCATACCATAAATCCGGTCTGATATATGTCAAGTAGATGAGTCCTCAAACAAATTTCCTCTAGAGAGTAGCATCTAATTGAGGTGATTCCTATAATCTTGAAAGTTACAAGCCTTTCTCCATGGGAGTGGATACAGGTTTACAATCAGACATTTTATACTTTTCTAGGAGTTTCTTGGCATACTTTATCTAAGAGACATAAATGTGATTCTCCTTTTTCCAAATTTTTCATGTCAAAGGTTATTTTTGAGATAATTATTCACAATATCAACATCATATTTTGAACTACCAGTGATCACAAGATCATCTACATACACAACAAGAATGAGAATTTATTTTCCTACCTTCTTCACATACAAAGTTGAATCAGAAGGGATACGAGTGAACCCATGCTACAAAAGGTGATCGTTGATCTTGATATACCATACCCTTGGAGCTTATTTTAGTACATATAGTGATTTTATGAGACAACATACCTTCTTAGGATGCTCTTCATCAACAAATTCTTTAGGTTGGGTTATGTACGCTTCTTCTTTCATATCACAATTGAGGAAAGCACTCTTGATGTTCATCTTCTAAAGTCTCCATCCATTATGTGCTACCAGTCCATAAATAACACTGATGGTCTTGATCTTCGTAGTGGGTGTAAAGGTTTCTTCATAGTCGATGCCCTCTTTATGAGCATATCCTTTTGCTAAAAGTTGTGCTTTATGTTTTTTTATGGATCCGTCTTCCTTATATTTTTGCTTGAAAACCCATTTGCAACCTATGGGTTTCTTTCCTGTAGGTAGATTGACAAGTTCCCATGTCTGATTTTTCATGAGTGAGTCATATTCTATATCCCTAGATTCCTTACACTAAGATTGACTAAATGCTTCATGAACATTATCAGGCTCGGCACTATTAATCAATGAAGTCATGAGTGCAAAGTTTAGCTCATTTCTTGTTTGACTCCTTGTTTTTACTCTAGATGATGTATCTGGGAGTTATTGCAATTGTGAGTACTTGATGTTGATTTGTACCCACTTCAGAAGAGAACTTGGATAATTTTGAGAAGAAGTATGTCATTTCCATGTGGATTGATGTGGAGTCACATTATCCACTTCTCCAAGGTCAACAAATATCCCTCCTTTCAACATTTATTTTCTTTTAGTAGTCTCCTTTGGCTCATCATCAAATTCAGAGAGTGGTTGATGAGAGGTGGTTGAAAGTGGATTTTCTATTGATATTATTGAGTCAAAGGATGACTCTTCATAGACCAATACCCAAATCTCGTATATTTTTTTTCTCTGGATCCATGAGATGATATGCCTTTGAGGTAGTGTTATAGCCAAGTATGATACACGAAAGTGTCTTTGGCTCAACCTTCTTTCTCTTATGAGTTGGGTCATGCATGTTTGTTGTGTAACCAAATACTTGCAAATGAGAAATTGATGGCTTTCTACCACTCCATACCTCTTCTAGAATTTTATTTAGTAGAATATTTTTCGGTGCCCTATTGAGAAGATATATAGTTGTATGTACTACTTCATCCCAATAGTGTTCCTCTAGATTTGATGTTGTTAGCATGCAACAAGACATCTCCATCATTTTACGATTGCGACCCTCAACAATGTCATTCTACTGGGGTGTTTATGGAGAAGTCAAATTTTGTTTAATACTGTGTTGGTTTAGAAATGGCAAGAACTTATTTGATGTGAACTCCCCCCTCAATCTGAGCGAAGTAGAAGAAGTGGTTATCCGGTCTCTTTAACAACATGATGATAGAAGTTATGGAAATGTTAAAGAGCCTCACTTTTCTTGTTCATGAAAACCACCCATATCTTTCGAGACTGGTCATCCATGAATAGTTATAACTACTTGAATCCTAAGAACAAAGTAGGCAAAGGGTCATTCAGATCGGTATGAACTACCTCTAGATGCTTCTTGGTGTGGAAGGTGCTTTCTTGAAATAGATCCCTGTGTTGTTTTCTTGTAAGACAACTAGGGAAAAGAGCCAAGGTACTAAAAATTTTGGGTAGTCCATGACCAATTAATTTTGAACTCATCTACTTTAATGAACTAGCCAATAAGTGTGAATAACTAAAATGCCAGAGTGCAGTAGATTATATTGTTTATGCATATAAATCTATTGCAGAAGATGAAACAGTATCTAAAGAAAATACATTATCTTTTAGAAATGATCTATCAATAATATTACCTTGTCACAAAATCAAATATGATTTGACACTAGTTTGGATAAGAAATTCTACCTTTAGGTGATGATTCAATAGCTGAGTCACTGACAAGAGGTTGCTAGTCAATCTAACAACATATAGTACCTTTATAAGCATAAATTTTTGTGGTCCCAGACGAATGGTGACTCTACGTATTCCTTCTGCAACATACTATTTATCATACACTATCTGAACTCGATCACCAATGGGTTATTCATCTAGTGAATCAAACATCTCCTTGTTACCTGACATGTGCTTACTTATATCGGAGTCTATCAGTAAAACTCTCTTCAGGGCTGTGAAGTCTGAGATATGAGTACAAGGTTCTTACCACAATGGTCTCCTTTTGATGTCTCCTCATCAGATTCATTATCTTTTTGGGCTGCGAGATGTCCCTTTTACTTTCTCTAGTAGGGACATTGTTTGGAATTTTGAAAATCTTCATGCCCTGATGTGCTTGTTTGACTAGAAGACCCTCGTTTCTAGCTATTATACCAGAAGTGATCAGTGTCGCGAGTGTTGGTTCTACAAATGTGACACCACCTCTTTGAATATTTATATTTATGTTGTTGATTTGGTTAAACTTGATTATGCTTCTCTGGGGGACCCTTCCAATTCTTCTGGCCACAGTATGGATTTGAGAACAGGGCTTTATCCTAAGTCTCCTCTTCCTAGTACCGTAAATTCACAAGTTCTTTTAATTCCTTTATTTGTGTAGATACATTCAGTGTCATAATGAACACTAAGAATTAAGAAGGGATTACTCTCAAGGTGAGCGGCATAAGAATTTTTTCATCCGCCATTTCACTAAGTGCTAATAACTCCGATCACATCTCATCCACCTGACCTAAGAACTCCTCAACTTTCTCATTTGACACCACAAAGATTGTGTGCAACTTTGACTGAATCTGGAAGATCTTATTCTGATTTTTCACGTCATAAATTGTTACCAACATGTCCCAGGCCTCCTTTGGTTTCTCTGTATTCTGAACATGTGTTTGCACATTCTCACTAATACTAATCGTTATCAGAATCAAGGCTTTGGCACTAGCCATCTCATACTTTATTAATTCATCAGGAGATGTTAGAGAGGTCACAGATCTGGTCACAATGCCCCATAGTCAGTCAAAATGAATGATTGTCCACATATTTATAATCCAAGAAACAAAATTAGGCCCTTTAAGAAATTGAGCATCGGAGAGAAGCAACTTCGGAACAAATTTTTTTAATAAAATAATATAAAAAAACTTTATTTTAATTAATTAATTTATTTCAAGAGATATTACACCTATGATTCACTGATGTGAAGTACTAGCTAGTAGATGTTCTCGATAATCGCATGTTGAGAGAAGATGATGTTTGGTGGGGCATCTTTCTTCGTCTTCACATTCCACATCATACTTGGCTTCTAACTCTTCCCGAACTCACTTTTTAGTGAAACTGACGTTGAAAAGGAAATAGTCAAGAAATCATTGTCGAACAAGCTCGTCAAAGACTAGATTTTTGGTGTTCTGAAGCTTCTTTAGAAAATAAAAGTAGACCCGAAGCTCTCAAGAGATTCTTCAAGCTGTTCTAATGATTGTGAGTCAATTTTACAGGTTTTAGCAGTCTCGATCATTGTTTTTACGCTTGACATTCAGTGTCTCTTTAAGAGACTTCAAGTTTCTTCTCCAGGAACTTTTTTTTAATAATATTAAGAGACTTTTAGGATTTCACGAAGAAAAATTCTGCTCTCCTCTGTGTTTGATGTAGTGATGAATGGATTTCTTGCAGGTAATAATGGTCCTCGGACAACAGAACCTTCATCTTTCCACAATCCACACAACTCTATCTGTGTAGTTAGCATCTTCTAGCTTGTTCCTCCTCTACGCAGATGAAAGCAACAATGTAGATGTCTAAGTAAATCTCCACGAAAATTTTGAATAATTCCACGTAGCACCTTAGCACCCTTCTAAACTCGACAATATTTTCTCCTTCATGTAGATCTCCCTCTTCTCTAGTTTTCACGCAGGAAACTAGATCCTACCAGGAAGCAAAAATATCTTCTTATAGTTTTAATGCATGTTTGTATGTCTTACTTCTTCTCTTGATAGTGCCATATGTCTTAATGAAACAAAAGATATTTAGAACAACAATAGAAGACAAATTACAAGAGGTTCAACTTTCCATTCAAAGAAAGTGATAAGTGCACATTCCATGCAGGTTGTGACACACTTTTCCACCACGTAGCTTCTTATTTATCTCTTGCTGCACATAGGACTATACCAAGTTTGTGCAGGTTGCTGGGAATTTTGTCAATAAATTATATAGTACACGTTTAGAATTATCTCCTTCTTGTCACTCTCACGTACAGGTAGTTCTCTATGCCTCTTGTCCACATAGAGAATTTTTACAATAGTATTATTCTCCTTTCCACGCATCCAAGGACTATAAATCACCTCTCTTACTAGATTGTGAGGCTGAAAGAGTGGAGAGAGAATAAAGATTGATATCTCTTCTATTATTTATAGTATTATAAGAATGGTACATATTTATAGGTATATTGAATAAACAATATTTCCTTTAATGGATGGAGAAGATACAAACAAGAAGGGGAGAATAATGGAATAGACAAAAACTAGTCTAATATTAAGATAATATAGATAGACTATACTAACAGAACTCAAAAAATGGAAAAATTTATAGACAAAGAAACTTCCCAAATATCCATATCCATATGGTTACAATGAGAGTAGTGTTTAAATTTTTTTGGAGAAAACAAATGAGAAACCATGACAAAAAGAAACCCAAACCATCTTCCAAACATGAGCTCGAAATTTGAGTTCTTTTCTAAGAGACCAACAGAAAGAGAAAGGATTATTTTACCACCCAACCTATAGGTATCATTAAATGTCTTCCCAAATATTGGAAGACATGATAACCTCTCCCAATCCCATGGGAGAGAGAGCTAGCTTCCACAAATGTGCACAAGATTTCGGTAGACACAAATAACAACATATTCATGTAGAAGACAACTTCGTGCCCTAAAGAAAACAAAACACTAAGGAAACAAAAGAAAGAAGGAGAAAACCATATTGATCCTCATAATTGGGAAGAGATGATAATATATCATAAAGTGCCAAAAATTTTGGTCCAACCATAGGATGCACACTAAAAATTTCTTCACAAAACCTCCTTATCCATCCAAAAACAACAATCCTTCCTTATTGCTCCACCAATTTTCCTAAATCCTCCTTGGGAAGATTTTAAAACCCATTGGGTTTCCTCTCCAACAATGGGGAAGGGGGTTCAAACCATATGAACCACCTTTCACACCCCAGACCATATGAGAGGAGTGAAAAGAACATGCATGGCTTTCCACTTAAGAAATGAGATTTAAGAGGGAAATCCCTCCATCTACCCCCATAAAGCCCCCAAATCTATCAAGACATATGATGTATGGAGAAAAATAATACAAAAACATACTCAAGCAATATACAATACACACAACAAAACACAATATAAAACCGTAAAAAATTTTAAGATCTACCACACAAAATAACATATAGTGATAAGCCAAGAGCTTACCTCCAAAATATATCCAACACTCTAATATTTTCCCACTTATTTATCCAAGCAAAGTCTAGCTCCAAAAAGTCTCCAAGCACCAAGAAAAAGCTAAAAAAAATGTTCTCTGTCTCCCACATGAGGGCTTATTTTAATAAAAGAAAAAAAATCTCCTCACCAATGATGGGATGACATATGTCACCCCTCTTTTCCCTCCAAGTAAAATATTCCCAAAATAAAAATAAGAAAATATAAAATCTCTTTTAACACTCTTCTTCAAAAATTCCAAAAAGAAAAGAAAATAATTTTGTGTAAACTTTTACATCATACATATTCCAATCCATCTTACATGGATGGCGACAAAAGAGAGGCTTAATGGGAGAGAAATTCCCTCTATGCCTTGAAATTAATCCCCCTACCTAATAGGTAGGGTCCAAGGGCTTATTTACTTGCTAAGTGGACTACCAAAACTAAAAGGGTTCACTTAAAATTCCATAAATAGCCCAATTTCGGGTTTGGCACATTTGGGCACAAGTGCAGAGGATGTGGGGCCCACTAAAGGGTACACATATCACCCCAATCCTTTTTAATTAACACACACTTACCCAAATACAAAATTAATTCAAGTGGGGACCATTATGTCCCCAAACCTAGCTTACTTAACAAAATAAACAACCTAATCACAATTAATTTTACATGACATACAACATTACAAATACGGGTCACTCATGGTGCCCAATTAATACAAGAAAACAATAAGGCCTCATAGAGTTAACATGGTTAAGACATAACCCCATGGGCCGCTTCTACATAATTTGTGTACCCACCCTAAAACCCACATTCTCTTGTCGCCTTTCACCTGCACACTCAATGCACACATTAAACACACCTATCTAATACAGTGTAAATCAACTACTCAATAAGAAATCAATGAAATCTATGATATCATAACATCATCATAGAATTGTAAATGAGAAACATGCACAATTTCATACCATTCACAATGACATAGCCGTTATAATAAATATAAATGACATATATCCATGATATCATGTGTTCTCATCAATAAATTAAATAATCTATATCATCAGGACATGCGAATAAAATAGGTATCCACCAGATTTATATCAAGCCCAAATATCATAGTAATATGTTAGTATCCACAACATCAAATGAAATGTGCCAACATACTAATCAAAGCTAAATTGGCTTTACGCACCCAAATCACCATACATGTCTATGAAGATCAAATAACATAGCATAATGTCCAAAATATATCAAACCCCTATCAAATCATATCTATGAATAAGGAAATCAGCAAATAACTGAGGCTATTAAATGGGGCACTACATAGTTGGAGAAATCGAAGTCGTTGTACATGAAAAATAGAGTCTTTCTTGAAATGACTAGCCTTGTTTCTTGAAACATAGGGTGAAAGCATAATAAATTTTACTTGCTACCGTTGCATTCCTTGCATTTGGAGCTCGGTAGTTTATCAGTGGGGAGACCCACATCCCCTTATCCTACAATTACTAGGTATTTTAAATTATTTTGTTACTTTTCCTTTACTTTAAAATGAATACACGAAATATATTACACGGTAGAGAAGAGAAATAGATTACAGATATTGTTGAATGTTATATGCATAAGGAACTACAAACCAGGACTAAAAATTACAGAGAACTTTTTCCTCATTTTTCTTTCTCTTATAAAGGGAAAAAGAACCTCAAGACCTATTTTAAGTTATTGTTGTGCTATTTCATGAAATAACTTCCACCCTATGTTCATCTTTGCTTCTTATTTCCACTCTAGCCAGATTATTGGGTATTCAAATTACCATATTGGGAGCTTGTGCTTGTCACTTGTTCCTTAAGAACAATGCCCCTACTTTGTTAGTTGATTTTTGAGTTGTTTTTATCCTGTGTTAGATAGTTTTTGTGCCCTACTGCCTCTAACTATTTGAAGAATGGGGAACGTGTCTCCTTTGTCACAATCATTGTTTCTTAGCCTTAACATCTGAATATTATCTTGTCAATCTTTATTAACTAGTAGGTGTTGTGAAAGTTAAGGGTAGTATAAACTTCATTATTTTGGAGGCTTGAGAACCATATCTACCTTTTGTTTTAGCTTTGAACATATTTATTGTCATGTGATTTTCTATCAATGAAGTAATACTTTCATCTATAGTGATCAATTAGAATGGGTTATGTTTATGGAGCATGTTTTCATGTTAGAGTTTGGTACACCTTCTATGTGTTACACTCGGATATTTTTATGGTGGTCTCATGGGTAATGGGTAACTGTTATGGGTTGATTTTTGGCCCATGGTTTTTTTTTTGGTACCCATTGTTTTGTAAAACTACCTCTTTAGCTACCTATTGATGTACTTATAAATATATGGACATACAATAAGATTTATATGAGTGTGTTTTGTGAAGGTGAATAGTGTGTCCGAATTCAAGTGTGAATTCGAGAGGGTTTGTTGATCGCAGCTCCAAACAAGATCTGATTATTGTAATCATGAAGACTGTTGGCTTATAATAAAATAGGAGCAAGTGTTCTTGGTGGATGTAGCCCACATTGGGTGAACCATGTTAAATATTGTCTTCATATTGTGTATTTTTCATTTATGTAATTCTATTCATACTTCTTATTATTGCGATTCTGAGGAATTATTCCACATTAGATATTATTAATTCCTAACAATTGGTATCAAAGCTTGGTTTGGTTTGCTAAAGTGTTGAATCACAGGGAAATTTTTTAGCTTGAGTGGGAGCTATGCCAGATGATGGAAGATCTAGGGTTGATAAATTCAACGGGAAAAATTTCAGTCTTTGGAAGATGTAGATGGAAGATTACCTTTATGAGAAGGATCTTTATACTCCGTTGTCTGAGAAAGTGAACAAACCCTCGAGCATGATAGATGCGGAATGATATTTGCTGGACAGGAAGGCACTTGGGGAAATCTGGCTTTGTCTTGCATCTTTGGTATTATTTAATGTTTCAAAGGAGAAGACTACAAAAGATCTAATGAAAGCATTATTGAAGTTGTATGAAAAACCCTTTGCCTCTAACAAGATATTTTTAATGAAAAATTTGTTTAATATGAAGATGTCTTACAATAGTTCAATAGCAGATCATTTAAATGATTTCAATATAGTTGTGAATATGCTAGCTTCAGTTATAATAGATTTTGATGAAGAAATTAGGGCTTTATTAATTTTGTGCTCTTTACCTGAAATTTAGAATAGCCTAGTAATGGGGGTAAGCAACTCGGTTCCAGCTAACTTGAAGTTGAAGTTTGAGGATGTTGTAGGGGTGATTCTAAGTGAGGAAATGTGAAGAAAAAAATCTAGGGAATCTTCTTATTCAGGTAATGCTTTGACAATGGAAACTAGAGGGAGACAGAAGAATAAAGGAAATTATGGAAAATCGAAAGATCAGGCAAGGTCAAAATCCAAGAGCAATATTGTATGTTGGAATTGTGGAAAGTCTGGGCATGCAAAGAAGGACTGTTGGGAGCTTCAGGATAAGAATAAACAACAGGAAGAAAACAAGGAGGTAAATTTGACATCAGGTAATGTATGCCAATATGATTTGATTATTTGTTTGCATAATATTACTGAATCTTGGGTTTTAGATTCAGGGGCTTCTTTTCATGCTACTCCACATAGGCATTATTTTGTTGATTATGTTCAAGGGTATTTTGGGCATGTTTTTCTTGATGATGATGAGCCTTGCAGTATAGTTGGAAAAGGTTCTGTTCAGGTTAAGATGCAGAATGGGAATACATGGCTATTGAAGGATGTTAGATATGTGCCTACATTATGGAGAAATTGATGTGTGGGTCCCAATAGGAAGTGATGGTTTTGGAATCTTGGAGGTTACCAAGGGTGCTCTTGTGGTGGCAAGAGGTAAGAAGTTGGAGCCTTGTATTTATCCATTGATAGTATTAATGATTTCAAAGGAAGCCTACAAAAGATCTAATGTGAAAAGCATTATGAAGTTGTATGAAAAACCCTTTGCCTCTAACAAGATATTTTTAATGAAAAATTTGGTTTAATATGAAGATGTCTTACAATAGTTCAATAGCGATCATTTAAATATTTCAATATAGTTGTGGAAATGCTAGCTTCAGTATAATAGATTTTGATGAAGAAAATTAGGGCTTTATTAATTTTGTGCTCTTTACCTGAAATTTAGAATAGCCTAGTATGGGGGTAAGCAACTCGGTTCCAGCTAACTTGAAGTTGAAGTTTGAGGATGTTGTAGGGGTGATTCTAAGTGAGGAAATGTGAAGAAAAAAATCTAGGGAATCTTCTTATTCAGGTAATGCTTTGACAATGGAAACTAGAGGGAGACAGAAGAAGCAATTAGGAAGTGATGGTTTTACTATGATATTTACAGTTGAATCTTGGAAGGTTACCAAGGGTGCTCTTGTGGTGGCAAGAGGTAAGAATGTTGGAGCCTTGTATTTATCCATTGATAGTATTAATGATTGTAATCTTGTGGATTAAGATGTAGATACAACATTATGACGCTATAGGCTCGATCATATGAGCCATAAGGGCATAGACATCATAAAGAAAATTTTTCCTAGATATACAAAAATAAGTTCATATTTCTTGGGTTTTAGATTTAGGGGCTTCTTTTCATGCTACTCCACATAGGCATTATTTACATGTCTGATGTATGGGGGTTGTCTCAGGTATCATATTTTGGGGGTTCATGTTATTATCTTGATTTTATTGATGATGCCTTGCAAGTATAGTTTGGGTTTATTGTATCTAGAAACAGGTATAATGTATTTGACACTTTTGTTAAATAGGAAGTACATGGCTATTGAAGGATGAAACAAGTATGTAAGCCTAACATGTATTAGGAGAAATTTGATATTGGCGGGGCAGTATTACAGGAAGTGAATGGTTGATGACTACTATATTTACAGAATGAAATCCGTAGGAATAATACGGCTACCAAGGAATTCTGCTCTAGAATGTGGTGGCAGAAAGGATGAACATGAAAATAATGGAATGTGCTAGGAGCCTTGTAGGTTATCCATTGATAGTATTACCTGATTGTCTTCTTGTGGATTAAGTAGTGTAGATAAAAATGTGCACTTGATAAATATAGGAACCTCGAAGTACATTTCATGGAGCCATACCTGAGGAGGCATAGTATGGTCATAAATTTTATTATTAATTTTCCTAGAGTATACAAAAATGAGGTATTTTTCCATACATATTCTGTGATGATACTACCATACTATGAGGATAAATTAGAAAAATATAATTTCATTGAGTAATGGTGGTGATGACTTTGGATATAAATGTTGGAGTATTAAGGACAAGAAAATCATTCGATCGAGAGATGGGTAAGAGCAGTAAGTTAGAGGACAATTAAGTGGACATCAAATCCTGATATTTGGGGGTAAAAACAGCTCAGGTATCAAATCTAGTCTTGGGCGGACTTGAAGTTATGCTGAAAAGTTAAAAACTTTGTCATTGATGATGGTACCATTGCGTAGGGGAGGACTATTAGCTTTGTAGAAATACTGATTGTAAAGTGAATAGAAGAGGATAATATGATGTATTTGATACTTTTGTACTAATAGTAGGTCTTTAAGACACTTGGTCCTGAGAATGTTTATGTCTAGGTCTTAAGACTAAAAAATTTGTTTCACTTATCAGAATGTGATAAGACTTATACCATCCCAACTGTGGTGAAATTATATACATGTTCAACAATGAATTTGATTTGATTTCAATATTTTCTAAGAATGGAAGTTATGGTGGGCAAAAGGACAGTGCTCTGTTTTCTTTATGTTTTCATACATCTTTCACGCAACAAATCATGGGGTGTCAAATATTGACTGAACAAAATACAATAATGGAATCCATGCTAGGATAGATAGTGGCAGGATAACATCTCACCAAAGGACTAAAAATCTATATCAATTTTTGGGCATCCAAGTAGTGAGCACAAACTGACTGTAATCTTATCGGCGTTTTTAAATAGAGGACCCTCAAGTGCCTTGGATTTTGAGTGTTTAATACCTGAGCTAGGCTTGGTACAGTTTTTACAAAAAGTATTATTTTAGAAACTAGATTTCGGATGCTACGAGTCATATTGGATGTGAGGTGTTTGTTCCTAATTTTGACAGTGTATGTATTGATAGGAATCCCTACAAGCTGATATTATGTTGTTATTTGCAATATGATGTCCACGGATGACCCTATATTTGTCCATCAACTTCCTGCACTTACCCTGACTTTAGATTTAAATGTTGGAGTATTAAGGACAAGAAAATCATTCAGTCTAGGGATGTGGTCTTTAAAGAGAAAGTCCTGTATAAGAAACAATTATAGGAAAAAAAGGAAGAATCCAAGAAAGAATATGCAGTGGTAGAGGATCTTCCAGATGGGACAGTGACCCATGAATCTGTTCAAGAAACCTCCTCAAAAGGAACCCCTAACTCCTATATTGAGGAGGTCTTCAAAGGTAAGAAGAGAACCTGACACGTTTTTCTCTTTCTCTTTATTGTTTATTACTCATTAACAGTGGGGATCCAGAGATCTTTGACGAAGCAATGTAGGTAGATGTCAGGAAGAAGTGGGAGCATGCCATGGATGAGGAGCATCAGTCTTCTCATGGAGAACCAAACTATGGGATTTGGTGAAGACTACCCAAAGGAAAAAGAGCATTGAAGAACAAGTTGGTGTACAAAGTTAAGGAGTAATGAAGGAGGAAAGAAAAGATACAAGTCCCGGTTGGTGGTCAAGGGGTTTGTACAGATAAACAAGGTATATATTTTGATGAGATTTTTTCTCTTGTAGTAAAAATGAATTCTATTAGAACTGTTCTTAGAATAGTGACAACCTAAGACTTGCACTTAGAACAACTAGATGTAAAGAATGCATTTCTCCATGGTGAATTAGAGGAGGAGCTATATATGCAACATCCTAGAGGGCTATGAGGTCAAAGGTAAAGAGGAGATGGTGTGAAAACTGAAGAAGAGATTATATGGATCCTGAAACAAGCTCCATGTCAATGGTATAAGAAATTTGATAGCTTGATGATGGAGCAAGGTTATATTTGATGCCATTCTAACTGTTGCATGTATACAAAGAGATTTGAGGATGGACAGTTATATTATCCCGTATCTATATGTGGATGACATGTTCATTGCTAGATAAAACAATGTAGGAAATAAAATTACTTAAGAATCATCTAAGTGACTCCTTTGTTATGAAGTATTTGGGGGCAACCAAACAAATCCTTGGTATGAGGATATCTCAGGATAGGAAGGAATAAAAGCTGACTTTATCTCAGGAAGAGTACATTAATAAGGTATTAGAGAGGTTTAATATGAAGGATGCTAAATAAATTGGGACTCCTTTGGCAGTTCATTTCAAGTTATCAAAGGAGTATGTGTCCCAAGATAGATCAGGAGAGAAACCAGATGTCCAAGGTACCTTACTCATCAGTGGTTGAAAGTTTGATGTATTCCATGGTGTGCACTAGGCCTGATATTTTCCATGCAGTGGGAGTGGTGAGTAGATTTATGAGTGATCTAGGTAGAAAGCATTCACTGACGTGCACTAAAGTGGATCCTTTGGTATTTGAGAGGGA
Source organism: Taxus chinensis (assembly GCA_019776745.2). NCBI lineage: Eukaryota > Viridiplantae > Streptophyta > Pinopsida > Cupressales > Taxaceae > Taxus > Taxus chinensis. The sequence goes on along the minus strand of CM034153.1, from coordinate 130,421,423 downwards.
CCATGGGGACAATGCTTTGTGCTATAGTGGATCAGACACCACTTTTCTTGGTTGTGTAGATTTAGATATGGATGGAGATGTAGACCTCAGGAGGAGCATGGTAGGTTATATTTACATTGTAGGTGGGATGACAGTGAGCTGGATCTCACGACTACAGAAGCTTGATGGCTTTGTCAACCACAAAGGCTGAGTATGTTGCTGCCATAAAGGCAAGAAAATAGATGATTTGGCTACAAAAATTGCTTGAGTAGTTGGGGCATTAGAAAGAGGAAGGGAATTTGCATAGTGATAGTCAGAGTGTTATACACCTATCTAAGAACTCTGCTTTCCACTATCAGGAAAAAGCATATACAGATTAGGTACCATTTCATCAGGACAGCTTTGGAGGAAGATAAGTTGAATTTGGAGAAGATTCATACTAGTCAGAATCCTGCAAACATGATGACCAAGGTGGTCACAAGGGATAAACTAAAGCTTTGTTCAGCTTTGGTTGGCCTTCGGAGATAACAATGAAGGGTTGAGAAGCTTTCTTAGTGGAAATTAGTCTCCAAGTGGGAGATTGTTATGTTTATGGAGCCTGTTTTCATGTTAGAGTTTAGTACACCTTCCATGTGTTACACTCAGATATTTTTATGGTGGTCCCACTACCCGGTGAGCTTGTCAAGGGGGTTCGGGGGGTGAAGCCCCTGAAGCAAATTTTCATGGGTGGTTTATTAACCCATGGGTAATGGGTAACCGTTATGGACATTTTATTGGTGCATGGTTTTTTTTTTGGTACCCATTGTTTTGTAAAACCACCTCTTTGGCTACCTATTGAAGTATTTAAAAATATATGGACATACAATAGGATTTATATGAGTGTTTTTTGTGAAGGTGAATAGTGTGTGTGAATTCAAGAGGGTTTCTTGAGCGCAGCTGAAAACAGGATCTGATTATTTTAATTGTGAAGACTATTGTCTTGTAATAAAATCTAAGCAAGTGTTCTTGGTGGATGTAGCCCACATTGGGTGAACCATGTTAAATATTGTCTTTTTGTAGTGCATTTTTCATTTCTTTAATTCTATTCACACTTCTTATTATTGTAATTCTGAGGAATTATTCCACATTAGATATTATTAATTCCTAACACAATGCTTGCCCTTTTTGGGATCCCTAAAGTTTCTACGGTCTCGTCAAATGCAAGAATCACGAGTTTCAGGAAAAAGTGTATGTTTTTCCCCTTTTCTCTTCCATAAAATTTCGGTTCATCATTTCAATATTTTTAAAAATTTAATGTTGAATGATAGGTGAATAAATACTTACTTGATGTGAAATATCAAAACATCAATGTAAAAAAATAGAAAACTTTTATTTTGAAAGTTACGTGCATAGAGTGCCACACCCAAATGTCCCATAAAATGAAACTCTTACATGACCCCAGGTAACATGTACACCTTATGGAAACTTAACCAAGTTTCTTGAAATTATTTAAATCTCTTTCAATTTGTATTTCTAAACCCCCTTCGCTTATAAGTCAGTTATGGTCACATGGTCATTTTAATAAAACATGATCAGTTTCAACCTATGGTTGTTTCTTAGCTTGAGTAAAAATGAAAAACACTAGCTCCTACTTATAGAATTCAAATAAGAGGATTGTAATCCTCCTTCAGTTCACTAAAAAAACATTTGGAAACTATTTTTGCAAGTCAGTTTTGGGGCCGACTAGTCATTGTGTGACAAGAGTTGTTGACAGAATTATGATATCTTGCCCCAAAGTTCCCCTTGTAACTTGAGCTCTTCTCATCGTAATCAACTTTAGTACAACACAATATATTATCTATATATGAGAGACTAAGTAGGAATTTTCAAAATTCATGATCAAAATGAAAATGATTTTTTTCAATCCCAGTTTGTAGGTAGTTTTGATGTTTCAGCCAAAACCTCTTCTCTAGTTCTTGAACTTGTTTCGATTATTCTCATGAACTTAATAAACCCAGGCTACTGAAACCACTAAATTTGAGTGACAGAGTCACCACATGTGTTTCTTAAAATCCTCCAAATGATATAATTTCACCAAGACACACACCCAATGTTGATAAAAATGATAATATTGACTTCTATTCCACTGGACGTGCCAAAATTGCTATGTCAGAAAAATAACACCCTGGGATTTCCACATTACAAAAAGTTACTTTTGACTAACATGGGATTGTTTCAAGGTGTGGGAACTTATCGATTGAGAAAAACCTCCAGAGAATCCTAGTTTCTAACTTATTCCAATGTTGATCTACTCCTAAACTACTAATTCCAAGGGACCATAGGAAGAGAAATTTATAAATGTAAATACTAAAATAAGGGAGGTGATAACACCAAAATAAGACTAGAGAGATTCCTAGTGAGTGAAAGTGGAGGGAAATGGGGAAGAAGAGGGAAGATAAATTACCACAGTCCCAAAACACATTTGAACCTCCAATCTCGTGGAGCACAATAAATTTTAGGTCTACAAAGGAACACAATATGCACAATATACCTACAAAATATAATAGAAGGAAAGAAATCCAATATAAATAAAGCTAGGGGAAAAAGAACCATAAAATACTAACTTTATTTCTTAAAATGATGCACAGTCCATTATAGTATAGGTACAATGCAAGAATCCTTCACAAAATGCATAAATTTGAGGCCTATAGCTCCCAAAAGTGCTGGAAACATTTTGGTAGAGTTCCTTTACAATTCCAAAATCTCTCCCCCTCAAATGAGGGGAATTTACATATATATAAATAAAAGGAGATATCAACCAACATCATTCTTTAAATTCCTTTATGTATGTATGTGCATCCATGATGGTTCACTTTTCAATGGAAATTTTCTTGCACAGTGAACATGGGTGCCATACCTCATTAAACTAGTTGTTGAGCTACCTTATACAGTTTCATTAATGTCTAGTCAAATCTAAGACACTTTATTGTCTCCCGACAGAATCCACTAACTGACGCATGACAAGAAGGGAAGAATTTTCATCAATGAGGAAAACACTTGTCCAATAACATTTCCATGTGCACATGTCCAAATAACATTTCCTTTTCTTTGAACGAGGTTAATTTAGCAAGTATAAGGTAAAGTTTTGGTTTAATTGACTAGATATACCTTATTGACCATGTTAGCACCCTTTGAATATGATTTTACATCATTGCATATACTATGATTCGAATACTTGACATAATTTGATTGAAATATCTGAGCACTTTTTCCTTAATCATGTTGGCATTGAGTAATCATTGCATAGAATAAAGTCATATGCTAATAGTAATTATAAATTTTGGCCCCTTTCCATGATGCCATGACCCTTATGAATTTTTTCAATGACGGATTAACTCAACCCTAATTAGGGTTTCATCATTGTTTGACACATGCATATTTTGACTAAACCATGGTTGAGTTGATTACACCATGGGTTGGTTTTGATGAGTGAAATTTTTTTGAACCCCAATCATTTGGTAATTTCACAAGATCCCAAGCTACATAATGTCTGTTGAATTTTTTTTCATGGATGCCATGAGTACTTGAGCTTTCTCTGAGGACCTCTGGTTTCTTTGTTGTCTTTTACTCTATAATTTGGACAATGGGTGGATTTTGAAGAACTCAGTCACCCTTTTTCAAAATCTAGAAGCTTCATTTGAATTGATAAGATGAGCGGTTTGAAATATTTATTTAGATTGGATCTCTGTTTTCTCTTATTGGAAAGATATTTGGCCATTAATAAATCCTTCTCCTGATATGGAGGCATGCTCTAATTCTCTAGGTAAGTAATCATCTCTTTTTATAGGTTTTTAGACTCTCGTCTTTTCAGATATTGGGTGCTATTTCCAGAGAGTTGTGATTTGATTTGAAAAATCCTTTGTGATGAACTATATTTACTTCTAGCCATTTTGGAGTAAAACTCAGAATAAAATCCATACTGGATTTGCTAATGTAACTTACCCAAATTTTGGTTTGGTGTTTCTTGATGTATTTTTGCTTTGGCTATTCTGAAATCTTCAGCCTGTAATAAGAATGTGAATTTTCTTGCATTGTGCCTTAGAAAGGTCCTCATGATTTGATGCTCATTGGGGTTTTTATATTACTATCCATTTATTTCAATATCATATTTTATAGATCACCCATATATGGGTTTTGATTCGTACGATTCATGCTATTTAATTTTATCGTTCCCATTTTTTATGGATATTATCCATTGTTGTTTCCATTTGAATCTGCATCAATCGAGGAGAAACTGCACAATTTTGGGTTTGTTTTCTATCATGTGTTCTCTAAAGAGTTTTCCTGAGTATTCACTTTTGGTATCAAATCAAGGGCTTGAAGCTTTGGTGGGATTGGTGTTTGAAATGCTTAGTTGTTCTAGTTTAATTTTGCTGGCACTCATTCATCTTTCATTCTGATGGCTAGCCTTTTATCGTTGAACTGGAAGCTAAACAAACTTGAACTCAAATATTGATATTGTCATTACATTCTTGCGTACCCTATGAGTGCACTAGTTTTGAATTTCACTTTGGTCCATTAATGTTTTTCCATTTGGCTAATACAACTTAAAATCGATGCATTTATCCACTATCTTCATTAGTGTTTTCACATATTTATGACTTCTTTAGTGTATTTCTATTCATTTCTATTCCATATCTCATTGTATTCGAGTTGATATCTCATTGAGATAAATTTCCTACTTGTATTAATATATTTACACCTGACTCATTTATAAGGAATGTACCTAAATTCCATTAAAAATGGAATGGTTGTACCTGTAATTTCTCTCTAAAACATGTTGGTTCATCTTACCTTGATTGACAACTTGTAGAACTGTGTGCTTGCAAATCTATGATGGAAAGAACATCTTGAAATTTTGATGCTTAAAGATTTCTTAAAATTGTTTCTCTAGATCCAAGCATGTAATTGTTTAAGAATTTTAAAATGATTATGATGTTGCAAACTATTTCTCTCATGAATTGATTTCCATCCTTTCTTATTCCTTGTACATTTTGATATATGTATAGAACCTTCACCTTAACAATGCATTTCAAAATTAGATAAATTATATCCTGTGTTTTTCTATAACTGATATCAATATGTTCCTTTTGATATATGAAGTTGTTGACGAATTTTCATGATAACCCATTGTTGTTTTGATGTGTATTATTCTCCTTGTAAGTTGTATTCACTATAATATATGATTTGCTTTTACTCCTTAGTTAGCTTGAATTTGATAAAATATATACTTCAGAATGGCTTACTTGGAACTTTGTATTAGGTGATGGATCTGTATCACTTCCTTTAGCTAGTAATTTTTAGTCCATTTATTACAATTTTGTGACACAAATTTCAATGAAACAAATGATTCTTGTGAAAAGTAATTGTTATCATCGAATCACATCACCCCTATGTTTATACAAGTGCATATACTTGAACTCACAGTGTGATTGGATAACATGGGTACTATCTCCAAGTTGCGGGACTTGTTACTTGCGATAGACTTCCAGAGAAAGATGGTTCTTGCTCCTAAACTACCTGCCACAATCTACTCTAATGCAAGGGAAAATAACTATTCTAATGTAAATTTCCAAGGGACCAAGGAGAGAGGATGCATGAAATGAAAGCCTACACTAAAGCAGTGATACACCAAAAAATGAAGGGTGTAAGAGTAGTCAACAAATGCATGAAATACAGAAGCAAGGTGCACACTAGAAGAGGTGATGATAGTTCTCCATAATCTAGCAAAACGCATTCACAACAATATTTCAAACATACACAATGATAATGGATCCATGCATGAATATAATAATAGACACAATATTATTGTAAAGAAGAGGTTGAAGGGGCAAGAAGAATGCAAGAAAACAGAGCAGGGGAAGATACATCCACAAACTTACATTTTATTGCTTCATAATATGCACAGTTCAATCTATTACAAGATAAGGGCCTAGATCACCATGCAAGGAGTCCACAACAAGGTCCTGTAACACATTGGCTTCACAAAGCAATTTTGACAGAGATTTTCTACAAAAACTACCTCCCCTTACAATGAGCCCAACACTCCAATTTATAGAAAAGATGAGAAGAGAGAGAGGGGAAAAAATGAAAATCCTGAAATCTGTCCTTCAACCACTTGTAAGAGGCATTAAATGGAGTAAAATGATTATATATTACTTGAAAAATTTTCCCCATACTATTCCATGTGCAGCAGTAGAGAAATAATGATGACAATGCCTCTTAATTGCACTCCCAACCACCAAATAAAACACTGTTATGAACCCGACCACATTTTCTAAAAAATATCTATCAATATCTCAAAAAATCTATAATTTATTGATATCTATGTGTCTGGCTTAGAGCCAAAATTCCAACAGTACCAATTTTGTGTGATTTCGTTGAAAAATGCAAAAGTTATGGCCTTCTAAGTGTGAGTAACTATTTTGGGTCTGGCAGGCGTTTTCTGTCATTTGACGGGAATGAGCATTAACTGACTGGAGTTGAATATTATTATTTTACATAAATATATTTAAATAAATTTTTGTGGTGTAGAGGACGTCGTGCTCGTTCCACAAAGTCCAATTTTGTGAAAATCGGAGCTCGGAGTCAAAAGTTATGGCTGTTTGAAGTTTCACGGGTCAAACGTTGACTTTTCTTCTTTGCCTTTGGCCGCTTCAGCTTTTCACGTCTCTCGCGTCCCACACGTACTTTTGGCCCAGATGTCCCAGATGAAAATCTCCTGCTTCGGCTGATTCAGGCTTCCTTGTTCCTGTTTAAGGTGAAGACACGTGGCGAGATTCCATTCGTCGGTGGCTCTTTCAGCTTTTCGCATCCCACGCGTACTTTTGGCCCAACAGTCCCAGATGAAAGTCCCCTATTTCAGCCGAATCGGCCGGTTCATGTCCTCCATGTACTTTTGGCCCGGATGTCCCAAACTGTCTGGGACAAATATCTCCGAATTGCCCGAAATGGACCGACTTGCACCAAACCGGCCGATCCACGTCCCGCGCGTACTTTTGGCCCAGCTATCCCGAACTGCGCGAAACAAAAGACTTAGGCAATTTTTTCCATCTTTCGGCCGATTCAGATTTTCGCATCCCATGTGTCCTGACGTCCCAACTATCCTGCAGACCACCTGGACTAGGACTTAGCTGATTTTCTTACTTTTTCGGCCCCAAGCTTGGTATGACCCGAGCCCTTCAGACCCGAAATGCCTCAAAACAGTCCTGAAACCTTATTTTTTGCATTCTTTTCATTTTCTCTAACACGTTGGGATTTCTTCTTGGATGGGGGAGTTAGAAAAAGCCGAGGGGACCCCAAAAAACATGATTTTGGTCCTTGAATCAATCTCCTTGCTTGGGACTGAATAATTTTTTATATGTTATCAAAATTACCTTGAGGGGTGAATTTTGGATAACACCATCATCAATAATAATTTTACATACCTTTCCTTCAGAGGTGCATCTTGTTCAAAATTTATTTGTTTACAACCACAAATATACACGAGCAACATCATGTTCTTTCTCCTTTCTTGGGAAAATCATCATCCTCCTTATCATGAGGGTTTCACCCATGTCTACAGAAACATCCATTTATTCTTCCTCTTTAGATTCAACCAAATTTACTCATGGTTGTTCTCCTTACCATCTTGTTATCCAAAATTTACCCCTCGAGGTAATTTTGATAACATGCATCAAATTATTCAGTCCTGAGAAAGTAAAATTGATTCAAGGCCCAAAATAATGTTTTTCGAGTCCCTTTGGCTTCTCTCTAACTCCCCCATCTAAGGAAAAAATCCAACAAGTTAGAAAAAATTGAAAAATCCAAAAAAATGAAGTCGTGCGCTTGTTTAAATTCATTGTGGGTGTTGGTACCCAAATTTGTTTTCCTTTTCAAGCCAAGCAGCAACACTGATTCAACATGGAGCTTAGAGGCAACCAGATCATAAATATATGTCGTTTTGTAGCTGGGGAGGAGGTCTGAGTGTCCCTTTGTTACTTGGATTTGTGGAGAGATGGGTAGCACCTTAAAAGGATATGACTTATCCTAACTATTTTAGGTTATGCCTTTCAACCAAGGTAAGAGAACCTATTTTGCAACCCTTGTTATTTAAAAGGATATACAGGCACCCTTCTTTTGCATAAATTTTATAGAGAAGACCTTGGAAAAAATATGATCAATGCACCAGATCTAACTCTCACGAGTTGTCACTTCCAGATCATGGAGATACTTTCACAACAAGGAAAAGGTTACAAAATACATTTGAGACCATGATTGTTTCTACATGTTTTGGTAATAGAGACAATGCATTTGTGTACAGACATGACAAACATGAGTACTATGGGTAGGATTGGTTGTTATTAAATTATTTTGGGTGGGAGCGGAGATAGGACGGACTTGACTCACCAGATTCTTGAGAGCTTATGCAAAATGGAAAGACTCAATCAACAAAATTCCACAAAATGTTAAATTGTTTCCTCAACTAGAATATGTGCTTCAACGGAGGCCCAAATTAGCACTGTTTCACACAACCTGTAGGATTATATCATGAAGGCTTGAGTTAGATAACCCAATAAAGCACAAAGATTTAAACCAAGTCATGCTTGAGGTACACCCAGAGGTTTACAGAGAATCTCTATCAACAAAATGAAAGAAAAGTGATTTTAAATTGTTTATCCCACTCCCAGATGAAGGCGTTTTTGATAAATGAAATTACAGATGCCACTAAACTATCACAAGGACTGAGACCTGTGTTATTGGACCCTATTTTGGTACAAGAATGCAATAGAAATAATAAAAACTACTCATATGCATTCAGAGATGAAATAAATACACTTTACTCAAGATTAACACAGAATAACTCAAACTTTGATCAAATTTATTAGCAAGACAAAGTTTCCAGAATAATCTCAAATCTCTTCAATGGTTTTACACTTGCATCTGCCTTAACATGATCAAATTTGATACAAAGAGAGACATACAGGATTCTCATGACGACTTCTCAAAATGGATAGGCTCTGTCAAGGTTTTTTTGCTAGGGAGAATCAATCCTGATCTTTCCAAAAACTCCCAACCATTTAGATGATCAATTCGTGCCCTTTATAACATTTCCAACAGAGTCCCTTCCTCTCAAAAGACAAAAAAATTTAAATGCACTAGTTCTTGCCATGATTCTTTCATGATTCGTAGAATTAGATCTGTAAAAGTTTTAGGGTGCTCAAGGGAAAATCTCTTTAGTTTCTTCCTTCATTCAACTAGATTCTCTTGTAGATTACTCCCTCAATTTTCCAACCAATTCTACCCCATATCAATCAAATTTGGTCCCTCACGTGCTTAGGAGAAGAAAAATAGAAAACCGGATCGGGCTTGAGATTCAGACCGTTTTAATGGCAAAAGACATCTCCAAATATCTCCCACCAAACTCTAGCTATCGAAATTAACTCACTCCTCTGTTTGGCGTGTATAAAATAATAATAAATCATGAAGACTCACACTTCTAGGAGCTTTACAGAGAAAATGGGTGGAAAATTAGATTTAGACACTCAACATCCATTAATCTTTGATTTTGAATGTGGGCTATCCATGTGGAAGATCCAAAAATGGGCTCGAGGGCTTCCTTTGACCTTTTCTTACCCTTTTGAAAAAATAGAAAAATTTCTCATTTTGCTCCACACCTCCACTTCTAAAAAATGGGCCTGACACGTGTCCTGAGGTGACTCTCTTTTGGAAAAAAGGAAAATTTTCCAAGTTTTCCTTGCAGCTCTGCCCTTCTGCTTCAATTCCCTAATGTGGTTTCCATCTAAACCCCATGTCCTTTTATGCCTTTAACTCATTTTCCCTAAAAGGGAAATTTTTTTACTTTTCCTCCAAATGCCTGCACCTCTTTCATTGACCGGGGCAAACCATTGACTATTTCCCATCGGGCTTGTGGGCCATTTTTGATATTTTATCCTTTATGAGGCAAACAGAAAAAAAAATTAAGTTGCCTGTAATGGTCCACTTCCCCTCCCCTTATGACTTTTCAAATTGCCACTTGTCATAATGGCACACCTTGAGGTGGCCCCAAAAATTTGATACCTTGAATGAGTGTAGGCTTGCCACGTGTCCTACTCCAGCAAAAATTATTTGAAGGCTTGAAGCTATGTGGAGGGCACCACACGTCAAACTCTAAGATAGTCTTCCTTGGTCATTGAAAAGTCCAAGCATATATGCAAAGTGAGTAGAATGCCCCACGTGTCCTCACAGTGCTTCTTCAAAATGGTGCCCAAGTTGAAGACCCTGAACGAGCGTGGGCTTGGCACTTGTCCCCGTTCCACCAAACTATTTCCATCTACAAAAAAAATTGTCTAAGTATGGAAAAGTAGTGGAAGCCTCCACATGTCCTCCCGACGCTACTCCAAGGTAGAGCCCAAAAGCAGATATTCAAATGAACGTTGTTCCTCCACGTGTCCTGGAATTCCCGAAAACCTTTTGAAATTTTTCTAAGTATGGGAAACCCAGCAAAACCCTCCACGTGTCTCTTTCCTACCAGCCCTCCACGTGTCCTCCTGATGCTACTTCAAAGCCAAACCAAAAAGTTGATTCTCAAACAAGCATCATTCCTCCACGTGGACACATTTTAAATTTGAGGCTTTTTATAGAATTTTTGAAGTGTCCAGCCAAGCCGCGTCTAACAAAAGGATGTCACATTTCCCTGTTGATGCAAAGATGCAAATTTGACTGGGGGAAACACTTGTCAAACTATAAAACATAGAGGAACAACCATTTGAGCCTAAAAGTGAAATTTTCCTAATGGAAAAAGATTTTATAAATGTTGCAAGACTCAAATACGTTCCTTGGGGACACATCAATTCATTTCTCTTTGAGTATTTAGGGAAAAAATGGCAGGGATATCAAATCTTGACTGTGGAAAATGGAGGAAACAGGAAAATGTGAGTTTTGAAGGAACAGAGCATGGGAGACTCAAAATACAGAGATTTTCCAGAGGAACAAAGGAACCATGAGACAAATATGGACCCACACATGATCTTTGACCCAGGAGTAGATTAAAATGGCAAAAAATACTGGCCAAACACAATATGGGGAAGGATAAAATGATAGAGCCTGTGAATCAATAAATCATCAAGGTCACAAATGGGGCGAGACAATTATCAACACCAAAAGACGGTCTTGAGGCTACAGATTGTACCAAGTTTTTTCATATGAGGTTTGGAGCTAAAATAAAATGGAATCAACTAAATTGGATTTCTATGTCCCAGACCTCACAAGTTCAATAGGGACATGTGGGGCGCACATTACAAAAATCATTGCAGGTAAAGAAAAAAAGAAGTGGAAGTTTTTGTCCTAGAAGGTTCGCAGGACATCTGGGACACAAGTACTCACAGGATACAAAAATCATATTTTCCCACAAGTAAGTGCATTACAGGTGGTGCAGAGAAATGTGCCTAGGAAAGTCAGGACAAAAGTACACCTGGGATGCACAAAGGTGAAAAAACTGCAAAAGGAACCATACGTTGCAGTGGATGCAGAAGTCAATGACCCTCACAGCCTAGTCAATGGTGAAAATGTAGGAAAAGGAAGCCTGAATCAGGTGATGTAGAGATTCTTTACCGGGAAATCTGGGACATGCGGACTTGATTTTTCTGAAATCACCACAATAAAGAGAAAACGTCAATGTTTGACCTCCCGAACTTCATATGGCCATAACTTTTGACTCTGACCTCTGATTTTCTCAAAGTTGGAATTTTTGGAATGAGCAAAATGTCCTCGACATTGAAAAATAAAAATATCTATGTAGATATATTAAAATAAAAGAAACATATTCAGCTCCAGTCAATTAATGCTCATTCCCATCAAGTGACAAAAAATGCCTGGCAAACCCAAAATAGTAGCACACACTTATAAGTCCATAAATTTTACATTTCTCAACAAAATCACATGAAATTTATACTGTTGGAATTGTGTTTCCAGGAGAAACACAAAAAAATCAAGGAATTTTGGATTTGATGAGAAATCGATGGATTTTTTTCATAAAATGCGGCCGAGTTCATGACAGTGTTTTATTTGGTAGTTAGGAGTGCAATTAAGAGGCATGGTCATCATTCTTTCTCTTCTGCATCACCTAGGATAGTATGGCGAGCCTTTTTCAAGTAACATAAAATAATTTCACTCCATTTAATTCCTCTTACAAGTGGTTGAAGGACATATTTCAGGATTTCATTATCCCCTTCTCTCTCTCTTCTCATTCTTCTATAAATCAGAGTGTTAGGATGATTATAGGAGGGGGTAGTGTTATTATAGCAAAGATCTGTCAAAATTGCTTGGTGAAGCCAATGTGTTGTAGGTGCTTGTAGTGGACTCCTTGCATGGTGATCCAGGCCCTTATCTTGTAATAGATTGAATTGTGCATATCATGAAGTAAAAAAATACAAGTTTGTGGATGCATCTTCCCCTGCTGTGTTTGTTTGCACTCTTATTTCCCTTTCAACCTTCATTACAAAAAATATTGTTTCTATTTATGTTCTTGCAAGAACTCATTATTATTGTGCATGTATGAAATATTTTTGTGAATGCATTTACTAGATTTTGGAGAATTGTTATCACCCCTTCCAGTATGCATTTTACTTGTTTTTTTCACACATTGGATGACTAATCTCACACCCCTCATTTTGTAGTGTATCACTGATTTAGTGTAGGTTTTCATCTTCATGCATTCTCTCTCCTTGGTCCCTTGGAAATTTAGATTAGAAAAGATAGTTTTCTTGCATTAGATTAGATTGTGGCAGTAGGTTAGGAGAAAGAACCAACTTTCTTTAGAGGTTTATCTCAAGTAGCAAGTCCCACAACTTGGAGATAGTACCCATGTTATCCAATCACACTGTGAGATCAAGTATATGAACTTGTGTAAACATAAGGGTGTTGTGATTCGGTGATAACACATCTATCTTGTCTAGGATAGTGTAGACACTAAAAGGATCTTTAACCCTCTTAACCCTCTTCACCAAATATTTAACATGTATATTTCCTTTAGGGACTATTCCATTCACATCATCCATTATAAGCTATTCCCCTCTCAAACCCCCTACCTCTTTTGTAGTTACCATGACTTTAACCAAAATATTCATGCCATTCTACATTAGAGGATACACCTTTTGTAGATTCAAATGTACCCCTATCTCTCATTGGAGATGATGATGGTCCTTTTTTTACACCTCTTATAAAATTATTCCTCTTGTTCTTTTCTTCATCCTTTAATGTTAGTTGATAAGCATAATCCATGATATGCATGTAGAGCATACTAATCTCATCTTGTATGGTGTAACTCAATCCATTTATATACAGTGTAGCCTTTTATTCTTCAGAATCTCCCTGTTAAATCCTTATTGAAACGTTTTAAAATTCATTGGTATACTTCTCAATGCTGTGATCCTTTTGTCTTAGGTTTTGGAACCTTCGAAAGCGTGTCTGAGCATAATCTAGAGGAAGAAATTTTTCTTTCATCTTCTTTACCATTTTATTCTTGTTTCGGATACTTCCCTTTCCATTCATTCATCTTTCATTTTTTTGGTGATCTCACCAGATCATTGCATGCCCGGATAACTTAGTGCATGAAAATTTAACCTTCTTCTCCTCTGAAAGGGTTTTCCACTCAAAAAAATTTCCCATGTGATTTAACCAGTCAATCAACTCCTCCGGTCATAACCCTCCACCATAATCAGGAACATTAATCTTGATGTCGTAGTTATATCCCTCGAAATCCTATATCAATCTATCCTCAAATGGTCTCTAATTAAACGTTTCTTCATCTCTCTCATTTTATTCTTCATCTCCTCCTTCATTAATTAATGGAGGTACTTCTTTAATATCCCTATCTAGGTCTGCATCCCCATTTGCATGTCTCCTTCTAAGGAGGGTAAATTCTCTTGTGAGCTCAACAACTTGTCTCTATAGCTCCAGCATATGCCTATTAAAATGGATATAACCTTCCCTCTGGCATCTATCCATGATTATATAAAAGAGAGGAAATAATTACACATAAAAATGTAATATGTTACCTTAACTATTTCTGCAAGATCAAAATCCGGCTGTGATACCAATTAATGTGAATCCAGCTGCAAGAGGTTGAAATACCTCCAAAATACACATAGTTTTCTTTTTAAACAAATACTAATGGTTTCCAAATAGCTTTCTTCTCATACTAGAATCCACACTAATATTTTACATCATTACAATCCTCCTTTTATTTCACATCTACTCTAAAAACCCTAAAATGCCAAAAATTTCCTACTAGAAAAATAATTTGGATGGGCCCAAAAAATTGCGTGCTAAATATTACTTCATAAATTAAGTCTCGTGTAAATGTTTGACTTATTCTAACAAGTACAACAAAAGTTATTAAAGTTCTAAGTCCTAGTTAAAAGCAAAAAAAACATTCAGAGCGAATTTTTTGCCATTAGATGAATGAATCTGGGCCCAAAAATGTGCCAACTTGGCCACAAACTTGCATGCAAATTATACCCCATCTTAGTATTAATTTACATCTACCACCATGTTAAATTTCTAGATGATCCAACGGTCGGATAAAATGTTATGGTCTACGTAAATTATGCTCCCTCATCGTCGCGTGAGTTCTATAAAATAATATTAATACTAATTTTATGAAGAGAAGAAGGAATTAAAATAAATATAATATAAATTTATCCAAGGGGTGACACACTGTATATCCTCTAAATAAGGTGTTTACAATGTGAGGATAATATTAGAATACATTATATATTTGTCATCTAAAGAAGAAACAGTCCTCTTCATTTATATTCCAAGCATGGAAACCAATAAATTATATTACGATTTCTATATGATGTCGAGAAATTTTCATTTATTTTTCCTCGGAGGACAAGTATCCCTAAGGCCTACCCATTTTATATTCGTTTTAAATTTTAAAAAAATGGTTTTAGATCAACCTTATAGTTTCAATATATGATAGTAATATTTATTCAATACATGTTATGATAGAAACAATAAAATTTTATAAGGAAACAACTATAATATAAAGGATTACATACTTGTACACTGCTGAATTAGATGTATGTATGTGCATATATATGTATGTATTTATGTATGTATGTATGTATGTATTTATACATATGTATATATGTATATGTGTGTATACATATATATATAGATATGCACACATACATATAACATAAAGGTAAATTTAGAATTTTTACTTATTAGTATCAAGTTATTCTTTGTAACGAATAAGTTTAGTTCTTGTTATCTATACAATATTATAGTTGAAAATATAATAATTTCAATTGGATTTATTTATTTAAATTTTTAGTTAGAAGTCTTGCTACTTTCTATATTCCTTTTAATGAGAATTAAGAAAGAACAACACACTTATCTAAGATTTTATTATTTTTTTACAATTCTCTAGATTGTCTTTCACATCCAAAAAGAATTCCAATAAGTCATATAATAATATAATTCAAAACTTTTTCAATATTTTCACATGTTAAAATATAAATCTAATACAAGAAAAAGTTAGATTTCTATAAAAATATTCCAAACACATTGAAGTTTGAGAAATAAATTTTTCAAAGTTTTGATTTTTTTTCACTAATATATGATTGACTATGGGAAATTTCATTATTAAACACTTACATAAAGTGTGTTGAAAAACATTTTTTTACTATTATTTTTTTATTGAATGTCACTTTATTTATTGAGAAATTGAACATTTGAAAACATTAATATAAATGCCCCTTATGTTGATATAAACTCACCAATAAATTGATGTAAAATGTGGTAAAACATAGAAAAATAATTATTATTTCTTACAAGGATAAGAAGGAGCATCCAGGATGCATGGAGGAGGATGCATTTGAATTCCCATTTGGGAGGGAATCGTGGAGCTTTGTTTAGCATCCCTAGATTTGGGTGGGCCATCTTTTCAAGACTACCTTGTTGGGATTTTATAAGGACTTTTGAAGGTTGAAGTTGTGGATGTTAAGTTAATCTTATGGAGTTTTTAGGTAGGTTGTGTAATTATATTAGAGCACATTCATTATCGTAGTTTACTCATGAGTCGTTTGCAACAGATTAGGATGATTTTTTTTTCTACATATTTTCATATATATTTCTAATATCTCTCTCTTTATGTTAGAATTTGTTATCCACTTGTAAGTTATTACCTAATTTTGGTGTACACTTTGTAACATAAAAATAGTTCCAAAACCATTAGGGCAAGGAAAGAATGCAACACAAACATAAAAATATTGATTATATTTAATTTAAAAACTTTATATAATATCAAAGTTATGGATCTATATATTTTCTTTTGTCTCTCTTCTTGTGTCCTTTTTGAGCTACTGCTTTGTAAATTTCTCTACTATATTCATTTTTTTATTAATTTATTCTCTGTGTTACTACATGTATTACATATTTATCAATTAAAATAAATAATGTCATATATATAGCACTGTGTGTCTTTCATACTTCGTTGACCTTCGACACAGACTTGAACATATAATAGATCTTGCATAATCTAGGGCTTGAGATCCATTGTAGTCATTCGCCAAAAATGTGTTTAATTGTGCCAAGTGTTTATATTTCACTGCACTATTTCTGAATTTGATCCTTGTAAAACTTCCATTCTTTGATGCCAAGATAAGACCAATGATAAAGCTGTAAGCATGCTTCATAATTCAAATTTTCATTATCAATCTTGTCAATGTGTGAAACATAGATCAATAGGAATGTTCCAAGCCCCTCTATGTTGTTAGAACTTTTAGATCCTTGACTAAAAACCAAGAAACGTAGAAAAATAAGATATTTGCATGATCCTTGCAATGTCGATGTGTCATACTTTACTTTTCAAGCACAATGTCTTAATGTGAGAAATGAGAAAGTAAGAAGGCTCCACATTTAACATGTGTTGGTATCTTGTTAGTTGTGGCCTAGAATCACAATATTTAACTAGGATGACTTAAAAAGTTGGCTCCATAGAAATATAGCTACGTTTTCTGCCTTGGATGGTTGATATATGATCATTGACCTGCCTTGACTCAAACCAAACCTGAAAGGATATAAGCTACGACTTATTCCTTAAGTGCCACCTATACTAACGGATATTCTTTGAGGGATTGACAAAATAGAGAAATTAACCATAGACATTTGCTTCAAACCAAAAAAATTATCTAGAACAAACAAATATGAGGATTTTAGGTATGTGGAAAGCTTGAACACAAAAGAGCATCGAAAACTTGTCACATTCCCATTATATTGGCAGGAAAGATACAAAATGTTTCAATGGCCAAAAATAAAATAAATGTCTGTCAATGGGGATGTTAGGAGAAAGGGAAAATGAAATTTGAATACAAGTAGGAGGATCACCATTACCAAATACCATTAATTTCAACACCCCCCTTCATCTTGAACAAACTCCAAATATTTATTCAAAGTACTGAATTTAATTTCTCGAGCTAGGTGCTCCTTCATCTATGATGCTCAGAGTTGTTCTCAAACATTCAAACCTTTATTTTCATAGATTTTTATTTAAAATGACATCTAGCTGCTACTATGACATAAAAAACTTAAGTTTTATTTCACATTTATTAACTAGTTCACGAATGAAATGGTACCTTATTACAATATGATTTCTTCTTCCACGGAAGACTAAATAGTTAAACAAGGAAATGGACAAACTATTATCATAGAAAATTGTAGTACCTCCTTGTCTATCTTCATGCAAATATGACAAAATATCCTTAACCATATTTTCAGCCATGCAGATGAGTTTTCATATATATACTCTTCTTCAGTTGTACACATTGCAACAACTGACTATTTCTTTGAATCCCGTGAGATGAATCTTGACCCAACGTTGAGCACATATCCAGATGTGATTTTTCTATCATCAAGGCTACCTCTAAAAATCTTGTGTATATATCTAACTAACTGTAACTCATTATTGGCGCATATAAAATTCCATAATTTCTTGTGCCATTCACATACCGAAAAAAGGTTTTTCATTTTGTCAGTCAGTCTACTTTGGAGTTTCCATATATCCATAAATCAAAATAACTACATATATGATATCAGGTCTAGTTACAGTTAAGTACATCCAGCTTCCCACCATAGTTTTATATCTTGTGTGATCCACATTGTTTCTACAGTCATATTTTATTAATTTCAAACTTAATTTAGCTAGTGTAGATGTTGGTTTTCTTTCCAACATTCTGAATCATTCCAAAATTATGTTTTCATATTGTTCTTCAAAAAAAGATATGCCCTACTCCATTTTCTTAACCTCAATGCCAAGAAGGTAATTAAATAATCCCAAATAATTTATCTTAAACTCCTTCTTCATGGATAATTTTAAATTCACCTATGGCCTTGTTTACATTTTGGGTAAAGATTAAATCATCTCCATATAAAACAACAATCAAAATATCAACATCCTTTCTTTCTTTGATGTAGAGTGTGGGCTCACTACTTTTATTACTAAATCAATTGCTTATCAAAAAAGGGGTCTATTGAACTTTACCATACCCTTGGTGCTTGTTTAAGTCTTTCTTGAGCTTGTATACTTTTTATCATGCCTTGGAATCTCATAATATTTCGTTTGTCCCACATAGACCTCTTCTTCCATCACATCATTCAAGAAATATGATTTGACATAAATTTGATGAAGCTACCAATAATGATGAGGAGTTATGGAAACGGTTATGCTCATAGTTTCTATCCTTCCAACTAGAGCAAATGTTTTATTATAATCACGTTAATAATGTTGTTTGTAGCCTTTGGAACATAACCTTTCCTTATTTCTTTCAATTTTTTGTTCAAGGGTAGTTTTGGTTTTATAAACCCACTTAACTGCAATAAATTCATTTCCCAATTGAAGATCTACTAACTCCTATGTTCCATTATTCTCTATTACATATGTTTCTTCATTCATTTATTCAAACCATTTATTGTCTTTAATTTCTTCCTAAAAATAAATTGGATCTTATTCTTAAAATCAAGCAAAATTAATGATTTCATTTTTATTTTAATCATACCTTCATTTCTCATAAATATATTTTACACTCCTCACTCGACCTTAGTGCTCATTTGAGTCAGATGATGATAAATATGCCTCATTAGTTGTTCCTTGTATGCTTTTCTTGCTACTGCCATTTGAAGATTCACCCCTTTGTGAAATGGGTTTCTAACCTGCTCCATTGTTTACTCTGCCATCTTGTGTTTTAGCATCAATGATCAGTGCATTTTTATTTCTTATGGATGCTCAACTTCTTGTACATCTCCCCATGTTGTTTCCTCAATGAATTGACCATCCCCACTGATAATGAATTCCTTTTTATTGGATTGTATAGTCTATAAGATTTAGATTTCTCACTATACCCAATAAAAATGCACATCTCTCCTTTTTTATCTCACCTTGATCTTATTATCTTGGGCACATGTGCATATGCTACACAAGAAAAAACTCTCAAGTACTCAACACTTGGATTTCTTCTACTCCATGCCTCTTGAGGTATCATGTTCCTCACATTTTTTGTACGACATCTATTCAGCAAATATTATTTTGTTCCAATATCTTCATCTGAATATTCATACAGAAATCCTCTTTCTTTGATCATACTCCTTTCCATTTCTTTAATGGTTCTATTTTTCCTCTCAACTACACCATTTTGTTGTATTGTATACCTTGTTGTAAAAAAAATCTTGATCCCATTCTCCTTACAGAAGTTTAAGAACTCTTTTGATATATACTCTCCCCCTCTATCTTTTCTCAATGTCTTAATATAATGTCAATTGTGCTTCTCAACCATGGCATTAAATTGCTTGAATACTTCAAATATAATTTATTTCATTAAAGAAATAAACCCATTTACTTCAACTAAATTAATCGATAGAAGTGTTGAAATAAACACTCTTGGATAAGGAGGGAGTTCTCAGGGGACCACAAAGGTCTGAATGTATTTGCTCAAAAGGTGAGCTTGCTATCCCATGTTTTCCTAATGGAAAAGTGTTTCTATTTTGATTCCCCAAATGCACCCCTCACATACTTTATCTAGTTGTTTAATAAGAGACATCTCTATAACCATTTGCTTATTGTAAAGAACATGCAATCCACCAAAACTCAAATTCACATAGCTGATGTGATAAAGAGTAGATTGATACATAGTTATGGTTTTGAAAGTTACTTCTCCCTCACTTTATGTCCTCATTTTTATTTTTTAATTTTTTGTCATCTTCACCATTTTAATCATATTTTTGGTTCCACTTCTATCATATATAACACATTATTCATTTTCAAACATCAGATTATATCCTTTTTGGACAAATTTCCCAATACTGAGAAGAGTATAATTCAATCATGGGACATAGAAGACATCATTGATCTACCTCTTTTCTCCTTGCTTGGTGATAATGGATATATTTTCTTTACCCATCATTAGAGCTTTTTCATTTATTCCCATCTTCACTTTGGATATGATTTCTTCTTCTATGTTATTGAGCATTTCCTTATTTCCACACATATGGCTGTTGAATTTGTTTCCAAATACCATGTTTGTATTTTTACTTTCTTGGCTACATTGTAAGTTTGAAACAATGATTCAATATTTTCATTCTTTTCAGGTTTATCTTATTTTGTATCAATAAATATTGCATTATGATTTCTAAAATCATATTATTTATTTTTGCATTCTCTAAAATAATGTCCATATTTTTGCATAGTAATAGCATTGTACATTTGATTTATCATACCTTTGTGTATAACCACCTCTAGAAGTGATGTTGTTCGTTCCTCTTCATCTTGCATGTGGCTCTTGATGGTTGTTGTTATCCAAAAGTCACCCCTCAAGGTAATTTTGATAACATGTATCAAATTCTTTAGTCCCAAGCAATTATATTGATTCAAGGCAAAAAATCATGTTTCTGGGGTTCCCTCGGCTTCTTTCTAACTGTCCTGTCTAAGAAGAAAACCCAGCAAGTTTTAAAAATGTGAAAAAATTGCAAAATCCAAGCTTGGTGCCAAAATACAGAGAAAATAGGCTAAGTCTTGTCCTAGGCGGTCCTTGGGATAGTTGGGACACCGGACCATGAATCCGCCGAAAAGCCACCAGGCGGTCTGCACAGCATTTGGGATAGTTGGGATGTCAGGACGCGAAAAGGCGAACCGGCCGAAAAGTGGAAAAAATCGACTAAGTGTTGTTTTCACACAGTTTGGGACAGCCGGGCCAAAGGTACATGTGGGACGCGAACTGGAAAAAAATCCGAAGGACAGTTTGGGACATTCGGGCCAAAGGTATGCGCGGGACGCGAAAATCTGAACCGACCGAGAGAAAAAATTGTCAAGTTTGGGACATCTGGGACAAAAGTACACGTAGGACACGAATTAGCCGATTCGGCTGAAACATGAGACTTTCTTCCAAGGTAGTTTGGGACATCCAGGTGAAAGGTATGCACAGGATGCGAAAAGCCGAAGCGGCCGAAGGCAAAGAAGAAAAGTCAACGTTTGACCCATGAAACTTCAAACGGCCATAACTTTTGACTCCGAGCTCCGATTTTCACAAAATTGGACTTTCTGGAACGAGCACAATTTGTTATTTTTAATGAGGGTAGATATATTTAAATAAAAGAAACATATTTAACTCGATTCAGTTAATACTCATTCCCGTCAAATGACAGAAAACGCTTCCTAGACCCAAAATAGCTGCCCGCACTCAGAAGGCCATAACTTTTGCATTTCTCAACAAAATCACACAAAATTGGTACCGTTGGAATCATGGCTCCAAGAACGATGCACATAAATCAAGAAATTATAGATTTGATGAGAAATTGGTCGATATTTTTTAGAAAACGTGGCTGGGTTCGTAACAGTGTTTCATTTGGTGGTTGGGAGTACAATTAAGAGGCATGGTCATCATTCTTTCTTTGCTGAAGCACTTGGGACAGTATGGGGAGCCTTTTGCAAGTAATATATAATCATTTTACTCCATTTAATGCCTCTTACAAGTGGTTGAAGGACAGATTTCGGGATTTCCATTTTCCCTTCTCTTTCCCTTCTCATTTTTTTTATAAATTGGAGTGTTGGGCTCATTGTAAGAGGGGGAGTTTTCAGATAGCAAAGCTCTATCAAAATTGCTTTGTGAAACCAATGTGCTGCAGGCCCTTGTAGTGGACTCCTTGCATGGTGATCCAAGCCCTTATCCTGTAATAGATTGAACTGTGCATATCATGAAGCAATAAAATATCAGTTTGTGGATATATCTTCCCCTGCTGTGTTTTCTTGCATTCTTCTTGCCCTTTTAATCTTTCTACAAGAATATTCTGTCTATTATTATATTCTTGTAGGGATCCATTATCATTGTGTATGCTTGGAATATCATTGTGAATGCATTTTGCTAGATTATGGAGAACTGTCATCACCTCTTCTAGTGTGTACTTTGCCTCTGTATTTCATGCATTTGGAGACTACTCTCACACCCTCCTTTTCTGGTGTATCACCGCTTTAGTGTAGGCTTTCATTTTATTCATTCTCTCTCACTGGTCCCTTGGAAATTTAGATTAGAATAGTTAGTTTCCCCTGCATTAGAGTAGATTGTGGCAGGTAGTTTAGGAGCAAGAACCAGCTTTCTCTGGAGGTCTATCTCAAGTAGCAAGTCCCACAACTTGGAGATAGTACCCATGTTATCCAATCACACCGTGAGTTCAAGTATATGCACTTGTATAAACACAGGGGTGTTGTGATTCAGTGATAACAGTGGTATCTTCCACCTTCTTACCGGTTGATAAATCTCCATCTTCCTCTATTGTAGGCTCTTTCCCCCCTACCTCTCACATTTGTGTTTGTTTTGAAGGCTTGTTCATTGGAGGAGTTGGATTTCCTAGTAATTCTTTGTTCATGGGTTTACAAATAACCCATCAACTCATCAATTGCCATTTATCTCAAATGTTTGGATTTCCCTATTGAAACCATTACTAGATAAAATCTGGTTAGAAGGCTCATCAATGCCATCTTTATGATCCTATGGTCTTCAACTACATTTGCATTAGTGATCATTTGATTTACTATGGTCATTTTTCTTATGAAAAAACTATTTACTGATTCTAATTCTTTCTTCAAACTAGTCTCAAAATCTCTTCTCAACATCTACAATCTAACTACATTCACCTTGTCACTTCCTTGATAAACATTTTACAAGGTATCCAATTCTTGTTTGGAGTTTATAGTTGTTTGTATTATTGGGAAAATTGAATCTGTAACAACATTTTGAATATAAATTAAATATATTGGATCCTTTTTTTCTATTTTCCTTCAAAACATTCCTTTGAGCTTGTGTGAGTGCATTGAAAGCAAGGTGGTCTACTATCTCTACGTATCATCCATTCACTCGTTCCCATAGCTCTTGAGAAGAGAACAATGTTTTCAAATTGATACATACAATTATCATATTTATTCCCATGACATGTTGGAGGTTGTTGCCACAAGTTACTATTGGAATCCATTAAAACTCAGTAGCTCCAATAACCTCCCTTTTATACAAAAATTGTTTGCAAAATTTAGTGCAAAAAAAACCAAGATATGGGAAGAAAACAACCAGAACACAAAACAATAAAATATTTATTAAATTTAATTTTAAAACTTGATACAATCTCAAATCTACGGCTCTGTATATTTTATTTGGTTTCTCTTCTTTTTTCATTTTCGAGGTGTTCCTTTGTTAATTTCTCTACCATATTATTTTTGTTATTTCTTCTTTTATTTTGTGTACTACTTCAAGTATTACTTCTCTGGCTGCTAAAATAAATGATGTTATATATAACACCACATGTCTTTCATACTTCGCTGACCTTTGAAAAAGACCTGAACATATAGTAGTTCTTGCACAATCCAGGGCTTGAGATACGTCGTAGTCCTTTATCATAAATATGATGGAATTCCGCCACATGTTGATATTTCATTGGTTACATGTTTGGTCCTTGTAAAAATTACATTCTCCAACCTAAGGCTAAGACCAAAGATAAATCTCCACGCATGCTTCACAATTCACCTTTTCATTCTCAATCTTGTTCCATGCCCCTCTACGATGTCATACCTTTTTGATCCCTAACTAACAACCGTGAAAAATAGAAAAATAAGAGATCTGCACACTCCTTGTAATGTCATTGTCTCAGAATTTAATTTTCAAGCACAATGTCAAAATGCGAAAATGAACCATGGAAAAGCCTCCATTTACAGAATTTGTTAGTCAATGATGGGTTTCGGCATCACATGGAAACATTCAACTGGGATGACTTAAACTATTGGCACCATAGAAATGCATCCATGTGTACTGCCATGGACGGTAGATATATGACCATTGATCATGTGCCTCGAGTCAAACCGTACCTAAAAGGATATGAGTTGCAACTTATTCCTTTATCATTGCATCCACCAAGTGAAATTCATCAGGGGATTGACGTAATAGTGAGGAGAAGCATAGAAATTTTCTTTAGACCCGAAAACCTATCCAAAAAATATATATTCACATACTTGAGGTCCGTAGGAAGCTTGAACAAAAAAGAGCGCCATAAACTTGCTACATGCCCATTACATTAGCGGGTGAAATACAAAATGTTTCAATGACCAAAAAGAAAATAAACTAGAGGAATTTATGGGAATTTTTTTTTTGAATACCTACAGGAGGCTCAAGATTACCAAACACCATTAATTTTGACACGTTTTAAGGATATTCTCTAGGACTCTCTTTTAGTGAGAATATAAATATTGTAGTTTGATTTTTCTTCAACGATAATAGTTTTTTATCAGAGTTGCGATAGTGGAGTTAAAGTATAATTCAGTCTTGAGGATGAGAATTCCAGGTTAGGTGTCTAGAAAGGGATTGACAGGTTAGGTTCCTATATTTACTAGAACAGTTAAAAGCATGTGGATAAGGGGGAGTTATTATCAACACATTCATCATTTTCATGAAATTTACTTACTTTACGTTCTTCAAGTTTTTTTTCTATGAAGAATTTTTGCATTAGTTGACCATATATTACATATAAATGAAACTACACTTTAATTCAAGGTTACCATATATGGTGAAGTTACAACAATTTTTTTTCTCTCCACTATACGTTAAATAAATTTTGGTGGTTTAAAATATTATAATATTGTGTTTTAAATATTCCAAACATAAAAATATGATCTATTCAAGTTAGATTATTTATTATTAATTTATACCATTTATACTTATGTTATTAAAATCATCCAAAGTTTTATATTCAGTAGGATAGAGAGTTCATTTTTTAGAATTTTATAGAAATTACTATTAATTTTTAGGTATTGTATCCCATGATGGAGCAAGAAGTTTAGTACTATGAAAATAATAAAATTTTCATCAAATTTGCAAACTTAACCATTTCCCTCAATCATTAATTCTAAAATCACAATAGGACCCTAATCCACGTGATGTTATTGTGCATGTCAAACAAAAGATTTTGAAATGGAATCCTTAAAATTTCAAAACTATTTCCCAATCGATTGTATGAATTCCTCACGTGTATCATAGGAAAGAGATGTGAGGTTACATGGAAGGCTTTGTGAAGGAATATTAATAGAAAAATGAAAGTGTCCAGAGAGAATACTAAAGGTAACCAATAGTTGAAGAAATGTTTTTTCAGATAATGTGTAATATAGGTGAAAAGTGTAATGCCCCACTTCGTTAACCTTAACCAGGGAAGTGTGAGTTCCCTTTTTCACACCTATTTTTCAATATATGTGTGTATTACAACAATTTCTCTGATGTCTAGGGAGATACTGGACCTTAGTCGCATCTTAACACCTCCAGTCGCCATCGCTCTAGGTCATTCTAGTTATAGGAATGTTTGGATTTTGATTCACAAGATAATGCAAAGGATATCATTATCATTCCGATCTGAATCCGACATCTTAAATTAAAAGAAATAAATAGGTAAATATATTAATAGGGACATGTAGATTATATCTATCTATCTATCTATCTATATACAAATGTATGATCAATGGAAATAGATAAAACCAATAATTAAATTAATAAATCATCATTTATAGAAACAAATAAAACAAAGTATAATAAGAAAAACATAAAATAAAGTAGAATAATGAAAACTATATTAAATATGTCTGAAATAAATTTTAACATTTTTTCAGTGTGTGGACTGGCAAAGGGTAGTTTTGGCTGGAGTCAGGTAAGTGTAATTATGCAGCTGATAAGGGTCTCGTATGGTAGCTCTAGTCAGACTGACAGGGTGAGGGAATGCTCACCAACAAGCTGACACCACGAAATGATTTCCAATCATATCACCCATCACACCAACCATCTTTCAAGTAGTTCATATCTCCCCAACCGTGCCATTTTGGAAGCTCTTAAGCCTTTTCTTAGACACCCATGGTTGCTAACAGTGCACAGAAGACACGGGTTTCCTCACAAGACAGTCACATTGTTTCATCTATATAACAAATAGGTCTCTGACCTAATCAACTTACATTTCTATGCACTCCTAGCCTATGCCAAATACGAGCTCTGGAACAAGATGTGGACATCCATCAAAGTATAAAAGATAGAGGAATTTTGGAAAATGTTGTAGTTAGAAATGCTGAGATGGTAGACATGTATGAATAATATGGAACCTTACTCAAGGAAGGTCGACTATTGACTATAAGAAAATGGGTACTCCATCCACATTTTTTTTACAATTTATTTGTGGATATCTTATTCTAAAATGTGAATCTAATTTTGTGGACTCCAACCATAATTTTATTGTGAAAACATTAATTGTGACAAAAATTGTGATAAAATCCACAATTGAAAACATTGTGAAAAAATCACAAATTGTTAATTGTGACATTTGTCACAATTCTAATATTGTTACATGTCTATAATTGAAAAAATTGTGATAATTTAAAAAAAATTAAAACTGTGGTGAACCCACAATTTTAAAATTGTGACATACACCACACTAATAAAAAAAATTATTCCACAATTTTAAAATTATGACTATTTAAACAATTGTTAAGTTTTAATATGAATTTTTTACACAATCAATGTAATTTTTAATCTAATTTTGAACTAATAAAGAAAGAGAATATTATCTTTAATTAAAGATAAAAATATATATCTACATTAATTTCAAAGTATTTATTATATAAAATCAATAATTTTAAAAAAGAAAAAAAAATGTTAAATTAAAAATATTCGAACACACAATTATTTAAGTATGCGTATTAAAGAAATACTATTAAATAATAATGTAAAATAACTTGTTAAATACTAGTATTTTAAAAAATAACTTGTTAATACATTTTATAGATTTTTTGAAACTTTTATTTTAGAAGACTACATGCACATATGCAATTTCATGAATATTTATAAATTCTGGTTATTTCTCACAAATATATAATTAGTTCAAATCGTGATTATATTGTGTGATTCTAAAATTATTTATTTTATTTTTTTATTTCATGTAAATTGGGTAAATGATCTAGCTGTAATGTTGTATTTTTATGAATATTGTTCTCATTCAACTCTATTCTTCAAGATGGATATTATATCCTTCCCTCTTTTAATTCCTTAATTCATAAATAAAACATAATTTAATACATTAAATTATTTATTTAATAAAAATAAATATTAAACTATCCATGTACTCTCAAAATTAATCAATAAATTTTTATTTTTAAATTTTAATTATAAAAAATAAATCCTCAATAATATTTTATACTCAGGAATGATATATAATTTCAAACTAATGCATGAATGTGGCTCTTTTAGGTAGTAAAGTTCAAAATATCTTTTATGGAAATTTTTATTTATCTATCATGGAAGTGGTATAAACTAACCTAATCTTCCTCCACATAAAAAACCACTCATAAAAACAACTAAAATATTATAAAATACCTAAATGTGTATCAAATATCTTACAATGTAAAAAATAATTGCATGGTGGGGAGTTTACAATCTATAGGAATACAATGTTAAAATATCAAATACTAATGATTTCGAGTACTTGTGCTTAGCATAAATCTAAATAATATATTTTTTTGCAAATGTAATCATTATCACTATCCAATATCCAACTTTGACTTGTAGCAACTACAAAATAAAAAGAACACATTAAAATCAAAGGATCCATTTATGCAAAGGAAACATTGTATATAAATGTTTTTTTAAAAATCAATATATTTGTTCTTATATTTGTTTTTTAAAAATCCATCAAAATTAGATACGTAGATGTCAAGAGAGAAATTCTCAGTTTGCAAAAGATATGTAAATATAAAAAATAATAGGATTTTCAAACAGTCACGTCAACCATAAAGCTTTGAAAGTTTGATTGAGCTACGGGTAGGGATTGAATGGAAAATATTGAAATACCTGCTAGTTCATCCGCTGCTATTTTTTCCCTCTCCAATGTTACTTATACATGCCTTCATTCTATTTATTTTTGTTCTAGAAATTTTAGGTTTTAATTAATTTGCCATGGATCTACGCCGCGAATCGTGGAAATTTAGTTTTTCGGTTTTAATTGGCATGGATCATTCACAAAAAAAAAGCTCAACCATCATATTATTTCTCATCAATGGGGCATAGGTAATGTGATGTTTTTTTAATGATATTCTTTTAGTTTTAAATTTTTAATGATAGTTGTCATAATAAAATTAAAATAACGGTGTTTATGGTAAAAGAATATATAATAAGTTTAATTCAACGAAAGTTATATCCATGGAAAAAATTATCATGAAAGTGTTCTTATTAGCATTGACAAGTTATATCAAACCAAATAAATGCAGCAATTTAATTCAACATTATTAATAATTTAATGTCATATATTAAAAAAAATCTTATATATTTTTATTTTTAAAATTTTGAGGAATATTATTTTAGTTTTTTAATAGATTATAGTTGTTAATTAATATATTATATTTTTTACAGATTTGAAAATAAAATTTAGAATGATGATTTAGATTAAAATAAATGAAATATAATTTCATCACATTATAAGTTCTTGGTCTTTATTATTAGGATTTTTCTGTAATTTTTTTTTCAACTCACATTAAATTGTGTTATTTTATTTTTGATATAAGTAATGTGATGTAGATAAATGAAAATGGTATATTCAGTCCCCTTAAACTATGAATTTCTATAATTATTTTTTGAACTCAAAATTGTCTTATTTTATCCTTAACATAAGTGACATGTGGTGTGGACAATGTTGGTGTGTGTTATTTTCCACATCATTAGGTGAGTCATCTCACTTAGGTGAAATCATAGGCCCATGTGTCATTTAGGGGTCATTATGAGATTCTCTTACGCATCAGTGCATCAGTGCTTCATATGCATCATTGGGAGTTACACTTCTATTCTGGGAATGTAACTCCCCCTCTCTACTCGAGTTGTTATGATTGTAGCACTAGGGGTTACTCAGCACCTCCTATATGTACACCCCATTTGATCTATGAGATAAATGAGAGTTTGTGGCTTATCAAGGTTTTGCCTCTTTGTCGAATCTTTGCATGCACATTTAGTTGATGCTCGCTCCTCTCGAGATCTATTCACGCTGTTGTTCGCACATCCATTGATGCGCATGTCGTCCCCCATGATCCTCGCTTATGGGATTTTGTACCCTCTTACATGGTATCAGAGCGGATCTTGTGGATCCATGCACTCATTGGTGTTTCTGTGTGTGTTTTCTTGCTTCCGGCGTGATATTCAGATCTCTTTCAGCGTGTGTCGTAATGGAAATTCCAACCATGCTCTTCTTGCATTGATTCAGGCATCATACCTATCCTTGGGTTGTTCGTGTGTTTGAGGTGGTTGTTCAAGTTTCTAGTGTTTTTCGAATTTAGTGTCTTTGAGCACTTGATTTTTTGGGTTTGCATGCTTATTTAGAGGTGTTTTTATGAGGTGTATTACATTTCAAGCTCTTGCTACCTTGGACTTGCTCATGTTTATAGTCTAAACGTGGTTATTTTGGATTGCTCAAACTCAATTTTTGCTTGGGTCCCTCATGCCCACCTACCTTCCACTATTTCTTACTTCCTTGGAAGCTCGAGTTCTTCCTCTGGTGGATGTTTTGACATGCCATTATACTGTCATCATCTCTGGCTTAGAGGATCCCTTTTAGCACTATATGTGGGTGAGTCCTTTTGCGCTTCCAGTCGACCTGTGCCTATTTGTAGCTCGACGTTCCTAGCCTCGTCATTTCTTTTGAGCAGTCACTCAAAACCTATGTGGAATCTGCATCCTCGTTCAACGTGGCCTTTTTTGCATTAGAAAACATTATTCCTTGCCCCTGCAATTTATTCTCTTCTCAGCCATTCTCCCTACCATGTGGAGGTATGCTCAGTGTCTGTTACTCAGCCTCTGCATTGAAAAACGTTTTAAATTCTACGTTTTTAGCATTTGTAGACCATTTTTGGGTGGTTCTGTCGACACTAAAATTTTCCTCCATAATTTCTATTTCATTAATGTATGTATTAGGAATAGGATGTTGTTAAGTATAATTAGTAGTAGCGTTTGATAGAAGATAACGGCGCCGTCAGTACGGTGTCGCTAATAATGTGGAGGATGGATAATCCTGGAAGTTCTATAAATAGAGAGGCCACCCCCCTCATTTAGCATAGAAAGAAGTAGTGAGAAATATTGTAGGAAGTGTGCGAAGGAAGCCATCAGTTAAAGGTGTGTTGAAGAAGCCATCAAGAGGTGTAATTGTAGAGTTTCTCCCATAGTCTTGTTGAAGTATCTCATGGGTGAGATTGTAACAGTTTCATGTTAATATTATAATTTATTTTGATATTTCAGATTTTTCGTCATTCTGTCTTATCATAGTCAATGGTATTCTTGTGTTCGGTTGTTGTTTTGTTTCCAGATTACATCCACCAAACTAAAGGCTGTGCATTAGTAAATAATCATAGCACGAGGAGTTCCCGGTGAAGAATTATCATAGTGCCGGATTGGTGATGACATTTTGGTTCCGTTGCCGGGACCATTCCTCGTTGGTGGATTTTCTGGAGAGATATTCCCACTTAGTCAAAAATCAATTGGAGGGTAACCTTGTTTTTACTGTGCATAGTAGTTACCATGGTAAAGTCATTTTTACCGTGAATAGTAGTTACCATGTTAAAGTCATTTTTGCCATGAATAGTAGTTACCTTGGTAAAGTCCTTTTTGCTGGGAATAGTATTTACCGCAGTAACTTCACTTTTTACCGTGAATAGTATTTACCGCAGTAACTTCACTTTTTACCGTGAATAGTGTTTACCACAGTAAAATCAGTTTTTACCGCAGTAAGTCAAGTTTTACCATAGTTTACCGTGGTCATTTCTATAGTAATTCCAATTATTTGTGCACATAAGTCTTGTTGATTGTACTTGTGAGTTGGTATTTCACGGTGGTTACTTTTGAAAATGGGAAAGATTCCCGTTTTTTCAGCTCAATCTAATGAAGATGCTTCTTCTTTCATTCAAGAATTTAAGCGATCTTGTATTTGTAATGGCCTTATAAGAAGGGAACAATGGACTGAATTTTTTCCTACCTTTTTGGATGGATCAGCACTTAGGTGGTTTGAAACACTAGGAGATAATGTGAAAAATTCATGGGATTTATTAACTGAAAGTTTTCTTGAAGAATTTGGTGAACAACAGAAATATGCAGATCTCATGATCGAGATCACAAAGCTATCCCAAGGAGAGAAGGAGAAGATAAGGGATTATCATGCTCGTGTTCTAGAGCTAAGGAGGAAGCTCGATGCCCAGATCCGGAAGGAAGGACTAGCGGATGGGTTGATGAATGGCGTGGATAATCTCCTCTGTAAGCACTTCATTCTTGGGATGAAGCCAGAGATCAGACAACGAGTGAAGTATGACCGCCCAGCTACCATTGAACAAGCAAAGGAGATTGCAAGAAGGCAAGAAGAAAGCATGGAAGAGGAGCCCAAAGAAATTGTTGCTAAAGTAGAGCCTACACCAGCACCTTTGGTCCTGAATCCACAACCACTCCCGGTGAGCACAAATATTTCTCCTAATACATCTATTGAGTATGAAGATCTGCTCAAAAAGATGGGTCAGTTAACTATTAATCTTCTTCAAGGAAAGGAATTTAGTTCTCAGGGAGGAGATAGAGGTCCAAAAAGAAATATTTCTGAAGTTGTTTGTTATGGTTGTTATAAAAAGGGTCATTATAAGTATAATTGTCCAGATAGAGCTTCTACATCTGGTAAGGGAGATAATGATAAAGGAAAAGCACCTGTGAATTCTTTTGATGTAGTAGATAAGAGCAAAAATAATGAAGTAGATGTGTTTGTAACAAAAAGAAAGAAAGAAAAAGATAATCAAGATGGAAATGATCCTAAGAAGATGAAAGAAGAAACTAGTAAGAAACATAGGAGAAGAAAGTTGGGTGTGCAGGATTTTCTGATTTCACAGGGGCAAGGACCATACTCCATCTTGGAAGATCTGTCCAAAAGGCCTGCAAATATTACATATGGTCAACTCTTGGCTATGTCTTCTGAGAAGAGGCGGGAGTTGCGAGGTGGACTCAATGCTCGAAGAAGGAAGGAGGTTGAGGTCCCTGTTTTGGAGGCAGAGGCAGATCCCTATGCTCCACAAGCTGAGGTATTATGTAATGGTATTTCAATTCATGATGTCTTAGTTGATGGAGGTGCTGCAGTTAATGTAATGACCGAGTCTGTAATGAATATGTTGGGTTTAAAAATTGATCGCCCTTCAACACTTATGTTAAGGTCATTAAATAAGGGAAAAACTAAACCAGAAGGTGTAGTTTCAAATGTGGCAATATCTGTTATGGGTGTTGTATGTGTGGTAGACTTTCAGGTGATGAAAAATGGTACTGTTGCGTACCCAATGCTGCTGGGAAGACCATGGCTAAGGAGAGTTCATGCAAGAAACTACTGGAATGAAGGTTTCATGACACTTGGACGTGGTAGAGAGAGGGTGAAGATAAACGTGATCCCTCGACATCATAAAGCAGAACCTGTGGATTCAAGTGATGAAACTGATGATTGGACATCCTCTGATTACTCTAGCACCAGTGAAGTGGACACTGAAGATGAAGAAAGTGAGGTTGATGTTTCAGTCATGGATATTCTTCCAGTCACACCAACCCAGGACCCCATAAAATTATCTGAAGAAGAAGTTGATGATCGTCTCCAACAAATAAAGATTGGTGATGCTGTGATGGAGAGTGAGAAGGAATCCTACCTCCAGCTCTTTCGAAGGTACATACACCTATTCACTTTTGATTACAAGGAACTCCGCCAAGTAAGTTGGGTAGAACATTGTATTGAGCTGGTAGATGGTGCTAAGCCCATAAAGCAAATGCCATATAGAATGAATCCTAATTTTTCCAAGACTGTAAAAGAAGAAATAGATAAGTTGCTTGATGCAGGATTCATATTTGCTGTGGAGAATTCAGAATGGGTTTCTCCCATTGTGATCTCAATAAAAAAGAATGGGAAGCTACGCATTTGTGTTGATTATAGGAAGCTCAATAAGGCAACAAAGAAGGATCATTACCCTCTTCCATTTTCAGATCAGATCTTGGACGAAGTAGCTGGCCAGGAGTGCTATAGTTTTGCTGATGGATATAGCGGCTACAACCAAGTTCGTATAGCAGAGAAAGATCAGCTGAAGACCACGTTCACCACTCCTTGGGGAACGTTTGCTTATAGAGTTATGCCTTTTGGGTTGTGTAATGCTCCAGCAACATTCCAGCGTTTGATGAATAGGGTGTTCGAACCCTACATTGGGACCTTCATCAGAGTATTTCTGGATGATTTTTGCATCTATGGGAGCAAGTTGGACCACCTGCACCAGATGGAGACAGCATTTCAAAGGTTAGATGAAGCACAAGCCTCACTAAACCCTACAAAGTGTGTCTTTGGATGTTCTAAAGGCGTTTTGTTAGGGCATGTTGTATCCAGAGATGGTATTGGTACTGATCCTGATAAAGTTTCAAAAATCAAAGATTTACCATTTCCTATGAATAGAAGTAAGTTGAGATCATTTTTAGGCCATGTGGGTTACTATAGAAGGTTCATCAAGAATTTCTCAAAGATTGCACAGCCACTAACCCAGTTCTTGAAGAAGGATGTTGCTTATGAACCAGGAAACAAGGCGCATGAAGCTTTTGGACAACTGAAGGAAGCCCTGGTGTCTTCACCTGTTTTGAAGAATCCAGATTGGAGCAAGCCATTCATTGTGTACACTGATGCCTCAGATGCAGCACTAGGTAGTACTTTGAGCCAAAAGGATGAAAATGGGAATGAACATCCAATTTACTTTGGGAGCAGACAAATGAGCAGTGCTGAGGTAAACTATACTGTAACTGAAAAAGAGGCTCTGGCTATCATTTTTGCTGTAAAGAAGTTTAGAAATTACTTGCTAGGGCAGAAATTTATAGTTGTAACAGATCATCAGGCTCTGAAATATATTGTCAATAAGCCTAACCCATCAGGGAGGATAGCAAGATGGATAATTTTGCTACAAGAATTTGAATTTGATATTATAGATAGGCCAGGAAAGAAGCATGTCAATGCAGATGCACTCTCTCGAGCCTATGATGGTTTAGGATCATCTTGTGATGATGATGATTTTCCCGATGCAGCATTGTTCTCCCTTGACACAATCCCTAGTGAATACATAGATATTTGGAATTATCTGAATGAATTCAAGTTTCCTGATGGTGCCAATGCAAAGACTAAGAGAAAGATTACTCAAGCCAGTCGTCCATATTCTATTCTGCATGGAGCATTATTTCGAATAGGACCTGATGGACAGTACAAGAGGGCAGTTGGACGTGATCAAGGAAAGGAGCTGCTAGAAGAATTCCACAATGGTACATGTGGAGGGCACTTCTCTGGACAACTTACAACAAGAAGGATCTTGGATGCAGGTTATCAC
This sequence comes from Taxus chinensis, assembly GCA_019776745.2. Taxonomy (NCBI): domain Eukaryota; kingdom Viridiplantae; phylum Streptophyta; class Pinopsida; order Cupressales; family Taxaceae; genus Taxus; species Taxus chinensis. The sequence goes on along the minus strand of CM034153.1, from coordinate 130,386,469 downwards.
TGGCCCACTCTTTTTAAAGATTGTTATAATTATTGTAAGACATGTGATATTTGTCAAACACATGGTAACCGTAAGACTTCATCAGCTCCATTATGTCCTATTCTTCCCCTTGGTCCCTTTGAAAAGTGGGGAATAGACATTGTAGGTCCACTTCCAACTACATCACGCCAAAATAAGTATATTGTAGTTGCCACAGATTATTTAACCAAGTGGGTTGAAGCTAGGCCATTGAAGACAGCTTCTATGGATGAAGTGGCAAGGTTCATATATGAACGTATTGTCACCAGATTTGGTTGTCCATTAGAAATTGTAACAGATCAAGGAAGCCACTTCATTAATGAGGTGGTAGAAGCCCTAGTCAATAAATTTTCTATTAAGCACAGGAAGGCAACAACATACAAGCCAAGCACAAATGGACAGGTGGAACGAACAAATTTTGTGCTGTGTCAAATTCTAGCAAAAGATGCAGCCTTGCAGGTACATAAATGGGATAAGAGGATTCATGCAGCATTGTGGGCATATAGGGCAACATCAAAGTTAGCAACAGGATACTCCCCATTTCAATTGGCCTATGGCATTGATCCAGTTCTTCCTATTGAGTTTGATATTCCCACTGTGAGAGTTATGAAAAATGAAAGGATGGATGAAAATGATTCAGTAAAAGAAAGGTTGGTACATCTTCATTTGCTAGAAGAAATGAGGGAAATAGCGAAGGATACAAGCCATAAGAAGAAAATGAAGCAGAAGGAGTACTTTGATCAAAAGATCCGGTGGTCTCCATTTCAAGTGAATGACTTGGTTCTAGTATATGATTCCAGATACAAAAAAAGAAGACAGAGAAAATTTCTTCCAAAATGGATGGGGCCCTACAAAATAGTAGCTGTGCATGAAAATGGTACGTACCGACTGGAGGAATTGGATGGCACTCCCATTACGAAATGGGTCAACCACGACAAGTTGAAGATTTTCCAAGCACCAGAATAGTCTACTCCGAGGACGGAGTAGAAGCTAGGAAGGGGGAAGATGTCGACACTAAAATTTTCCTCCATAATTTCTATTTCATTAATGTATGTATTAGGAATAGGATGTTGTTAAGTATAATTAGTAGTAGCGTCTGATAGAAGATAACGGCGCCGTCAGTACGGTGTCGCCAATAATGTGGAGTACGGTAACAGTCAAAGTACAATAGGAATGTTGTAAAAAGTAAATATTTGTCGTAAGTGGTCCGGTAATGTTAAAATGTCAAAGTTTGGGTAATTAGAGAAGTAGGGTCTACATGATTAGGAATTAGAAATATTATATTGGTAATAAGGACAAGGAGTGAGGTCATAAATATTTTGTGTATTTTATTTGTAAAAAGTCTAAAAATGTGGAACCCATGTAAAATGATAAGGTTTATCTTATCTTAACAGATAAGCTTACATGTACAGATAAGAGTTAAGGTATGGAATATGATTCGTCAGAGTGGATTTCTTATCCTATCTTAGAGATAGGATGGATAAGCCTGGAAGTTCTATAAATAGAGAGGCCACCCCCCTCATTTAGCATAGAAAGAAGTAGTGAGAAATATTGTAGGAAGTGTGCGAAGGAAGCCATCAGTTAAAGGTGTGTTGAAGAAGCCATCAAGAGGTGTAATTGTAAAGTTTCTCCCATAGTCTTGTTGAAGTATCTCATGGGTGAGATTGTAACAGTTTCATGTTAATATTATAATTTATTTTGATATTTCAGATTTGTCGTCATTCTGTCTTATCATAGTCAATGGTATTCTTGTGTTCGGTTGTTGTTTTAAACAATCCATGTTTTAATTTTTTGAGGCATAAACATTCATTATTGGCATTGTAATATTTTTGGGATCTATTTTGCTTGTAATTAAATCCCTTCCTACGCGTTTGAAAATGTAGGGCGAGGTTTGGGGTTAGCAGGAGGCTAATCCCCCCTCACAAGAAAAACAAACCATGCCTTAAATTTTATGCCATTTCAAATGAGTACCCACAGGTAACCCTTTGTACGCATTTCGGGAACTTTTTTAATCCATTTGCAGGACCTATTGGCATTTTCCATCGGTTGCGGGAATTGTAATAATGCCATAACTTTTGACTCGCAACTCATTTTTAAGATCTTCCTTGGTCAAAGTTGCATGATTTCTCACACTTTACATGATGGAATTGTCATCTTTATAAATACACTACTTTATAAAGTTCCACATTCTAGGGGGTTGACTAGTACTCTTGGGTTTTCACATGTAGATGCATTATTGGTCGAGTCTGACGTCTTGCTTTTGTGCACCTTGACCTTTTGATTATGCATCATGGAGAGTGCTCTTTCCAGACTTAAGCATCATAGGATCCCCTTACAGCCTCTGCCACTTTTCATCGAGAGATGAAACTATTCAGCTTGGCATGCTTCCATGGAACGTTACTTCACCCACGAGGGTCTTTTACCCTTCTTGCTTTCGCAAGTTCCTGCACCCACTGTTTATCGTCATCTAGAGGGTTTTCTTAACACTTGTAATCATGTCTTTGGTCACATGATGATGCATGTCCCTAGATCTCTCTTGTTTCACGTGGTAGACTCAGATCCACCCCACTATGTCTAGGGCAATCTTCAATCCCTCTATGGAGACCCTTCACATACTACTGCCATTGTTGCTACTGTTGATTCAATTGTCTCCTCTTCTTCATGTGATGATAGTTTCACTTACATAGAATCACTTGGTTCTACTTTTGATGACTAGGATTTTGGACCCAGTTCTGATGTTGAGAGTACTATAGCAGAATCTTCTCCTCCTTCTCTCACTATTCCAGAGAGTGTTGACACTTCCCACGTCTCATCAGATATCAAGCAGTCTCCTATTCACTCTCATACATTGATCACACCCGCCTCCTTTCCACATTTAGTGTGTGAGGCCCATTTCACTCCTCTACCTTCATTGGATGACTTGTACTTATCTGACATCGCTCTTCTATTTGTTGAGCCCCCTCATTGGGACGAGTATCTGTCTAACGTTAGTCATCTTTTTCTAGAGTACACTTGTGATGCTCTATAGGTTCTGCATCCATCTATAGGTATTTCAGAGGAGTTAATCATCTCCATTGTTGGGAGTGCCCCTTCTAGGACTCTTACCTTCATTGATCCACACTCAACTATGGATCCCTTTTCTGTTGTGGAATATTTTTTGTTCCCTTCACATCAATTGGACATCCTTTCTTTAGGTTTTCACTCTTCACACTTTGACAGTTCTGCACACGTGGCATTACCTTCGGTTCCTTGGCACTCATTTGCTAGACCTATGTCACACTTTCATGGACCAGACTCAGAGTTCCTCGTGATACTGCCTTCGGTTTCCTTTGTGGAGTGGGTGGACTTTTAGCATGTCATTTATGTCCTTCCTAAGGGCAGGCACATAGTTTGGTGTGAGTGGCTCTTCTTCAGTCCAGATGCAGAGGATATCATCACTAAAATTCTTTTGGGAGACCTCCTAGAGCTGCAGAGTTCAGATCCGTCCATGGCATCTTCTGCATTCCTCTCTTCTCCCTCTTCTTCTCTCTTCTTCTTATTTCTGAGAGATTGCCTCTTTGTATATGGGTGCCTTTTCAGGCTCGTCTATGGTCGGGACCCATATTTGGCATCTTTCTTAGATTAGAGAGTGTGTTTTTCTCTTGTGGTGAATGTTTTTCCCGCTGGGTTTTCCTTCACTACTTGGGATCTTTTTCTTGTACATGGGTACCTCATCAGGCTTTGTGTCGGAACCCATTTCTCATTTCTGACTTGCCACCTCATCCTAAGTTACGATGAAGGGGGGTGTTGGTTTGTGTATTTTCTACATCATTAGGTGAGTCATCTCACTTAAGTGAGATCGTAGGTCAATGTGTCATTTAGGGGTCATTAGAAGATTCTCTTATGCGTCAGTGCATTAGCGTCTCATCACGTCAGTGCGTCATATGTGTCATTGGGAGTTACACTTCTATTATGGGAATGTAACTCCCACTCTCTACTCGAGTTGTCATGATTGCAGCACCGGGGGTTACTCATCACCTCCTATATGTACACCCCATTTGATCTATGAGACAGAGGAGAGTTTTATGGCTTAACCAAGTTCTTCCCGTGTTTCAAATCTTTGCATGCACATTTGATTGATGCTCACTCCTCCTGAGATCTCTTCACACTGTCTTTCGCACGTCCGTTGATGTGCATGTCGTCCCTCGTGATCCTCACTTATGGGTTTTAAACTCTCTTTCACACCACCCATGTCTTTGGCATAGTTGGTCACTTAAGCTATGAAGGCACAACTGTGGAATTGTTTAAAGTATTCACCCATTATATCCTAAGGAGGCTTCAACCACCTGAAATATGTAATTAACCGCCACTAACTATTAAATTGTAGGCCACTACCTACAGGGAGGCTACTACCCCCTGAGTATGCTAAGCTACAACTTAGAATTATGAGTACTATACAACTTGTTAGATAACTTACATATGTTTGTCCTTCACTGGAATGGGAAAGTCATTAAAACTTCTTCATGTCACCTGGCTATCTCTTCACTCACTCTACAAACTTAGATATTCAAGCTAATCTTCTTAAATCCTCTTCTCTGGCCTCTTCCCTCAAGCATTCATTGGGTTAGTTTTCTGATTGATGGCTTCATGTCTCCTCTTCCAATCTATACAACAATTTTTGAAGGATTTGTTATATTTCAACACATGGCTCTCATTTCAATTTTCATTAGCATGCCTTAATCTAATGCCTCTATCTAATTCCTCTCTCTCTACAATAGATCTTGGACTCACCGCATCTTCCTCTTCTTAATATATATTCATTGAATGTTCAAGACTCTCTTCTTCTATCTCTGCAAGAACCTTAGGCAATCAGGAACATTTATCTTCTCAAAATGGTTTTTTTGTGAATAAATTAGTCTACCTCTAGTAGTGATTTGACAAAATGTATTTAAAAATAAAAATAAATGAAATCATGGTTTTATAGGAAACTTTGACTATAGGATATGCATAAAATGGGTTTGCTGACTTTAAATCCTGAGGAATCATGTGCCCTCCATACCGGGTAGTCTCTTGAAATAATCCTGATATTACTAGAATGATTAATGAGTAGAAACGCATAGCCATGTCATTATCACATTACATTCTCCCTCAAGTTCTTCCTCATTATCATCACTATTGCAAAGTTTACTTCACAACCTTATTCATCGTTTTCCAATTCCATGTCATTTTGGTGGGAGAAATTTTCAATAAAATTCCTCAATTCGATATGTACATAGGGAAGGTAATGATTATTGGGTTTTTATTCTTTACAAAAAATGGGTTCCTGAAAAGGCCTTAGAAACTGTCAAGTAAATGATAATGATTCATAGACGAGGTGGGATTTTTTGTTTGAATAATGTGGCTTGCCCTTGAATGTTCCTTGGTGAAAGGGAAATGGTGCTAAAAATTAAATAATAACTTGATCCTTCTTTCTCAACTTTGATACATTGATCCACTTATTTGGTGACATGACATGGCACTTACAAAGCTCAACAACCATTTTGGACCATGGTAGCATGCGCGTATTGTGCATGTTCAGAGCAACTTTGCTTGATTTGTTTATCCCTGAGGCATATTCTCCTTACCTTCAACTTTTATTAGTTTCATATACATCAGGCGTTCATTTCCAATATAACTAAAATATTAAACCATTAGATTTTTAATCCATTAGATATTCTAAGCAAAATTTTAGTGAAAAATAATGAAACCCCACCATGTGATTTACGTAATTGATTTACGCTTAACCATCATTTATGGTTATTACCTCAACCTTATGCATTTCTAGACCAGGGTATCAAATTTAGTGCTCATTGTTGTTGGTATTGGTGATACCTAGATGAGTTGTCAACTCAAATTACCTTTTCTATCTACCTTGAAAAGTTATAAAAATGCAATTTCAAGAGACTTGCACAACAACACTCTGAGCCCCATAAAAGAGATGCCAATTATCATATGTTATCCTTATTATGTAGAGAGTCACATCAAGATTTATATTTTCGTCATTTGACATTTTGTGTTCTATTCACTGCTCCTCTAGGAGCCCTGTCATTCCATGTTGCACTTTTAGCGAGCTATTAAAACTAAAAAGTTGGGTTTCATTTTAGCTCGCCATTTGGACCTCGAGGAACAAAATGCTTTCCCACCTTCACAACCCTCTAGTATTTTTACTAGAAAATTACCTAGAACCTTTAGGTTGGGAAAAACACATTCCTGACTAGTTTGAAAAGGGTGTTTTGTAGGCTTCTGGTCGTTGTTGACTAAGTTAAAGTAGACCGATTATGATTGGTGGCTCTACAAATCTAGCCGTCAATTGAAAACCATTATCTCATTTTGAATTCCATCAGTTCCTATCGATTTAGCCATCTGACCCACATTACACTAGAAGTGGCATCCTAGACCAATGTGGTGAAGTCTTGTTTCAAATGAACAATTTATGTCTGTACCCTATGGACCCGCAATGAACTAAAACATGCCATACTCCATTTTCCCCAAATTTTCTTACGTACCTAAATAATTTGCTTCTCTATACACATTTTTGCAAGATCTTAGAACACTTGTAAATAACTATTTGAAACTCTATCTTGTGGCTTGACATGTGAATTTTGACATTTGGAAAATAGTGTTTCTCTCTCTTTCTTATCTCTTTCTCTCTCCTCTCTTAGTTAAGGAATGAAATGAGTCTACACCCTAGCCCTCTCCTTTTGTGTGAGAATTATTACTAAATGTAAATGGAAAATCAATAATATTTAATTATGCAAGATTTAGGTGGATGTGATGTTAGTGATTTATTGTTAAATTCATGCTCGCATGGTTTTGCAGGATCCAAGTAAGATGGTGAAATGACGTGGTTGTAATTCAATGTGGATTATTTTAGTTTATGTATATTAATGGAAAAAAAAAATGTATTGTTACGTTATAGTAAACACTCATTATTGAAATTTGGTAATATGAAAGAGATGATAATTTTAGAGATGCCTCGGGAAATGTGCATTTAACTATAGATGTTATTTTGATTCAGAATTACATATGGTAATAAAGGGGGGCTAGATATATATGTTAAGTGAAATTTTAGAGGATATTTCAAAAAATTTCAAATTATTAAAAGTTTTATTAGTGATGTTTTGTAACATTTTAAAGATTTTAGTGTTTAAGGGAAATGTTCATTTAAACATGGGTGTGATTTTTATAGGTATTCATTTAAAATTTGAATATTATGATAAGTTAAATTGAATTTAATAGCTTCTAGTTTAAATCTGTTGTGAAATTTATGATCAATTAATTGTTGTGTTGTGCTTCTTACCTCAAGAATGTAATAAATAGATCTAAATGAAATAGTCTACCCTAGTATAAACTTCATGTATAACTACCCTTCCTATGTGATTCTTTGTAACATAGAAAACTAAAACATTGGGATGAAATTAAAATATTTACACTCTATGACACCTTCAAGTTAAGTAAATAAGAGCCCAATCTTGAGATTATTTTCATCTCCCATATACTTAGTGACACCATTGTGAACCTGACAATTCCGAACGACGTGGTTAAAATTTTTATTTAGTATGTGGTTCCCTCATAGGTTTGGGAATCATGTGTGTAGTAAGGAGAATGTGTTCTCCTAGTGTAGTGCCCTATGGGAAAAAAGCATTAAATATGGTGTAAAATTCTCTTGGACTAACATACATGTTGAGTGGCGAAGATTGCCCACTAACCTTGAAACTCACCTTTAAGAGTTTGGATCCTAAATGAAATCAATACCCAATCTAAATTATCATTTATGTTTTATAATGTAATTCTAAGAGTCAATTTAAAAACTTAACAACATTTTAGTGTATGATTAGTTTGTGAAAATGTAACCATAGGATGATGTGCCTGGAGAAAGGTAAAGTTTATGTCATTATCATATCATGTTTAAACCATCTTGTGGTAAGAAAATAGACCGATGTTTTGTAAACTCTAATGTGAAACCTAACCCATTAAAATGATGAACTAATCCATCTTACTCTCCCATAAGCGGTATTTGGTTATGGATTTCTGATGTGAAACTAGGTGATCATGTTCTTAGAGACAAATCCCCTAAGATAGGGACTAGTAGTCTCATGAGGATATAAATGCCCCTATTATCAACTAGTCTAAACAAATCATTAAAAAATTATATGAAACTTGTTAGTAAAAACTCTTGAGTCACACGTAATACAATACTAAGGAAACCTAATGTAGAAACAAAAAAATAAGGAAGTATGTTAATATGTTTAGAGACATTGAATCCTTAACTAATTATTGGATCATAACTATAATATAGTTATAAATGATGTTTGGCCTTGGGAAGTGTAATCGTGCGATGTTATTCAACAAGAAAGTGATACATTATCTTCCTTGTAATGGGGTTAAACCATCTCGCTATGGATAATGAACTTATTTCCTACGATACTTAGTGTGTACTAACTCAATTATAAATTTATAAATGACTGAAAGAAACTTGATCCTAAATCCTCGAGAAAATATGCGAACCTTGCCTCCTTTGGACTCAAACTTGTTTTTTTGCATAATGGAGGTATGATATACAATCAAAATGCATGCCCTTAAGAGTGATCCTATGGATATCACCTATTAGCCTTGTGTGTAGGTAAGTAGTCTTGTGTGAAAATAAATATCTTAACAAATGAAGGAATAAAAAAATTAATTGAAATAATGTATATGACCCTTATTTAATGATATACATTGTAAGTTAAATATGAAAATGTATAAAGGAAACCTAGCAAAAGGGAAAATAAATGTATGATTCACATACTATGAGCCTTTCTAGAACTTAAGTTAAAGATTCAAGAAGGATTGTAATAAATGTGCAATCCTAAAATATCACTTCGTGGGAAGACTCTATCTATGAGTTTATATTGTAGTTGAATCATTATGTTGTGCCTTGACATTTGAAAAAAATGTTCGTCATGTGCATCAAATGTTTTCATGTTGTCTATGTGGGTTAATTTCATGTTTCGTCCTAAGTGATCTCTTGTAGTGTCATGGGTAATACTATATAACTCAAAAAATAATTATTCTGGTACTTTTATTGTTGAATTTTTTGTGTAAAATGTGGGCATTACAAAAATATTTGCATGGGTTTTCTTTTATGAGAGAATTTCAAAAGTAAAGTTCGACTACAAGATTTTGGGATCTATCAAGTGTTAATGTTGCATGTGGTTTTTTTAGGTGGTTAAAACCTGCAGTTTCAAGTATTTTATGAGTTCTCTATTTTTTTACAATGTTTCCTAAGATTTTTTAATGAAATATAAAGCATTTCCTAGGCATTCTTGATTCACACTAACAATTACTCATGTTTATATAGAGGTGTCTAGTAAAGGATGTTAAAAATAATTTTATATTAAGTCATATATCCTTTATGCTTCGAAGGATGTCTATACTCATTTCCAAATTTCCCATTATAGAAAATTTTGGAAATATTTTCAAAACAAGTGTTGAGAATGTCTTTAATCTTACTATTTACATTTTCTTGAAATATTTTAAGTCCTTTGGAAAAATCCAAGTGTGCATTTTATGTAGATCATGCATTTGATGAAGACACATTATTTTATGTGGAATTTTTTCAAACAATTCACATGCCTTTTATGTGCTTCCATAGGTTATATAATTTTTTTTTTATTAAAGGTAAAAGGTTTTCTGACAGGTATCCTACCTAGGAACAACAAAAGGGTAAAACCCAGATAAAGCATTGAGTACAAAAAGAGAACGTAAGAAGCACATTGCCCACCAGTATAACTAAAAAAATACTCACAAATGATATCCAAAAATGTCAAAAGAAAAAAAGCACAGCCGGATAATATAAAAGGAGACAACGTCTCTAGGAGGTGGGTGTAGATTTTTTTCTTTTTGTTATTGTAAAGCCCACATTTTACACAAACAAATAAAATACTAAAATTACCAGAATATTTTTTTTAATTACATTTTAGTTTACACGACACTATAGGAGATCACTTAGGACATCACACAACACATGACATATATGCAAAAACACTACCCCGCGTATAAAACATGAAACCAAACAATACACATCAAGGCCACCCATTTTTTTCTTAATGACAAGGCACCACAGAACGATTCAACTAGAGTATAAACTTATGGTTAGGGTATTACCACAAAACGTTATTGTTAGGTTTACACATTGATTACCATTATATGTCAATCATTAAATTAAGTTCTACAAACCCTCATAATAATAGAACCATGCATTTATTTTTATTTTGATATATTTCATGTATATTGTTTAACATTTAAATTTTGGTATATCTCATTAAATAAGGATCATCTACATTATTTCAATTGTTTTTTTAATTCACTTGTTCGTTAATTGGATATTTATTTACACACAAGTCTATTAGGTCTTACCCCTAGGATTCACTTCTAAGTGCATGCATCATGATCTTATATCATACCCTCGTTACACAACGAAAATGAGTGTAAGTCCAAAGGATGTGAAGTCTGCATTTTTTTGTTGAAGGATTTAGAGACACTTTTTTTTTACTCATTTATAGATTGATAGTTTATTTAGTACTCACAAAGGCTTATATATGAAATAGGTTCTTTATGCACAGCAAAATGGTTTAATCACATTAGAAGGAAGATCATGTTTCACTTTCCTATGGGATAACATATCATGATTACATTTCCCAAGGGAAGTCATTAATTTTTAAATTTTACTTTAGTTATGCCTCAACCGTTAGCTGAGGATTCAAAGGCTCTTAACATGGCAACATACCCCCTTATTCTTATTTCTATATTTGGTTTCCTTAGTATCATTTATGTCCAACTTAAGAGGGTTTTCTCTAACTAGGTTAATAGTATTTTTATAATGAATCATGTAGCATATTTGTTAATAGGGACATCTCTCTCTAAAAACATGATCACCTAGTTTCACATCAGACATCCATTACCTAATAGGTATAGTGGGAGATAAATATGGATTAGTTCTTCATTTTAATGTTTTAAGGTTCGCATTAGAGTTTACACAACGTAGAATCATTTTCTCACCACAATATGGTTTAAACATGTTGTATGAACGATATAAATTTCAATTTTCTCCTAGCATACCATATTATGGTTTAAATGTTGTTAAGTTTCACAAATAACTCTTAGTATCGCACCACAGAAACCAAATGATAATATAAATTCAGTATCAAGTTCATTTATGATCCCAAATATTTAAGGTAACTTCCAAGGTTAGTTGGCGATCTTCGCCACTCAACACGTGTTTCGGTCCAAGAGGGTTTTATACTATGTTTAAATTTTGATTCCCATTCAGTACTAACCTAAGAGGACACATTCTCCTTATTACACACATGATTACCAATCCTAAGACGAAACCATATACTCAAAAAAAAATTAACCATGTCATTCCTAAACGTCGGGTTTAGAACGACGTTGCTAAGTATAAAGGCTATGATGATAACACAAACTTGGGATCTTATTTACTTAAGCTAGAAGGTGTTATCAAGTTGAAAAATTTTAGTACATTTTAAGGTTTTGGTTTCTTCTATGCTAAGAAAGATAATGTGAGAAGGGTAGATATGCACATGTTTTAACCAAAGGTTAAAAATTACATATAGGTTTCTTTTCAATATTTAATAGTTAAATAACACAACACTCTAGAGATTTCATCCTAAATTTCACAACAAACATGCACTATAAGATGTCAAATTCAATTTCATTTAACATTTTTATCCAACATTTATAATAACAAATTCGGTGATCAAATTAAAACCCATGTTTAGATGAACATTTCCCTTAAACACTAACATCTTAAAGTATTAAAACAATTCAATAATAGACCTTTTAAAATTTCACAAAATGGATAATTATACTCTATAATTTGATTTAAGTTTGCATTACATATATCCAACCCCCCCCTTTTTAACCATAAGTAGATTTGAATCAACAAGACACCTATATTTAAATGCTTATTTCCCAAACAACCTTAAACACTTGAAACTCATACACATTTCTAAATTTCAATAATAAACTTTATTGTGACATAGAAATACACACACACACACACACACACACACACACACACACACACACACACACACACACACACACACACACACATAACATACATAAATTACAATAATACATCATGAATTATAATCATGCTTTTTCACCATCTTGCTTGCATTCTGCAAAACCATGTGAGCATGAAATCAACAATAAATCTCAGGCATGGCATCCACCTAAATCTAGCATAATTAACATTTTTTTGTTTTCCATTTACATAAGAATAATAATTTACACTTGAAAAGAGAGGTTTAGATACAGATATTTATTTCATTTCATTTCATAACTAAGGGAGGAGAGAGAAAGAGATAGGAAAGAGAGAGAAACACTATTTTCCCAAAAGTCAAATTTCACACAAAAATCCACAAGATAGAGTTTCAAACAATTATTTACAAGTGTCAATAAGTTTTCACGGTGTCTTAGTAACTTTATTGAGGTCTTATAACTTTATTTTAACATTTTCCTGCAAATTGAAAAAACACTCAATTTAGGCCCGGAGGATAAGAAACTGCATTCAAAAGATGCCTTCTTTTGGGAGATGCACAATGGGTAATTTTCGGTGTCTTCCTATATGCCAGGGATTCAAAATAATCGATAGAATTAAAAACTAGTGAATGGTTTTTAATTGGCAACTAGGTATATGATGCTAGTAGTCGTAATCAGTCTCATTTGACTTAGTCAACAGTGACCAAAGGACTAGAAAAACCCCTTGCCAAAGTATTTAGGAATCCATTTTTTCTCAAATAGAAGGTTCCAAGTAATTATCTACAAAAAATATTGTAGGTTTTCAAACGTGGTTAATCATTTCGTTGTTAAAGGTTAAAATGGTGAGTCGAAATGAAAAACCAAATTTCCACCTTAAACAACTTCCTAAAAGTGCAAAAAATGGTAACCGTGATGATAAAAGGGTGATGAAGAGAGCACCAATAGCTGATCTAGGTCGATCTAAGCTTTAATACAACTCTACACATAACAAGGAACATGGGAAGAAGTTAACATCTCTATTATAGAGTTCAGAAGGTTATTTTGTGAGTATCTAAAAATTGTGTTTTTCTAATTTTTTGAGGTAGACAAATGGTTTTTTTATATGATGAAATCAACTAGCTCTCACCAGTAAAGGAAGACATGAGTTCCCAACTACGAAAACTAGGGTTAAAATGTATAAGGGTGTGGGAGAAATCTCAATTGATGGTTGAGGTGAAAATTTATTATGCAAATCACAAGGTGGAGTTTTTATGTTTTAAACTATCTAGTTTGGTTAAATATCTATATGTATAATTATCCATTGGTTTAATATTTTTGTTATGTTGTAAATGAAGAACAAGATTCTAAAAATTATAAAAGATGAAATTAAGGATACCATTCTTAGAAAATATTAGCGTCTGCAGTGCACGAGGTTCTCCAGGTAGGTTCACCTGCATTTCAAAAGGCTTCTTCCCTCTTGTTCACATTTTTTCTGATGGTTTACGGGATTTTCCTATGCACCCATGCTTGAAAATATGAATACTAGGAAAACCACCTCTCAATATTAATATTTTCACTATCCTTGTTGCTTGGAGGGAGTACATAATTTATCTTGAAACTCTAAATTAGCACAGGTAGGAAGTAAGCTCACAAAGGTCTTAAATTCCATCTTAAAATCTTCTAATGGTATTGCATTAAATTCCCATGTGGTATTTATTTTCGTATTTTACTATGGGAATGTCACAGTATTTCTCATGGTCAGATTTTATATTACATTGTAATCATTCGCCATGTTATTTTCCAAGTCACTATATGGAAATACACATGAACTCCACATTAATCGAAATTATCTATTTGGCAATTCAAATTTACGAAGCCACCTCATTAATTATCCATATTGCTCGGGTAAAAAATTATTATCCACCATTTTTTAGTATTCCTTTCTAGTGTTCCACCCCTTATCTCTCAAAAAATGCAACACAACTCTTATACCTCCTAAGCAGCTTGGCCACATGTCTATCCAACATCCAAAAGAGTGCCAAATTCAACCTTAGAAACATTGAAGTAAAGGGGGTCATGTGTAAACACATATCCCAACAAGACGATGCATTCTCCTTGTTCCAAGGATCTTATCATGGCACAAGTGGGGAGTCATTTCCTTTCAAATTAGAGGAAAATACTACTGCTACAGGTATATAAAAATATCTAGTTCAGTCAGTTATTAGATAGCCGAATGGAGAGCATTTGGGATCTAAATTTCTCTTAATGTACATAGCTGATTCCTCCCATAATTAAACTCAATTTGAGACAGCTATTAGCAGAGATCCCCTATAACAATGTCTGATATTATGCTGGAAAAGTAGGCTGGTAACATTTGAACACATGGTTGTTGTCTTTTGAAAAGAAAATAGTGTACAAGCTTTAAGGGGACGTCCATGCTCTTATGTAAAACTCCCATTCTGGAAATACTTGGAAGAAAGTTGGAATCAACTATGGAGTTTGGTATTTATCCTGTCATTTACATATCTTATAAGTTTCTAAATTCCATTCAACCAATCCATTCTATGCATATTTAAATCATTAAAATCCATAGACCATTTGTCTCCTCAGGAAAGGCTAAACGACACACATGTTTACACATTTGCATACACATCTACGAGAGGATTTTCAACTAAAACATTTGAAAAAATTCCTCTATATTTTATTCTTTGGTAGACATCCATACCCTGTTCCAGAGCTCGTATTTTGGCATAGGTGGGGAGTACAAAGGAAAATGTTAATTGATCAGTTTGCAAACCTTGTTCTTTGTATAGGTGAAACATTTGACTATCTTGTGTGGAAACACATGTCTTCTATACACTTTCGTAATTCATTCCCTTAGATGTTGTCTCATTCTATAATTTGGTCAAGCATTGTAACAATGTCCATGCTCTGTGAGATGTCCTTGCAAGACTCCGCTACTCCATAGCTTTCGAAAACCAGTAAAATTTACAACGTGAAGTTGGGTTTCAGATTGGTTAATGCCTCCAGATCTCAAATAAATTACAATTATTATTATGCAAGGGAAATGATAGGTCTGGGGGCCATTATGCTTCCCATATTCCTTATGACGGAGATCCAAGGTTGTACAATGATACACGCCAACCTCTGTCACATGCCACCAATAAATCCTTACCCGCTGAATGCTTTGCTCATGTGAGAATCATAGAAAACATATATATATATATATATATATATATCTTTTTTTAATAATATTAGAAATTTATTTTTAGTTACTTGGGAAATACATTTCCCACCCCTTATAACAGCATCATCCTTGATATGACACATATCCAAGGTTAAAAATTTTTATTCATGAGAAAAAAGGAAACAATCAATGACTCATGTCACCAGAAAAAAGATACTTGTTGTTAAAGCATGACCACATAGAAGAAAGCAAGGTTTGAAAATTCTTAATGTTCCATGAAGATTTTTAGTTTTCAATTTACATTATTACTTAGTTGATCATTTTACTTAACAATATTTATTGATCTTAAGCTCTTAATATTTCAATTCTTAGGATTTTAGTTTATTTATTTTTTCATGGGTGCCAAATAAAAACTAACATCACAATACCACACTAGGGTGAAACACAACACTAATGGTTCACAATACATCATTATATGTACCTTCAAGACTATATCACATGAAAATAAATAAAAAAAACCATGGAAATAACATATATGAGCCACTCAATATAGTACTTGTCACAGACATTCCCCTCACACAAAAGTACTTGCAACATAAGTAGACTATAACAAAATTGAATTCCAAATAGTTGTACACGTACAAAGGTTTCACAATACTCAAGACCATAGCTATAGTTATATAGTGTGAAAGGGGAAATAAAAAACATACCCTCAATGAGGAGCATCAATCCTCAACATAAAAAAAACATTAAAAAATAAAAATGAGTACACATAAATCATAATATAATAACATACACCCTCCAAAACATCACAAAACAACTCCATTTACCTCAAAAAGGATCATCAAACAACTCACTATACCTCTCAAAGTATCAAAAAAATAACTCCACATATCTCCCAAATCATCACAAACAACTCCATATACCTTCCAAAACATAAGGAACAACTCCATATACCTCCAAAAGCATCATAAAAACAACTCCTTATACCTCCCCATACATCACAAAACATCTCCGTATACCTCCCAAATCATCACAAAACATCTCCATATTCATCCCAAAGAATCACACATAACTCCATATACCACCCAAGCAATAAAATAAAGATAATTTTTCTCTTTTAGTTTCCCCAAAGTGGTCAGTCACTCTATGACACTAAGCACATAGAATCCAGTCACCACTAACCAAAGAGAAATAATAACTTGTGGTTTAACAACCAGCTAGTTATCTGTAACTCCTTGGGGCGTACCCCCATCCAACGAAGCAAACCCATATGTTTAACCACTCAGTTGTGAATGCCATGATCCTATACCACCACATTAAGACATTAGAGCCAACAAAATAATCTGTTTCAAATGTCAGGTGGAAAAAGTCCTAAGACTTGGGCTAGCCTATAAAAAAAAAACTTGATGCAAAAATTTAAAACTAAGCAAAAAAATGGCCAAATAGTCATAGTTAGTGTAAAAATTGGCATGTTAGTGCAACAACCAAATTAAATTCCCAAAACATAAAAAGACATCAATCAAGAAAAGTTTTGGTTCTAAGAAGAAAAGAGATAATGATATAGTTACAAATAAAACACAAATAGAGAAATAACACATTACAATAATTATGTGGCCTCATACAACCACCAAAGGGGTACTCATTGAGCTGATAGAAGACAAACATTGAGCCTTAGCATGGAAAATAACATATCAAATAATAAAAATGTCATAATCTTTGAATGAATCATCCCTCTGTACTCCCACAAGGCTCAACATATTGAAAATCACATAGGATTGTTTAATGGACAACCCAATAGGAGAGAGTAGGGAATTCTAGTTTTCATAAGTCAAGCATAAGGTGGTAAGCATCCATAATATATTGAGCATGCTAGAAGTATACTAAACAAATAGAAGTGTGTTTTCAGTCTATATAAGACTCCACTTCCTCACTTGTACTCAAATCAAGATTATGAAAACCTAATCCACGTCTCCTCTCGCCACACATACCCTCTTAATGATTTATCCCCTGATGATAATGTAGGGTAAGGTTCACAACATAACACATAGCTACGTCACTAACACAATGGTGATTCACACACATTAACCATAACATCTTACACATGGTATAACAAGATCATTAATTGTCACTTGCATAAGGACAATTTTTTGCATGCCATCACTAAAAGATAGTATGTCACATCAATAAGAAGAACACAAATTTGCATTCACAGTGGAGAAGACTTTCTCATCAAGAAAGGTTTATTATTAGCATTATTCATCCATCTTTATTAAACATAGAACAGTCAACTACATTTTGATTGAGTTGTAATCAAGGCTATTAATGCCTCTTTATATTATCATGATTATTTTATTCCTTTATTTATTAATAAATAAAGGGTAAAAATAGGATGCATGGGTGAGTACAATTTTAGTATATTTTTAGGAAGGATGGGAGGAATAATTTTTTTCTATATATTGTGTGCAATTTCAAGGACGAGGACTTTTTTTAACACAGGAGTACTGACGTGGATTTTGGAAGTTTTTCCCTCTGAATTAGAAGTATATTCTTCCTTTCCAATTATTTGTAGTGTTGTGTATGTTTTATTAATCCTTTTGAATGTTGAATTCCCTGATTAATCATCTTACCCTATTACAAATTCAGTAATTTCTGCATGATATTAATGTGCATGTGTAAGTTAACAATATTCTTATGATACTTTCCCTCAATACATCAGAGTGTTGGACCTAATATTCTATAGAAATCTATTCACTTGTGCATATATAATTCATTCTCATATCAATTATTCATGTGTTCAGTCAAAGAACTCACATAAATTTGGTGTATCACCCCTATTTTGAAATCCATTTTCAGTCATCTTTACCCTCAAACCCCATAAAATTATTTGAGGATACATCAATAAGGAACTAACCTTGATACCAGAGACTCACTTTAAAATAGGTATACCCATAGACCTAAGGTGTTTCCATTGTATCTACGAAAGAGAGATCAATTTGACAAGATTAGACCACATGCAACCATATCTGTACTGGGTGCAATTTTGAGATATAACCATTTTTGGTACGCCCAGTGGGACAATGAATCAAATATGTGAGAAAATTACAACAATTTACAGTAGATTCACAACAAGTAAATTTTTTTTTTGATCAGCAAGCTACAACAATTTATTCTAAAGATTTAAAGATTTATTTGGTGACTCCATAAAGCTGATTTTAGACTAATTTTTCAGCATGTTCCATGCCTAAAGTGACTATAAGATCATCGCTAAGAGAAATTCCATTTGAATTTATTTCTTTACCTTTAAATTTTGTAACAATAAGAAGAGTTGGTAACACGCTACCTTATAATAGGTCTGGTTTTAACAACCCTCGTAAACTTCCTTCACCACATATTAATTTCTCTATTTATATCCAAGTTTTTCAAATGGCTATTCAACAACCTAGGAGTTTCTTGACCTTTACTAATGGAATCCCATTAGTAATTCATGTTTATCATGATATCCCTAATGCTTCCATGAAAAGATTACCTTCATTCATTGGTGAAAATTAGGTTACACCTACATAACACATCAAGGATGTTGCAACCTTATGTGCAGTCCATAATATTACTAATGAAGATGTGGCCTTAAGAATTTTAGTTGAATCCTTTAAAGGAAAAACTTTGTAATGGTATAAAACCCTAGAAATTGGAAATATAAGAACTTGGGATGAGTTAGCTGAGAAAATGTTGAAATAATTTCAAGATCATTCAGACCATTTATCCCTTATAGAGCGGGTACCTGTGATAAAGAGATCCCCTTATGAATTTATAGCTAGTTTTCAAATCCATTTTGCTAGAAATTTGGAAAGAATTTTAGAAAGTGTTAACCCTCAAGAAAATCATACTTTTTTATACTATATTAAATCCTAGACTAGAGATATTTCAATGATGATTCAATCTATGGGAGGGAATACTCTTCTAACTGCTTATGATATTTCCATTACAGCTGAAAATAGCCTTATTGAGGATGGTAAATTGGCACCAAGGCCTTCAATGCCTCTTAAAGAATATTGTCTACCTATTCCTTAGCCTATTTCCATTGTAGACCCTACTATTCTAGCTCCATCAGGTGATGTTTTCAAAATGCTACAAACTATGGGTAATAAATTGACCTCAATTGAAGACAAGTTGGCAGAACCTGGTAGGCCCTATTAGTCACCTTATCAACAAAATTAGTAGGGTCAATAGAATAGGTAGCCTTATTAGCAAAATAAGAATTATAGGCAGCCATATCAGCCAAGGAAATTTGACCCAAAAGAATCTAGTTCATCTAAATCTCTAGTTCCAGTGACTATGGCTTCAGAGGAATGGTATTAGCCTTGTAATCAACCTCATTCAGCTGCAATTTGCCCAAATGCATTTCCTAATATAAGCCTTTTTGGACAACCTCAACGTGAAGTATTATTCATGTCTCAAATGGAGCATGGGCAACAAGACACTCATACTCATAAACCGCTAGAACAAAATTTGGTTAGCTACGGAGAGGAATATTTTATTTCAATTACGACTACATCCCAAGAAAATGACCAGGAAAGTCAAAAACAACAAAATAGGTCCGTTCTGCCCACAGTCACTGATAAGAAAGTAACTACAGGCCAAAACTCAACTAATATTTCAACATTTCCACATAAAACAAGAGGTTTTCTAGCTGGTAAAGAGCAGAAAAAAAAACTACAGCCTGATTCAAGAAGATTATTTATACCTTAGATATCAAAAGCAAATGAAATAGAATTAGTTATCGCTAAAGCCTATACTAAAAAAGTAGAGTCTGTTTCTAAAATTGTTGCTTCTTTTAACATTGTTGATGTAATGAAAAAACATAATATTAACATCTCAATGTGGGATGCTTTAAATATCCCAGGACACTAGGAGTTTCTTTCTCATAAACTTGCTAAACAATAAATTTTGTCAAAAACAACAGAAAAGGAAGTTCAGAAAACATATATGGACCTTGGAACAATGCAATAAGACCACATTAAAGAAGTTAAATGGATGGTTCAAAAGGTATTAAATTCTCAAGACATCAAGAAACCACCACCATTTTATTTATCACTGATTATTGGAGAGCATCTTGTTCATAACTGTATGGTTGACAACATTGCAAGTAGCACAGTTATGCCAAATGTGATTGCAGAAAAGTTGGGTTTGCATTATGAACCTATAGAGAAGAGTGTGCTACAGCTTGATGGGACTGCAACTAATATAGTTGGTTTCATTAAAAATATGGAGGTAACATTACATGATTTTTGGAATGTTTCCATATTGCAAGATGTAACTGTTGTGGATTTACCTCCTTACTTTGTTATATGCCTATCTAGAGATTTCACAACAAAAATAGGAGGTCATCTTTCTTCAGATTGGTCCTTTTTGTTCTTCACTACACGTTGTGGGACCAAGGTTACTATTAATTCTAAAATGTTGGCCATATTTCACATTAGGCCTCATGTTTCTAATGCATTAGCTAATTATGCAACCTTAGACCAATCTGATTTTGATAATACAGCTCACGTTTCAGCACTAGACGGTGTTTCTAACCTATTTATGGATGAAAGGGCACATGAAGAACATGCTCATGATCCTTTAAAAGAATTTTAAGAACATTTGTTTGGTGTGTATTTCCTGCATGAGGAAAACACATCAATTCCCTTGCTGTCCAAAATAAAAAATATAGTAGAAGGGATTTGGAAGCATCATTTTGATGGAGCTAAGAATAAGAAAGGAAAAGGATATGGTTTTATGATCACTTCCCCCACAAACGAAAGGTATTTCTCAGCTTTGAGTCTCAAATTTTTGTACACTTGTAATATAGCTGAATACG
Organism: Taxus chinensis; assembly: GCA_019776745.2. Lineage (NCBI taxonomy): Eukaryota > Viridiplantae > Streptophyta > Pinopsida > Cupressales > Taxaceae > Taxus > Taxus chinensis. The sequence goes on along the minus strand of CM034153.1, from coordinate 130,365,359 downwards.
AAGTGTTAGTTCATGGCTTACTTTGGGCTAGAAAGAGAGGTATTAGTGTCTTACAGATTTTTTCTGATTCTGAGTTGGTTATCAATCAAGTAATAAATTTCAATGTTTGTAAGAATCCATTAATGAAGTCTTATAGACATAGAGTTTCAAAATTAATGGAATATTTCAATGCTATTAATATCCAGTCCATTCCTAGAACAAAAAATAATCATGCAAATAGACTTGTAGCAATTGGTACCAGTTTTAAAGTGCCGGAACAAATTAAAAACAGTGAGATTCATCCTCACATAAAACTAATTATTAGACCTTCTATACCTGATAACGATTTAAATTGAATTTTTTTTTAAAATGATGAACAAATTTACAGGTTTTTACAATAAGCACTTACATTTTCTATAATAAATCAAGAGAAATTGCAACACTTATATGGTCACCAAACTCTACAATTGAGGACTAATAAACTACCTCAAGGATTGGTCGCATTAGAATACATCTTCAGCACTGATGATCAGTTAAGAAAAGACAAACCTAAGATTTCAACACATGTTGATAATTATGAAGAGATGTCACTAGATGAGGGAAATAATTTATTTCTCGGAATGGTATGCTCCTTAGCTGAAAAATTGTTATGTTTGTGGAGCTTATTTGCATGTTAGAATGTGGTACACCTTCTATCTGTTACACTCAGGTATTTTTACGACAGTTTATTAACCCATGGGTAATGGGTAACCATTATGGGCTGTTTTTGGGCCCATGTTTTTTTCGGTCTTTTGCCCATTGTTTTAGTACCAACGGTTTTTTCCCTTGGTTTTGATACCCACAGTTTTGTATCAAACTGCTTAAGCAGTTGTCTATTTATATGGTCTTATGCATATGATAGATGTAAAAACAAATGTATTACAGATGTGTTTTGAATTTGGGTGTGAATTCTATAGAGTTTGTTGAGCATAGCTCCAAACGGATCTGGGTATTGTATTGAGAGAGTGGAGGCTTGTAATAAAATATGAGCAAGTGATTCTTGGTGGACATAGCCCAAATTAGGTGAACCACATTAAATCTTGTCTCTCTATGTTGTGTTATTTATTTTGCACTTTTATTTGTGATCTGTAATATTTTCTGCATATTAGTTTCTACTATTACGATTCTCTAAGGGATTATTCCACATATTGTATCTCTTATTTTCTAACAAAAATATTCCTTTATTAATACTTGTAAGGAATTTAAGGATGTTTTCTCTTAGAAATACTAAGATCTAGAAGGAGTTGATTCCAGTTTGGCACAACATACTATTGAATTACAAGCAAATTCCAAGCCAGTTAGGAAAAAATAAAGGCCTATAAATCTCAAGATACAACCTCTAATGAGAAAAGAGTTATCTAAGTTCATCAAATAAGGTATTATCTTTCTAGTTATAAATTCAAGTTAGGTAGCAAATCGTGTTCCTGTCCAGAAAAAGAATGCAGAAATTAGATTATGTGCAGATTTAAGAGATATTAATAAAGCTTCATTAAAAGATCATTACCCATTGCCCAATATGAATCAAATTTTAAGAATAAATTATGGTTCTAACAGACTATCTCTTTTGGACAATTATAGTGGATACAATCAGATTCAAGTCTGAGAAGAAGATATGTACAGAATGGATTTTACCACCAAGTGGGGTATTTATGCTTACAAAAGAATGCCTTTTGGCCTTTCAAATACTAGTGCAACGTTTCAACATGTGATGGAAATGGTTTTTTTGTAGCTTGTTAAATAAATGCATCTTGGTTTATTTGGATGATGTTACCATATTTTAAAAAAATTCAGATGAACATTTAATACATCTAAGGAAGAACTTTCAGTTGTGCGGATAGTTTGGAATATCTTTGAATCCCAAAAAGTCTATTTTTTCAGTACATCGAGGTAAATTAATTGGTCATATTGTTTCTAAACAAAGTTTAGCAATTGACCCTTTCAGAATTGAAGCCATATAACAACTATCATTGCCTCATCACAAGAAGGCATTACATATTTTTCTGGGAAAATCATCTTTGTTAGTAGATTTTTTCAAGATGTTGTAGCATTAGTTAAACCATTAACAACTGTTTTGAAGAAAGAGAAGAATTTCTCTTGGACCAGTGAAGGGAGAGAAGGGTTTGAAACAATTAAAACAACCATCTCTTAAGCTCCTACTCTTACAAATAAAAAATTTGATAAATATTTTACAATGTATGCACTTACAGAAGCTAAAACAATCTCAGCCATACTAACTTAGGTTAATGGTGAAAATATCAAGCAGCTAATTGCTTACTTTGGACAAAGTTTGCATGATTACGAAAAAAGGTACACATTTCTTAAAAAACAAGTACTCTCAATAGTCAGAGGACTAAATAATTTTAAGTAAATACTTTAAACAACAAGATACATATTCTTGTTTCTCATCCAACTGTAAATGCTATCTTGTTAAATAAACAATTGAATGAGAAAAGAACAGGCTTGATAACAAAGGTCATGGAATACAATGTTGATATCCATGTTGTGAAGGTAATTTGAGGAAAAGGTTTTTGTGAGAATCTAATTGTTGATATGGAAAAACAACAGGGTGTAGAATCAGAAGATCCAAAACAACATGCTAAAGTTATATATCAGCAATAAGATGTCATGGTACAACTAGAAAATCAACAACCTAAGCTTATTCAAGAAGATCAGGAATCAAGATGGATGACTGATTTAGTTACCTATCTACAACATGACACTTATCTGGAATGTATGGAAAATAATAAACAAAGGTATTTCAGGTTACAGGTTATACCTTATGTTTTCATAGAGGGTGTGTTATTAAAAAAAAATATAAACGAAATCTTACTGTGATGTGTTGATTATGATAGAATTCAACAATTATTATATGAATTCCATGAAGGACCTACATGAGGTAATTTTTTAAGACATACAACAATTGTAAAAATTATGAACGTTATTTATTATTGGCCAAGCATATTCAAAAACTATTTCAAATGGATTAGAAAGTGTAAGAAATGTGCTTTCTTTTTTGGAAAAAAATGTTTAGCTTCTCTTCCCTTATAGTCTATTTCAGTTGATCAACCTTTCATTTAGTGGGGTTTTGAATTTATTGGTATGATAAACTAACCGTCATCATAAGGACACAAGTGGTTTTTTACTGGTACATATTACTTTACACGATGGACTGAAGCAATAGCCCTAAAAGATGCTAATGAATATTTGATACTATATTTTTATGAAGGTAAAGTTTACAGATTTGGTGTTCCAGTAACTCTCATTTCAGATAAATAATCCTTTAGCATTTCTTTGTGCAAAGGTAATAGACTGGGCTGTCAACCATGGAATTTATTTAAGTTCATCATCTAATTATTACCCACAAGCTAATAGGTTAGCGGAAATTACTAACAAGAATTTGGTAAGGATCATTAGAAGAAAACTGAAAGATAACTAGAGAACTTATGTTGAATTCAACACTTTGGGATGAAAAAGTGACTCCTATAAGATTAGTTAGAAATTAACCATACAAGCTTGTTTATGGAACATAAGAAGTAATTTCTATCTCAGTTGAGTTACCTACACTAGATTTTCTCCATCAGATGGAGCTACTAGAGAATGAACCATTGTTGGTTCATTATGCAAAATTAATGGAATTACAAGAGCTAAGAGATCAAACTCATGTAAAAATGGAAAAGAATTAGAAACATATGAAGTAATTTTTTGATAAGAAAGCTAAGTTTAGAATATTCAATGAAGGGGATATTATGCTAAAGTGAGATGTTAATCATACAAAACTAAGAAGACACAAATTTTGATACAATCTAGAGTGGTCCTTACATGATTTCATCTTGCAAAGAACACAATGATTTTAAGCTCTCGATGTTGAAAACAAAGGAACTTCCCATTCCTATGAATGGTATGTTTCTCAAACATTGTTATTGAAAATCCTACAGTGTTTTTTTAGAGTAGGATTTCCTTTTCAATAAGTGCATTCACGCACATGATTTGGTTTACCAGATCCTTTGCAGTTTTAGTTCGTTTTGGAAGGGTTGGACCTTTAGAAAGGCAAACTTTTACTATATTATTTGGACTCCATGCCCAATGGACAAGAGCAAGTCACTAGTTTTCAAGCTAGCAGGCAACTTTCCCCACAAGATTGCAAGAAATGTTGACAATTTTTGCAATTGTGAAAAAATGGGTGACGCGAAGCTTCATTATGATGGATGGCATTGGTTAAGTGGACCAAAGATAAGGGATATTCTTTATGTTCAATGTTGTTTTTGTTGAATTGATTAATGATTACTGAAATCTGTAGCTATGTGTACTGTTAAAAAATGTAAAAGACCAAAAATTCTTTAATTTCATGATTATCTTCAGCAAAATAACACAAATCCCTAAAGGACAGATGTGTTATTTTGGTGAAGACATTGAAGTGCAAAATAGATGAAGTGTTAAGTTTTGGAACATCAGTCATAATTACTGATTACAATAGTCAGAGTTCATTTCTAAATGTTACAGGTATCTTTAATATTATTTCCTTCATGATTCATACATTCAATTATATTATTTAGTAGTTTAATTTATCATACAATCCATTTTCTAAAAAAATAAAAGCAAAAAAAAAAATACAACTAAGTTTCAGAATTCAATGTTTTATTCATAAGGAATTTCAAATGTTCCCACACAATCCACGCAATGGAATTGAAGAGTAAATTCTGAAGTAAGAGGTACATATGTATGAAAAAAAAAAATAGAAGAGTATGAATGAACCCATCATTTCCTTGAGGTTTCTTTCATTTCCGTTGATGCATCTCCAACTCTAGCTTTGTTCCATCTTCATCTTCATTGTTTGGAAAAAGTCACTATACCTGAAAACATAAAAGAAAAGACTGTCAAAATTTAGCTTAGGATTAATCCATATTCCTATAATATCCAAATTCGTGCAGGTTGATCTCTTAACAATGAGAGGTATAAATTACATAAAGATCAAAGGCACAATTGATAAAAATAATTGTCTGTAACAACATACGTGATTTATTCACTCAGAAACAAGGAGAGAGAAGAAAAGAAAAACTATGGAACATAAGAGAGGCCAAAAAGCCTAAATATTTTTTAACTATTTTCTTAAGTGTGCATGTACATGTTTGTAGTGAAGATGACAATAAAATCATGTCTTATAGTCCTCATTGTTAGATAAATATTGCATAAAAATAGAGTTCAATGACTTCCATCTTATGGTACATCAAGTTGGAATAAATAACAAGTAGATAATGGTATGAAAGAAGAATGTAACTCATAGTTCAGTAGCTATTCTAGAAATAGAAGGAGTTACAGTACATATCATAGGAGAAACATGCATGCTTACTTCCATTCAAAGATAACAATACATGTTTTAAATTTCAAATAGGTGAAGAAGAAGAATCAAAATATAAATGTTGAAGTTAACTGGAAAGATAAGATTACAGCTGAAACATAATGAAAAAGGAAAACTAAGGAAATTTTGACACGGCTTCACCATGTAAAATGGACATTTTACATCTTTCCATCATGCTATTACAACCTAATACATGCTTTAAAAGTTGTATGTAGATAAAATTACTAATGTTATAGATTCCTTAATGTCAATGAACAAGCTCATATTTCCATCAAGAAGACATCAAATTCAAATAAGTAAAGTACATATTATTACAAAGTAAAGATCTTCTAAAAAATGAGTCTTCAAAGAAAAATGGTTCATATCTAGTACATAGTATAATCAAAGAAGTTTAAAAAAAATGCTATCCTCATCCTTGTATATAGCTACAAAAGGATCAAATTCTATCAATTACATCACAAGAAGAAATCAAGAGGTTCAAATTAGCCATATGTAAACAAGTTTCAATGAAAAATTACAAAAAACTGTAATGGTATTAGCAAGAATGCAACATGTTCAAACTTAATTAAGACTTAAAATTAGTCACACTCAAATCCATGAAAAGGTTCATGATGAACAAACAATTGAAACAATTTTACTTTCAGGCTTCCCTCACAATGCTTAAAAGTATCTCACAATAGGATGAAAGATTACCATATAAAAAATTGAAATAGTTTCAGTCATCCAATGGGAACTACACTTTCAGTTAGCAAGGTGAGGGACTCTTAGAGCACTCATTATAGCTTAAAGATTAAGAAAAATGAAATATCAAGGTAATCTTACAAACTGCAACCATCCTCAAGTACAGTTTTTAGAATGAAGTAAGTATCAAGTACTTAGAATGTTACAGTATAGCTTCAGAGCTCAAAATAAATACAAGATACATATTTTTATAGAACATAAAGGTATTATATCGATCAACCATTTTAGGGAATGGTAAACAAAGCTTCAAATACAATGAACTTTAAAAATACAATGCCTTTTTCAAGCCTCTATTATACTACAAGTTTTAGAGTTTCGTTCAAATATTTTAAGCTTATCTGATACAAATAATAATAGCATATTATACACTGGGCAGACATGGAAGATCATAAATTTTGCAAAATAACCGAAAGAGTAAGGTGGTAGAACTATTTGTTTGGGTCAAGCCTGTAAAATCCTAAAACACATCTTCAGAAGCATCAAACCATAAATGAAGACTAATAATCATTCCAAGCTAGCACAGTGAAAGAATTGACAAAGAAACCACAAGGGTTTTATTAAGGATCAAAATACAATAAAGAAGCTCGAGAAAATAATTAATGGATGTATTACAAATATAGAGAAGTCCAAGAATTAGTTATAGTGCTTTAAAAACAACTAATTCACCTTCAAAACAACATAAACCATTTTTTTGCTATAGAAGACCAAGATGATAAGAAAATACAAGTGTTTGAGCCCTCATAACCTTGCAATGCTAAAGAATGAAAAAAATTCAAGCTCGAGTAACAAATTAATGCTGGCCACCACTAAATATCTTGCAAAAAACTTAGAAATATAAAAAATATGGAAATGCTCGAATTCAGAGAGCCTCATAGGATTCAAAAATGCGATAAATCAAGCTCGAGATGTCACATTCATGGCGGTGGGAAAAAATTGGCTAGGGCTTCACCTAGAGAAATCGCAAACAAAAATGATCAATTTTTTGAAATTTGTTTAAATTGTCAAACATCTGACTCATCCAGAGTTAGATCGAGCGGCTAAGATCATAACATACCAAATCAAACAGTTGGCAATACAAGCCACCTTGCTTACCACATTCAAGATAATTAATGATCAATGATGAAAATGATTGAGATTAATAGTGTAGAATCCACCAACTTCAACACAAACCCCAAATCATAACCATAGTCACCAACCACATTAAATGCAAGGTCAAAACCCTAACTGAGGGTATAGGATTGAATGATTAAGATCAAGCATGTACCGAGATCAATCGCCGAGAAGTGATACGACTATCATTAAATTCCAACCCGACCACCATTGCCAACATAACTCATCTAGAGTTAGATCGAGCTACTGAGATCAATCAAGTACTAGAATTGATAGTCACAAATCAAAAACAAATTCAATTCACACCTCAGGTCTCTAACCAAAACTTCACCACAATTTAATCAAGGTTAAATCAAATACACCAACACAAGCATGGGTCAGATTATCGTGATAAGGGGACCAAGCCCAAATTTTATCATTTACATTGACATTACAAGAAGTGGTTTGGGATACAAAATAATCAAAGATGGCTGACCATATTACCCATGATGATAATCAAAGATCAATGGTATTTTATATGCCAAGACAGAATAAGGACAATGATTAATGAATCATTGTATATGGTAAGTAAAGGTGGTAAGATGTGATATAATAATGATTTGATTATTATTATTCAAAACCAGAGACATGTTGATACCAAAACCAAAGGAGGCCCAAAAATACTATAGTATGTGCCAAGGTGAATATTCAACATGATTATTATTTAAAACTATAAAAATGGCTATTATGCCCATGTCCAACTCAAAGAAGGAAAAAAAAAGGAGATTTAATAGAGTTATTATTTCTGCACATGTGCTCACAGTGGTCCCCATAGTGGATTGGTTTTATTCTTGCTAAGTGTTGGAGATCAAAGGTATTATTGTCACTTGCACAAGGGAAATGTTTTGCATGCCATCAAAAAAAGACATATCTCACATCAATAAGAATAAGACAAATTTGCATGCACATTGGAGAAGACTTTCTCATCAAGAAAGATTTATTATTAGACATATTCACCCAGATTTATTAAAAATAGAACAGTTAGTTGCAGTTTGACTGAGTTGTCATCAAGGCTATTAGCGCCTCTTTGTATTAGCATGATTATTTTATTCCTGGTAAAAATAGGATGCAGGGGCGAGTACAATTTTAGTCTATTTTTAGGAAGCGTGGGAGGAATAAGGTTTTCTATATATTTTGTGCAATTGTAAGCACAAGGGAGGAATTTTTTGAACACAAGAGTGTTGAAGCATATTTTGCTAGTTTTTGCCTCTGAATGAGAAGTATATTCTTCCTTTCCAATTTTTTACAGTGTTGTCTATGTTTTATTAATCCTTGTGAATGTTTAATTTCATGATTAATCATCTTACCCTATTACAAACTCTTTAATTTATGCATGATATTAATGTGCATGTGGAACTTAATAGTTTTCTTTTGATACTTTCCCTCAATACATCAAAGTGTTTACCCTAATATTTTGTAGAAATCTATTGTCTTGTGCATCTATAATTCATTCTCATAGAAATTGTGCATGTGCTCAGTCAAATACCTCACATAAATTTGGTGTATAAACCCAGTTTTGAAATCCATTTTCAGTCATCTTTACCCTCAAACTCCAGAGAATTAGTTTAGGATACATCAATAAGGAACTTTCCTTGATACTGGAGACTCACTTCAAAATAGGTATACCCATAGACCTGAGGTGTTTCCATTGTATCTACCAAAGAGAGATTAATTTTGCAAGTTTAGAACACTTGTAGCCATCTCTCTATAGGGTGCACTTTCGAGAGATAACCATACCCACTTGTTAGGTTGTGGAGCCTATTTTCATGTGTGAAAGTGTTGAAGACTATACACTAAGAGTAATATACACTTTTCATGTATCCTCATTAGGGTTTGGGGGTGCAGCCCTCAAAATTTTTTTTGGGCCTTAAAACGTGACCGATATATCAGGAAATGTGATTTTCTAATATGGGCAGGATTTTGACCCATAGGTTTATGGAACAGTTTTTCCCCATGGTTTTGATACCCACGGTTTTGTAAAATTGCTTAATTATTTGTCTATTTATATGGTTTTATGCATATGATAGATGTATGAAAAAACATTACAGATGTGTTTTGAATTCAGCTGTGAATTTTGTAGATTTTGTTGAGCATAGCTCCAAATGGATCTGGGTATTGTATTGAGAGAGTGGTGGCTTGTAATAAAATTTGAGCAAGTGATTATTTTTGGACATAGCCCAAATTGGGTGAACAACGTTAAATAATATCTCTTTGTGTTTTCTTATTTTATTCTGCACTTTTATTTGAGATCTGTAATAATTTCTGCATATTAGTTTCTATTGTTGTGATTCTGTGAGGGATTATTCTACATATTTTATTCCTTATTTCCTAACACCACTAAGGAATATATATGAAATAGGTTCTTTACGCATAGCAAGAGGTTTTAATCACATTACATGGAAGATCATGATTCACTTTCCTTTATAATAAAATCTCACGATTACACTTCCAAAGTCCAAGCGTCAATTATAATTACTATAGTTATTCCCCTACCATTAGTTATGGATTAAAAGGATCTTAACATAACAACATACTCCCTTATTCTTGTTTCTACATTTTGTTTCCTGAGTATCATTTACGTCCAACTTAAGAGGGTTTTCCCTAACTAGGTTCATAGGATGTTTTTAGTGAGTTGTGTATCCTATTTTTTAATATGGACATTTGTTTCTAAGAACATGATCACCTAGTTTCACATCATATATCCATTACCTAATAGGACTAGTGGGAGAGCAATATGGATTAGTTCTTCATTTTTAGGGGTTAATGTTCAAATTAGAGTTTACACAACTTAGAATATTTTTCTCCCCACAAGAAAGTTTAAAAATGTTGTATGAACAATATAAATTTCACTTTTGTCCTAGCATACCATATTATGCTTTCATTTTTGCAAACTAATCATGCACTTAAATGTTGTTAATTGTCAAAACTAACTCTCATTATCACACCATAGAAACCAAACGATAATAGAAATTGGTTATTTCTTTCATTTATGATCCCAACTCTTTAAGGTGACTTCCAATTTTAGTTGGTGATCTTCGCCACTCAACACGTGTGTCAGTCCAAGAGGGTTTTATACTATGTTCAAAGTTGGATTCTCATGGAGTAATACCCTAAGAGAAAATATTCTTCTTACTACACACATGATTACCAATCCTAAGAGGGAACCACATACTCAAGACAAAGTTAAACCATGTCATTCCTAACCGTCAGGTTCATGAAGATGTCGTTAAACATGCAAGCTATGAGGATAACTCAAACTTTTGATATTATTTAATTAAGATAAAATGTGTTATCAAGTGTAAATATTTAATTTAATTGTAAATTTTTAGTTTCTTATGTGCTAAGAAATATCATGCAACAATGGCAGATATGCACAAGTTTTAAACTAAGGTTTACTATTATATTTAGGTTTATTTTGTATATTTTTTATTTAAATAACACAAACACTCTAGAGATTTCATCATAAATTTCACAATGAGAATTCAATATAATATGTCAAATTCAATTACATTAAACATATTTAACAAATTTTTAGAATACAAAATTCAGTGATCAAATTAACACCCATGTTTAGAAAAACATTTCCCTTAAACACTAGAATCTTAAAATATTACAAAAATTCAATAATAGACCTTTTAATACCTCACAAAATGTTGAATTATCATCGACAATTTCATTTAAATTACATATATCCAACCTCCCCCCCACTTTTTTACCATACATATATCTAAATCAACAAGACACCTAAAGTTAAATGCACATTTCCCAAACAACCCTAAACACTTGCACCTGATACACATTACAAAAATTCAATAATAAAGTTTACTGTGATATACCAACACACACACACACATGTTCATTAACATCCATAAATTAGAATAATACACCATGAATTACAACCACATCATTTTGCCATCTTTCTTGCATCTTGCAAAACCATGTGAACATGAAATCAATGATAAATCACTTGCATGGAATCAAATTAAATATAGCATTATTAACATTTTTTTTCCATTTACATAATAATAATAATAATAATTTACACGTGAAAATAGAGGGTTAGAGACATATTTGTTTTATTTGATTTCATAACTAAGGGAGGAAAGAGAAAGAGATCGGGAAGAAAGAGGAACGTAATTTTCCCAAAATTCAAATTTCACACAACAAGCCACAAGATAGAGTTTCAAACAGTTATTTACAAGTTTTAATAAGTTTCCATGGTCATTTGGTAACTTCATGGAGGTCCTACAACTTTCTTTTTACATTTTCCTACTAGTTGCAAAAATGCTCAATTTAGGCTCAGAGGCTAAGAAACCACGTTCTAAAGCTGCCTTATGTTCAATGATGCACAATGGGTAATTTTCTATGTGTCCTCCTATATACCAGGGATTCCCATAAACTAGCAGAATTAGAAATTGTTAAATTGTTTTCAATTCGCTGCTATGTTTCTAGAACCTCTAGTCGTAATCAGTCTTATCTTATTTGACATAGTAAAGAACAATGAGATGCCTACAAAACCCCCTTTACAAACTAGCCAGGAATGCATTTTTTCCCATATAAAATATTTCAAGAAATTTTCTAGTAGAGATATTAGAGGTTTGTGAAGGCAGTTAAACATTTCCTTTCTTAGGGTTCAAATGGTGAGTCAAAATGAATACCAACTTTCCACTTTTAATAAATTCCTAAAAGTGCAAAATGAGGTAATCAAGTTCCTAGAAGGGTGACAAAGAGAGCACTAATAGTTGATCAGGATCGATCTAAAGTTTAATACAACTCCCCACATAACAAGGAACAGGGGAAGAACTTGACATATCTTTTCTAGGGTTAAAAATCATATTTTGTGAGCCTCTGAATATTATGTTTTTATAACTTTCTGAGGTAGACAAGAATGGTTATTTTATTTTATGACATCAACTAACTCTCACCAATAACAACGGACTTGAGTTCCCAATTATGACATCCTTGGGTAAAAATGTATGAGGGTGTGGGAGGAATCCCATTTGATTGTCGAGGTATAACTTGGTTACACAAATAACATAGTGGAGTTTTACTATTTTACACTATCTAGTTCAGTTAAATATTGAAATGTATAATTATCCACTCATTTAATATTTTTTTATATTGCAAATGAAGAACCATATTACGAAAATTATAAAATATGAAGGTGAGGAGACCATTCCCTTAAAAGATGAATTGGGACATGTATGTATAAGGCTCACAAAGGTCTCAAATTCCATCCAAAAATATGCCAATGGTATTAAATAAAATCACTATGTAGTCTTTATTACCATATTTTATTATTTGAATGTCACATTATTTCTCATAGTTGAATTTTATATTACAGTGCAATCTTTCACCAAGTTATTTTCCAAGTCATAATATGGAAATGCTCATGATCTCCACATTGTTCGGACTCATATGTTTGGCCATTCAAATCAATCGAGCCACCTCATTAAATATCTACATTGGCCTGGTCAAACATTAGTATCCACCACTTTGTAATATTCCTTTCCAAAATTTAACCCCTTATGTCTCAATAAATTAAACACAATTGTTATGCCTCCTAAGTGGCTCAATCACATGTCTATCCAACATCCAATAGAGTGCCAACTTCAACCTCAACGAAAATGAAGTAAATGGGCTTGGGCAGATATACATAGGCCAACCAAATGGTGCATTCAAGTTTTTCTAAGGCTCTTATCCTAACAAAAGTGCGGAGGTGTTCTGTTTCAACTCAGAGGAAAATGTGACTATTTTTGGCATATAAATAGATCCAGATCAGCTAATTAGTAGATACCAAAATGGAGAGAATTTGGGATATAGATTTATCTTCAGCTGCCCAACCAATTTAACTTAGAATCACACTCAGTTCAAGAAAAATATTAGTAGAGATCTCTTGTAATAATGTCTGAGATTATGTTGGTAAAGAAGGTTGGTCATATTTGAACACCTTTTTTTTGTCTTTGCAAAAGGAAAAATTGGCCAAGCTTTAAGGGGACGTCTATGCTCTTATGTAAAACTCTCATTCTAGCATGACTTGGAATAAGGATGGTATTAACTACGAAGTTGGGTATTTACCCCATCATTTACATAGCTTAAAATTTTCTAAAGTCCATTCAAAAAATCCATAGACTATGTTTCTCATATAGAAAGGTTAAACAACACACAAGTTTTCAAATTTTCATACACGTCTACTAGAGAATTTGAAATGACAAAAAATGACAAAATTCCTCTATCTTTTATTATTTTCTCGACATCCATAACCTTTTCCTAAGCTCACATTTTGGCACAGGATAGGATTACACAGGAAAATGTAAACTCATCAGGTTGGAGACATATTTTTTGCATACATGAAATAGTGTGACTATCCTATGAGGAAACCCATGCTCTTTTTACTCTACTGTAACATATTTCTTGATAATTTGTCTTATTATTTCTTCTAGTCAAACATTGTAACAATATCCATGGTCTGTGATATGGCCTTGCCACACTCTACCCTACTGCAACAATCCAAAATCATTAAAATTTACAACGTGAACTTGGGTTTTAGCTTGGTTAGTGCCTCTGGATCTCAAATAAATTCCAATTATTATAATGTAAGGTAAATGAAAGGTCTGAGGTCCATTATGTTTCCCACGTTCCTTATCAAGGAGGCTCGTGGCTCTACACTGACTCACGATAACCCTTGTTACACACCACAACAAAATCCAGACCCTCTGAAACATTTTATCATGTGAAGATTATATAGATTCTCTCTCTCTCTATATATATATATGTATATATATATATATATATATATCCTTTTTTTACTTCTAATCATATTAAAAATAAAATAAAATTATCTTGGCACTTTAGTTATGAACCTTTTTTCACGCATCAAAATCTTCCTCTATAGGGAGAACAATTTCGATACCATTAATCAACTATTATATATTTTTTATAAATTAAGAGTCAATCTCTTTTTCCGCTTTATGATTTTGTGGTTCCAAATGTAGAATCCTCTATGTTTCACCCATGGCTAATGCCTTATGACCCTCTACAATAATGGGTTGGGGGTGTGAATAACTATTTATGTACTAAAATCTTGTGAGAAGCTCTCTGAACAGGGAGACAATGGATGGAGAACTGATTTAGATGTGGTGCACACCATGTAATGATAGGGTAGAGAGTCTTTCCACAAGACGGGTTTATATCTAGTGTCCTTATATCAATTGTAACGACCCACAAATCACACACACGAACAACACGGTGAAATACAGGATAACTTTTTTTTTTTGACTTACTTTGACACAACACGACACAACATGTCGTCACAAGGTTACAACCAACACTAGGAACCACTTGTTACGGGGGAGACCACAAGGTCAGCACGGAAATGTTCACACCTATCAAGGACAATGTACTCTTCTTTTGACAAGACAACATGGAAGTCCAATCCACATGACACACTCACAGCTAGGGCATCCCATGAGGAATTTCTTGTTAAATTTTCTTGTTTACTAAAGTGTCTCTTAATTCTTAACTTACATTCTTATAAAATTTCATGTAATGATTCACACAATTCTTTTCACAAGGGAGAACTTCTTTATTTTCAACGGTTTACTACATAGCTTAAGGCCAAGCTTTTTGAATTGGGATCATCAATTTGATGTCCAAATCTTCCTTATTCATTTGATTTTAGAACATTTTCCATTTCTTACAAGGTTAATTAATCTTACTCAAGCCACTAACACATGTTCCACAACTCTATTGCACAGGTGAAGGCATAAGCTCCGATTGAGTGAAAAGTACCGCTTAGTGTTCATAACAATAGCCTTCTTGTTTAAGGATTAAATTTTCACCTTGCTTAAGAAATATCACCATGAATCAAGGCAAGGGTTAAGAGAACAGGACAACAGAATTTAGCTTCAAGGTCACATTGTTTACTATCAGTCTTTTATTGAGGTTAAGAATTTATCAAGATTGGTTAAATGTTCCATCTAGACTTTACTTCATTAAGTTTGACAGAGGAGAACATTCCAAATGATAGAGAGAGATTTAAGGTTTAATTAATCGATTTTCCTCCTACTTATTAAATCCTATCATCTTCTAAAATCTAACCATTGCTTTCACCATGAGGTCATTTAAGATTTCACCATAAAAGGATAATGTTTATTAGCTTGGCTCAAATAAAAAAAAAATAAGTTAGGGTTCATATTTCGTTACAAAAGATGGTTTCCTCTTGATTGTTCTAGGTCTCAAAGGTTATCAAGTAGATCACACCTACATAATATATTCATATATATAAATTTTTAGTTTAACTTTTATCAGGATTATCCAGCTCACTTTATAGTGCTTACAACTCATTGCTACTAAGCCTTAGGAGGATTTACAACTCGACATTTTAACTCAAGAGAAAAGTTTAACAGTACTCGTTTACAGAAACAAAACAAGGTTATATCAATTCATTCCAACATGATGCACAAATCAAAGGGACATATTATCTCTATTCAACCATGACTAGGGAGAAAGAGAGTAATAACATGGAACATGCCACACTACTATTCTAAGGATTTAAAAATACACTAGAATATCCCATAACCAAGCGGTAATCAAATTTCATCTTTCACATGTTATCCAAACAAACCAAAGTTTCGACAGTTACAACAACAATACTCTACAATACATTCAACATTTTTATGAGGTACTTCAAAAATTGTACAGATGAACCTTTAACACTCTTTTCCTCTAGTCTACTCGCATAATCCATCTGCACAAATATTAACTAAAGTCAGTTCGCAAGAACTGAGCATGTTAAGCATACACATTGCAACAGTAAGCTAACATTTAACAATATCAAGAAAGGAATGTTCTAATTCAAAAATGGATTAAAACACAACCCACAACTCTAAAATTATTCACATGAGAAAGAAATCTAAACCATCCAACAAGGAGAAAGTCAAAATACCAGTTAGAACAAAATCACATAAAACAAGGCAAGACCTTATGGGTTAGGAACAAGAAAGTCAAGAGTGTTGATATCTCCTTCATGTAATCCTGTGGATTACGTGATTGGAATCCAAAACTTACTCCATCCAACTAAAGGGTTCCAAGATAAGATAAAATGTACTAATTATGATCGTAGGCGCAAAGCAAAAATGACATTATCCAATTCTCCCAAGGGGGCTTCATAGTAATATGGGTTTGACGCCCTTAAAAGAACACAACAATAGTTTCGGTCTTAACAAAGGAGTTTACCACTACCTCCTTATAGGATTTCTTAAACGTAGCACTAGTTAACCAAAACAAATCCACTTTTCCAAAAGCGTACAAAAGAGACACAGAAAGGGCCATTATTCTACCAACAAACCCTATCCTAATCGTCAACTTCTCTACATAATATAAGGGAAGGCTAAACCCAAAAGTCGTTAGTAATTTTTATATAATTCAGACAATGTCAATAAACATTAAAATAAAATTTGATTTCCTTAACAAGGCCACAAAATGGGACCTTTTAGTAACCAAGTTTGAAGTATAAGGTATTCGAGTTTGAAACAAAGGGATTCGATACGCAGAGGGTAAAACACCAATGATGCCCCAGACTCAAAAGACCTTACCATGAGTACCAGCACAAAACAAGAACCAACGCACATATCCATCAGGAAGGTTACGCAGTGCAGTCAGGCCTAGAAGTTCTATGAACTCCTTGCCAAAGGTATAGAAGATGGAAATTTTACCCGATCCATGTGGGCTTATCGAGGAAAAGTCTAGCAAATATCAAACAGATAAATATAACACCCACCTATGATAATATCACTGAAATCAGCTGTCATCTAACAGGAAACAAGTTTGCGAGTCCAATACCATGGGTTCACCTACAACTTTTGTTTCAGTCTAGCTAGTAACAGCTTGCTTGCGACCCTTAATAAAAATGGTAGAGATTTCATTCAATTAAACTTACAATGTTTCCCCCTTGCTTTAATCAAACAAGAGTTTACATCAAGAAGTAGGTATAGTAATTCTCTCAACACGTAGAGGCCAAAATAGATGCCAGGTTATCCCTCCTCTAGACTAGGCACAACAGTCAATCATGTACAGTTCTAAAGCAAAACCCAAATGCCATTTTCTAATCAAACCAAAAAGTAAGGAATGCCCACATGCTTAAACAAGTTTTAGAACACAACGTCACTATTAATGTACCTTTTAGCAAAACAGGAGGGCCCTAAACAGGAAATACGTATTTATTCAACCAAACAGAGATATGAAGGCTTAACCTTCCATTTAGTAACCTTCAATTATAACTACCATCACAGAATTCTTTTAAAAGAGAGTCATATAAGCAAACAAAACTCAATAATGTTTCCTTCCCTATGAACTAGATTGCATCACTCAAAATTTGCAGAAACCCATTTAGACAAATATGAAATAGAGTAAGCTATAAGGGAGGAAAGGACATTCCAAGCAAAACCAGCAAAATTGGATCGAGATTTAAAGGAACAACCAACACAATTAGGCAGCGATATAAAAAACCACGAAAACATTTGTCTAGGCGATATTCATTAGGAAAGAAAATTCATTTCAAGATACTGAAAGAAGGTAGAAAACTATTACAAGGAGTAGATTTAACATGCCTGGTTTAAAACGCCATCTCCATATGCATATGATTGTTTCAATGCCGTTGCTTGCCTTTAACCCAAAGTGCTTTGCGAGCTCGAGCTATCGCCACATTCACGCGGTGAAAAACAGCTACAAAGCCAACCCCATGATTTGAAGCTCGGACACAAGACATAATGATTACCACATGCTCCTGGCTCTGAAAGGCATTTACCGTAATGATAAATAACCTTTTCCTCCATCAGGTTTGAGGAACACATCAAACTCTCAGTGCAAACATTCACTCTCAACTCTTTTATTTTCTATAATTCTCAGTCCAATTCTCAAACACCTTTCTTATCTATTTATTCATGATTCCACACAACACTAACTCACTCTTCAAAAGAACCTCGAGCCACCCCTTCAACTTCCTAATTTGACCTTTCAATCTTCAAAACTCAAGAAGGTTAGTTCACCTTTCCTAGCAAGTTCAAGAGACAGGAATGTCAAAAGACAAGAACTGTCTTTTGCACTTCTTCATCGAGCTAGGATCATTTTTGAGGGATTAGAGCTCAATAGAGACTCATCAGCTTCTCTAACAATGACCCAAGTTTGAATTTAGAAGCGTGAACAACATTTGCTTCCCATTATTGAGATATACCTGTCTTTAGTGTCTACCCGACTGTGATTCGAACTTCAAGAAGATAATGTTGCCATTCTGCAAGATTCCAGAGCTTTAACATCTTCCTTACGCTGTTATAGACTCAACTTTTACCTGGTTTCTTGAATAACTGATACAGACCTCTGCTACTGGTTCTTTTTTTTTGTGTTTTGAAAAGGCTTTGAGCACATCGAGGACCTCCTTCAAGTTTGATTATGCATAATGATGGAAGAGTGGCCTTACTCAAACAGTTCCATTCTTGTTTGATTAACCAATTTGTTGAAAACCTCAAAACATAAACTCTGCACAAAAAAAAAAGACAACTCATACTGCTTGCTCAACCACTGAGAAAAGTATTCAACATCCTTTCCACTGAACTTCGAAAGTTTAGTTCCTTTTGTGATTTCAAAAATCCGGTGCAGCTTTGAAAGATTACTCAAAACCCTAAAACTGTCTTCGAGTTTCCTTTTTGCATAAAAACAACTGTTACAGCTACTGACATGGAGATAACTTACATTATGGTTACCAAAAAATTTATTCAAACTCCCAGGATGCACTTCAAAGTTCGTTTGCTCTGGGTCTGAAAAAAATATCCTGCTACCTTCCTCTCCCAAGACATTTTCTCCAACATTGCATAGATCTCCTGTGCCCACGGGTGTGATCTGTCACCAACACAAAAAGCATGTGCCATTACTATGGGAAAGCAAACGTGCTTCATGAATATTCTGATCTGAAACAGATCCACCTCCAAGAGACCCTCTCCCATGAGCTACATCGTAAAACAGTAAGGTCTCAGTAGAGGATCTCTATAATAAATTTCATCGGGTCTCCTGGTAACACTCACACTGTCACTTAATCGATTTTGATGAAAATATCTTGAAGGAGAAATCCCGAATTGAGGATGCATTCTAAACTGAACAGAAAACAACATAGTCAGACGACCTGCTTGTTGGAGGCACTCAAAAGGGCTTCTGTTTTCTGTAACGTGCCTGCTACCAGGGTAAGAGTTGTTGCAGGCTGTGCTATGGATCCCCGACCAGAACGCACCCCGCATCACCCAAGAAAATGGAGGAAACATGCCTTCCTTACTCGCTGAAGCTCCACACCCCTCCTCCACAAAGAACTAGACTCCAGAGGAGCCCACGCGGTGAGGAAGAAAGCTCGAACAAAAAACCCAGACTAAAACTAGACAAAAGGCTCCCTAAAACAGGGGTTTCCTTTCACCAAGACGCTGCAAACAAAGGCATCAGGAAGTCAAAGAAGTAGAGCCGGTCAGTAAAAAAAAAGACTGAGTGGTTGAAAGGTTGTTGGAAGAGACAGGCGGCCAACTACCCCCCCCCCCTCTTGGCATTACATCAATCATATTCATCTATAAAATGGATTGTTTCAAAACATCTATGGCATCTAAAAGGCACACCTTCAAAAGAAATATTTTGGATCCATGTTTTGTCAACTATCGGAAGGTTGATCTTAGGGGAAACGTATTTAGTGAGGTCTATGTTATCAATAGATGAGCATATGTCATGAGGAAATGCTAAGAAGTATTGTCATCCAATTTGACATAAGCCCCTAACTTGTTGACAATGGCTTTAAAGTACTGTTCATTCTAGATTTGGATGGGAAAGGATGGTAATCTAACCTAGATAGGCTTAGAATCAAAGGGGGATTTTGTATAATCAAAGACATGGTAACAAGGTTTGACCATGAGACCATGATCCCCCCAAACCCAATATTTCCCATCTATAATGTCCTTGTCTTCAGTATATTCAAAGACAACAATAATGACGTATGTAGAGCATGGCTAGAGCTCCACTTTACCTTTGATATTCAGACTCCATCTATGGGTTATAAAATTTTCTACAAGTTTATTACTATGAAATATTCCTTCCATCATGATTTTATAATTGTCCATACAATGCTCAAAATTTCCATGTTAACATAGAAGATAATGTTGGGAAGATTATGGATTATACCTTTACATCTTATTATTTTTTGATGAGTAGTGCACACTCATTGGGCACTAGATTCATAGATGTTCGACATCTCTATTAATACTTCAGAGGAAATATATAGAAGATTTATAATTACGAGTAAGCATACAACTAAACTAGTGATCTCCTTCAACCTAAGAAAATACAAATAAGGGGAATCCACGCTTTCAAAGTCACCCAAGGCATGATCCTGGCCTCAACCATTTTGGCTCTCCATGTCGGGTATCTCCAGGCCTTGCACTTAGAAAGAATTGATCCCTTGTGGGCTCACTAATAGCCTAACAACATTACCAATAGACCAAGGGCCTAACATTTTTTTAATTTTTTTTTATAGATTTTTAAAATATTTTTCTTCAAATCTATTTTGATATATATACTAAAAACAAGGTCCAAACTGCATGGAATATTTTAAGTATTTGTAGTTTCCACTATTATTTGACACTTATTAGATTTTGATTTCGATTATTTTTTACTATAGACATGGATATTATTGTATCATTTTGGTTAGCATGATGTTAGATGATAGAGATATTTTGACCATTGATGGATTTTGATTCATAGTATGATTTGTATGATTTCTTAGAGACATAGCGAGACATTTTATATTGATGATGATGATGTGTTTTTGGCATATATATTACTAACATTTGGCATTTTCTTCGTGTTTAGTAGGATTTAGCATTTGAACTAATCTTGAGATCTTGTGGATATTGATGAAAACATGGAATCGAGATGTTGTTAAAATTTTATACAAATGATAACATTTTTTAGTGGATATGATGATTTAGCTATATGTGGATGGTTATTGATTTATGTGTGAATATTTTATCTTTGATGTTTTGATCTAGCCACGAGGCTGAAGGAGATATTGTGCACTTTTTTAGGTAATTATATCACAACAATCAAAAGGGGGATTGTATATGAACCGCATCAGAATACTAGATGGATACAAAGAAGGTCACCATGGTAACTTTTGTAATGTTTTTATTTTGTTTTATTTATCTAAGGGCTCCCCATGGGGAGATGACCTCCAATTGTGACCATGGGATATGTGTGTAATTCTTCACTTTTATTTTATTTATTGTAGAGTATGCGGTTTATTGTGATGGAATTTATTTAATAATATTTGATTAATGTGCTTTTAGTAATTAATAAAATCATGTTGTGAAGTTATATGGAAATGTGACAAAATGCGTCATTTAATACAGTAGTTTCTCTTTTGGAGTTTGTGTTTTTCATTAAGTGTAAGTGACTTTGAGTGTTGTACACTCTACTTTACCTTGGAATTTCTTATTTGGGCTTAAGGGCCATTTTTAGAGCCTTGTGGGACAAGATAAGATTTTCCCACACCTTTTAATTTCATATAACAACCCTACCTATGAATTGGGGGCTGAAAAATATACCCCATGATGTGTTTTGTAAGAAAAAAAGTGACATTTATTACACTTTCATTATATGGGTTTTAAATTATGTCCTTAGGGGGTGTGGGTTGGGATTGTGTTTGTAAGAGACTTGTCATTCTTCTCAACCCCCAATTTATTGTGCATTGGGGTTGAGGTTTGACTTGTGATGTAGAGTTGATGATAAGTGATGTGGCATCTTATATGGAGCCACCTCACCCTCCTCTTTCCTTTTTATATTTATGCAAGTTTATTATTTTGTTTGGGGGTTACTTCATTTTCATTTTGTGTTACTGGATTTTTGGAGTTAGAGAGTTTTGTAGTGTTTGTTGAGTTTTGAAAGCTTTTTGGAGTTGCATTGAGCTTTAAGGATCTTGGAGTGTGATTCGTGGATCAAGTTCTTACCATTGAAAGGTGGGTGCTATAGTGTTTTTACATGTTTGTTTTGATATGTGTGTTTTGCATGTATGTGAATGATTTATGTGCTTGTTGGGATCTTGGGTAGAATGCGTAAGTTTGTGTAGGAGAAGGCTATGGGGATATTATATGTAGGGAGGCATAAGAGTTTATTTCATGTTTTTTGAGGGAGTTGGGTTGAGTACCCCACCTTAGTTAAAAGAACGCTTACGTTTCTTACTTGGTTCTTTTGAGGGATACACAAGATATTTTAAGGACGCATAAGAGAATGTGGGAGGTATGAAACGATCTTGAGGGAGGTATATGAGTTGTGCAGGGTTTTTGAGATATATATTGGAGGGTGTTAAAGTGGTATCCTAATCCCAACGGGAGGCATAAGAGTTGTGTAAGGGTTTTGAGATGTATATTGGAGGGTTTAAAGGTGAGCACATAATCCCATCAGGAAGCATAAGTGATCTCCCCATAGATCCTTGCTCCATTAGCTTTAAATTTTCAAGCCATGTGCATTTTGATAGTTTCATGTTCTGATTGTATCTTGTGTTGAATGTGTGTTATATGGTTGTAAAATTTTGTATTGTGATGTTGAAACATTGTGTAGTTTCCATGAGTTGGATCCATCCTTTATTGCATTTTGGTTGGGGCATGGGGCCCAATGAGGAGGATAGCTTCTTATCCTCATTGGATTATTGGTTGGGTGGAGAGTGTTTCCTATCCCTCATTTTCAATTTTGTGATTACAATGAATACATGCTGGAGATTTTTTTCAAGATTTGGGAGTTGGAGCATTTGTTGAAGTCAAAAAAATCCTTTATTATAGAAATTTTATTGTAGTTCCTAGTCAAGGTGGAAGACTAGTAGACTTGTATTTTAAAATAAATGTTACATTGTAAGTTTCATTTAACAAGTTGTATTATTATATTTGAAGGAAATTCATAAAATAATGTGTATTTTCTTTCCTCTTCAAATTATGTGTATGTAAAGGAATGATTTAAATGGATATCATGTTTAAATTTTATCTTGTGTTAAAAGAAAAGAAAGTTGCAAATCTTAATATTTGATCAAAAATTTAATTCGGAAGTTTTCAAAGCTTTATTTTGGTTTGAAACAGTTGAACACTCTCTGGTTTTGATATATTTAAAATTAGAGTTGTCTCTTAATTCCTATATTGCTTCAAACATTCTTTTTTTGAGATCTCTGGGCTACACAGTGACTGATGACGGTCAGTCTCAACTGGCGTTGGTTTTCTCAGTACCAACATCGGTCACTGTTTCATGTTTAAATTTGTGAAATTTTAAATCTTATCTTAGATTTAAATTTAAATGATATTGTGACTTTCTCAACAAACCCGAATTTAATATATGATTGTTGGAAATGTTATTTAGAAAAGTGTAAATAAATAATGTAAAAGATATGCTAAAATTTATAGAAATAGAGTCAATTGACATTAACCGATGTTAGTGACTAAACCACCATTGGCATTCCTATGACCGACATTGGTCACTATATACTGCATAGATTTTAATTTTTCAAACTAGAAAGACATTTTTGGTGCTTTTGTTTGAATCAGTTATCCTTGAGACTATTATGCTTTCATTAAATTGAATAATAAGTTACTCCTGGTACAAAAACAATATATTTTGAATTTAAAATAATAATTTAAAATATACTAAAGCCACAAAAAATGGCATCGGTAGTGGAATCAATGTTGGTAGCACATTGGTTAATGTGGTCGGTCAAGAGACTGTCGTCGATCACCTGTGTGTGGATTGTTTTTTTTTTGAAAACATATTTCTTGCCAAACCATTGGCTCTTATGGATCTAAACTTCATGTAAATGCAGATCTGGGCTATTTGGGCCGTGTATGCTTGTTTGGCCCCATACTCTAACCTGGGTAAAGGGATTTAAATACATTAAACTCTTGACCTACAGAATGAGTTTCTTCCCCATCAATGAAAACAAAAAAATTAGAGAACTAATCAACAATAGATCTCAAAATAGATCTAGGATACAAGTTTGCATTGAATTTAAATAACTAGGATGCTTTATCAAATCTAAGATTCGACTATTCTAAAGGCGGAGGCATTTGGATGGAATCCCCTTCTTCTTGCATATTGGATCCAAGAAGACTCCTCCATGGGTTTCCCTTGATCCATGACATCCACTCCTTCAACCTCCAAACCAAAGAGAAACAAATGAATGAACTTAGACTAATAAATGCTTAAGAAAAGTCCCTTAAGGATGATTAGGGTTTATTTTGGGTAGATCTAATCTTGTGGTCCCTATTGATTTGATCCAAGCATTAAAAATCAAAACTATGAATTTTTGTGAGAATATCCATATCATGGTTATAAAATTTTAAATAAATCAAATGTATGTGTAATTGGATGAAGGCGGTCACTTAGGGCTCTAGTCTGTTTAGTTAAAAATGTAACCCTTCTAGTAGATTTTAGTGAATAATTCAATGGACTTTAAAGAAAATAATTTAAGGTAATTAAGGTAACTAGGAATAAGGGTTTATTAAATGTGGACTGAATGTTAGTTCCGAAGAAGGAAATTATTTAGACTAGTAAGATAAATTAATGGACACTTCTCTAGTGATGATAAATAAATTTACATTACGACTGGATTAAGAATAATTAATTAATAATATAGACTGGATCTATCCTATGAAATGCAACTTTTCTAGTATAAAATAATTAAACATATATTAGGCCCTAGGGTTTGACACCTTTACAACCTATAACTTTAAAAAACAAAATCGTTGCAACTTTTCAGATAATTATTTAAGGATTAATGTGGTTTTAGAATTTTGATTTTGTGTGCATTACAATATCTTTTAAAATAACAATTTTCATCATTCCCTATGTTCATAGCCTATCACAAAGTTCACTTTCCAGAATTATAAAATCCTAATATATCATATTTCTGTCAAGAATTCTACCAAATAATTCACATGACTTGAATATGCTTTTAACATTTTACACACATTTGTAGAAGTGTATTCTACCTTGCAATATATGATAAAAATACCATTTCAATTTTCTTTCGACATCTACTACCATTTTCTTGAATATTTTTAGAAAAATTAATCAAATTTCCTTTTCATTGGTTCATGTTTTGTCTAAGAATGTGGGATCCTCGAAAACTTTTCAGCACAAACTAGATTTATTGCTCGCAAAGGAAAATGAAAAATAAATACTTGAGCCAAGTTGTACGTTATGTGATTGAAATGGGCCATTTAACCACTCCTAGTCAGTTTTCCAAATGCATTGATTTTTTTATCATTGGGTTTAAAATAATATCAAATTTGAAAGATTCATATAGATATTTATTCATTAGTACATTATAACGTAAACTATTTCTTCATTTGTATATTGTGTAAGATATTTATTCATTTAATGTATATTATGTAAGCTATTTATCGATTTGTATATTATGTTGTTTCCAACACATTTAACGAATTTAAAAAGTTACAAACATCACGCCTAGAATCTTCACTTTTTGGACAGTTAGTATTCTATTTTATCTTACATTTGTTAATCCATATAATTGTAATATGATATTGCTTGTTGTAGAATGGTTCATACAATGATTGCGAGTCTCTCAATCTTTAATGTTCAGGTTTTCGCAGCATTTAAATAATCATGTCAATGTGACTATTCCTTGACAGCCAATGTTCAAGAAAATGTTCATTGAAGAAGGTATGGGCACTCCTTCAAAGTTTCTCATCATCGTTCAGTATGTGGTGTCTTCCGTTGATGTGTTGTGTACGATAAAATTATAGTTTTCGTTTTTACCTCTTCTCATGTACTATGACAATTGCACCTTTTAGAATAGATGGGTGTTCTCATGCAGTATTCAGTTAGTTTAACCTAATGCACCCAGTAGCTATCTTCCTTAATATGTTAATTGTGTATTCTATTTATGCCTCTGTGGATGTGAAGATAGAATGAACTATGGTCAAACACAAGTTTTTCCGTAAGAAGCACACTTGACAGGCTTAAGAAAAAAATGGAGCGAGAGGCTTGGTGGTTTTTGCAATCATGATCTTTGTCAGCTTTAAGATTGAAAAGCATAATATTTCTTTCATATTTTTACCCAAAAGTATTTCATATTCTTATTTTAATCTTCTCTTCCCAATTCATACACTACTATTGGTGGTTTACCATCATGTGCTTTTACAACGTTTGCATTCAAAGTTGCAGGACAACATCTTATTGGAATTTTCTATATTTATCAAAATATAATTTACATCTCATGTTGAAAAAAATGGTTATAAAGCAAGGAAAAGATGTTCCTTCCAAAATTATCATCATTATCCAGACTGTGGTTGTGGGAATTGATGTGATGTGGATGTATATCATTGCACCGGTCCAGAATCAAGAAATGACTTTTATCGGATCTTGTAGTTTTCCTCTTCCCTATCAATCCTTTTGTTGAAAGGTCATGGAAACTTCCAAGTGAATGTGCAGAGAATTTATTTATTAATTTTCAATTCAGTTTCTTTATAATGTAAACTCCGATCCTCTTCCAAATTTTTGAATTGAATATATCAAAATAAATCACAACTATTTATATAGACCCATCTTCAAAGTTTCGTTTTCATGTATTACTTTTCCTGATTTTTTATATCAGCCTATTGGAGTTACCTTTCGACCCTTGGATTCATTGATCGTATAATCAAAACAATAGTGATTCTTCATGTTAATAGTGATGTTGGCACATGAGTCTATGGATTTTTTTAAATGTCTCTCAAAGGATGTATAGTGTGTTGGAAAACTAGTTAGAATGAGCTACAAATCTCTGGCGACATGTTCGGAGGAGGTGGAACGGTTTAATTTTGTTTCAATAAACTGGTGTACCACTCTAATTTTGTTTTAGTTTTGTTATATTCTCTTCTTCATATTAAAAAAAAATAAAAAATTGTCCCTTTTTTTGGTAGAAAATACAACCTTTTTTTTATATTTATAATACTAATCACTAGGCTTCTTGGGTTCCATTGATGATAATTAAAGATTGATTGCGCTACAAGAAATTTATTTATATTATTCTTACTATTCACATTTTTAAATTCCTTACATTCAAATTGTCTCTAGAGAGATAATATTTGGGATTAAAGCTATATTGTCTTTAGACAGACAAAAATTAGAGACTTTGAGATCCAAAAAATTAGTATTCTATATCATATCTAGAGAAACAAAAATGATAGTTTATCTCAAGAGAGAACAAGCTTTAGTCTATATCATCTCTAGAGAGATGATTTTCTGAGACAACAGTTAGAGATAGATGCTTTGAGACAATATTTGAGACAAAATGCAACATTGTTTTTGTATCAATTTGAGACGATTTGGTCTAATATTTTTTCTATTTTTGTCTCAAAACAACCCATTATATTATTGTGGGTCCTGGCCTTTTGAGCCCAAGATCATATCATGCTTTTGGATGGAATTCTTTTGAAAAATAACCTATCATGCAAAATTGTTCAAGCCATTAACAAGTAGATTAAACTCCTCAACTTGTAATAAAATATAAGAGGTTGAATCATTACCTCATGGAAAACGTTTTCCACAGACCTCCATGGTTTCTTCCCTAGAAGCACCATGATAATCCACCATAGTGTTAATAATTAGAAAATTTGAATAAGAGGCCATTATCAAATTTTTACTCTAAGGTGGGATTGCTTAAAAACAAAAATAAATACAAGCACAAGCGAAATAAATTCCATATAGAGTTATATGATGAGGGACAAACACTAAGTAATGAAATCTATATAAAAACATAACAAAACATTAGAAAATTAAATAATTATTCATTCTAAAAATACCTTCTTACTTGATCGATTGTGATAAAGATATTTTTGGTAAGTTTGATTAGGGGTGAATTGGAATAGTAGGCATGATTTTGCATCCAATGAAATATATTGATGATTTTGTTCGATAGTGATAAGGAGATTTACGATTAGTTTTAATAAATCGATGAAACATTATATGAAATCTTATTAGTCATTTAAAAATTTTGAAATAAAGTTTTCAATATTTTATAATTTATCGATAATTTTGTAAAAGTGGTTTATATTAGCTATCACTTTTTGTCAAATAATTTTATACTTAATTGTAATACTGGGGAAAAATTTAAGGTGATAATATTTTTCACAATCATTTTAAAATAATAAATTTTTGATTTGATTATAGATTAAAATTTTCTGATTTCAATAAAGTGATAATTGTCTACATGTTTTGTAGATTTAAGTTCATCTGAGCTAAAGTTGGCATTGGAGGTATCTGTAACATCGGTAAAATCAACCCACTTGAGACCCAAGAACAACCTAGGATTAGTTAGGAAAATTATGGATTTTTTTTTTTGTTTAAAAGAGTCTACAACCAAGTTACAAGACAACATTTGTTGCAAGCAAGTTTAAAAGCCAAATACTATTAATAGCTTATAGTTTTATTAATACCAAAATTATCAAAAATGACAAGTTCAAAACTTAGGGTTAGATTAATCAATTGGATTAAGAGGGTAATTTCTCACTATACCACTCGCTAACAGGATTAAAAGATTCAACTTTATTTTTCTCAAAATTAATGTACTTAAACTTCCAAAAAACATTCCCATTAGATAAGAAATTTCCTCACCTTTGTGGTGATATAAAGAAGTCCTGCTAACTCCTTATATTTCTCAAGTTATGGGCCTGTGGACCTTGGGAGGAAACTTTTAACAAGAGCGGGTCTACGGGCCTGTGGAAGAAATTTTTTTTATCCGCAGGTCAAAGGAGCTGGGAGAGTTTTATTGCATTTTGGCCAAAAGGTTTTATGGAATCAAATGATCTACACCTTCGTCAACACCCAAGGTTCCATGTGTCTAGCACTGATTGGTCACATCCCGTTGGGCTGTTGAAGCAATTTAGAAAAATTTGACCTTCGCAAGAAAATTGTTTAATGACTTAAAAAGCTCCACACCATTGCGGAAGCATCATGAAGCCATGTGTCAGCCATCCATTGGATGCAGATCGGAGGGCCTGCGGGAGAATTTAAGAAAATTTTCCCCAAAAATTTCCTAAGTGCTAAGCTAAAAACGGGATCCGGTCCTTCGCCGATGCCTTGTGACACCACGTGGTAGCCCCTGATTGACTGCAGGCTGACACGGTGGCGGATGAAACTTACATAATTTTCCCAAAGTAATTTAAAGGTTAAGTTAACTATTGTGGGCCCACGTGGCCGCGAAAAACAACCTAAACGTACAAGTGAGGCGGCGGATCCGTGGGGGAAATTTTTCCAAAATTTCTTTTTTGAACTTATGTGTTTTTCACAATATAAAGGGCTTGTGGGTTAGCAGAACGGCGGGGAAATTTTTGCCTTTGACATTTTTGACCAAAAAGTGCTAAGAAAAAATTCAGGCTCGCGGGTCCACCAAGGAAATTTGTCCCAATTTTTTTTTTTGATTGTTAGAATTATTTTTGACGCCAAATGAAGAAAATCTTCAGAAGTCCATAACTTTTTATTGGGAGATCATTTTTGGGAAAACGAGGAATTTTTTGAAATCTCTCAACGTCCCCTTTGCATAGAAATCATTAATTTTTCAGTTTTATAATGTTTAAGGGGTAAATTTGATGAAAATGATATGCATGTTTTTAAAAGGCAAGCTGATAAATTTTAACTTATGAAATTTTAATCAATTGATCTTCTTCCTCTCTCAACATGTCAATTAGACATGGAGAATTATTCTTAGATGGATTTAGAATGGATTTGGAAGGTAAGTTTGTTTGATTGAATCCTAATAAAAAACTACAACTTTGACAATAAAATGACAACAAAACGGTTTCAGCCTAATTTTGCTAAGTTTTCTAAAAAATCCTTAAGTGTTTTTCACCAATTGAATTCATTTAGGGAATACTAATTCATTTTAATCATTTAATTTGTTATTTCATTATTGCAGGTTTGAACTGTGCATTGTGGATAAAGTATTTTCCAGTTTGAAAATCACATTTTAAAGGATCTATTTACCATTTTCATCTTCCAAGTATTAGAATTCATTCTAATTCTAATATAATAAATTTATTTGATTCAAATAAAACTATTCAAAACCAAAATGCAATTCTAATTTCCAATTTTACACATTTCAAAAGATAGAGTTTTGTATTTTCCTCACATGCATTTCTTCTTTTAAAACAGAGATTTCAAATACATTTCAAACTCATATTTTAAACAATAGTAGTTCCAATCATGGAAAAGAATGTAAATTTTATTCAAAAGACAAGATTTCCTTCTTTTACAACTTCTCTTTTCTGTTTATTTTCACAATACAATATACGAAATACATCTCTTTCTTTCAAAATAGAAACAAAGTATATCTTTCCTTTACATTTCAAAATTACAACTTTCATATTCAATACAACATATTTCCATTACAAAACATATACAAGTTCATCCAATTCAAGTGGGAAAGGTTACAATAAGATTTCATTTCAATAAGGGACTGTCAAACTGTTTTCTTTTTCTGCTTTGCTCCAAAACAACAACATGTAGATTTATCATTCTTCCAATTCTAATCACAACAAGGGCATGGGAAAGGAAGTTTTCTCCACCCAACCAAGACATCCAATGACAAGGAGAATCCATCCTTCTTCATTGTCCCCTGAGCCCCAACCATAATGCAATAGAAGATGTGATTCAACTCATGGAAAAAAAGGCTTCCACAACACACAAGTGACATTTTCACATTTAAAACATAGTCCAAAATAAAATGTAGTTTACAACTACATTAAACCCTGACAAACAACACTGAGGCTTAATCAAGCAAGACAAAGGAGTAACAAACTATGGGGGATGCTATTTATGCCTCCCAAAGGGGAAATCAGTATCACCACCTGATTTCAAACTGCAAGAATATAGTATATGAAATCCATGACATACCGTTATAACTCCCCCAAGTACTTCTTATTCCTCACATTTCCTTATGCCTCCCCAACCTCTTATGCCATACCATAATGAGTAAAGAAATGAAAGCTATTTCTTTGTAAAGTGGAACCCAAATCCCAACTCCCTCCACATTTATACCTCCCCAAAACACTTGTGCCTACCATTCCTAGGCCATCTACCCAACATCTCAGAAACATGCCAAAACATTCACAACAGTAAAAATTTCATAAACAAAAAATAAGCATTACAAGATCCAAGCTCCTACCTCTCCATGATGGAGTTGTTTCAAGTTGCAAAACAACAAGTTTTATCCCAATGCACTAGCAATCCAAATCAGCCAAGCACAAGCATGCAACAATCTTCGAAAAAAACTTCTCCAAAGCAAGAGCTCCAAAATAGCAAAATAATTCTGCCCAAAAGGAGTTTCCAAAAGTGAAGAAACCAAAAGAGTGTAACCCCAATCAATAACATGAATTTGAATATATACAAGCGAGAAGAGAGGAGGATGAGGTGGATCTTTGTAGGATGCCAAATCACACATCCTCAACTCCAACTCACAAGTCAACTTCAATCTCCAAGACACAATAAATAATTATGTGAATAATATGAGAGTCTTACTTACACACTCAAATCAAGGACTGAAATTAATTTCAAGCAAGAAGTGTGATTAAAACATTAAAATAGACTTACAAAAATGCATAATGAAAGCTAGATTTAAACTCTCCAATCATAGGTAAGGTTGGTATACAAATTTAAGAGGTATGTCACAAGTTTAACTTGTCCCACAAGCCTCCAAAATCAGTTTCCAACCTGAAAATTTTGAATTCCAAAGAAGATGAAATGTTTCATACTTCAAATTTTACATACATATCAATTACACATCACTTACACACTGCTTACACATATCTTACAATATTTAATACAACAGTCAACCACTACAATAATTACTTTCTTATGACCCAATTTGATCAATTTATTTTAACAATATGATTACTCCCATTATATACCACAATTTATTTGAATAAAAGGGATAAATAAATCACTTAATAAACACATACAAACATCAATAAAAGAGAAACAAAAAAATAAATATACATAACTCTTGGTCACGTTTAAAGGGGATCCCCCCCATTGGAATCCCTAACACAATAAAACACACAAATAAATACAAGTTGCCATGGTGACCTTGTTGAATTCATCTAGAATTTCAATGTGGTTTCTCTCCAATCCCCCGATGTTTGTTCTAATATTTTAACCTGCAAAACACAAATACCTCATTTGGCCTTGTAGCCATATCATAACATCCAAAATAATATGAATAAAATTCCAAAATCATCTAGATATATGAATCAAAAAAACATCCAAGCAACCAACAAGATCATTTACAATTTTACTCAACAACTATATCATCATCAAATAATTTCCAATTTCTAGGTCTACTCACAATATCCAAATATCACATGTCCGAACAACATTTATAATATAACCATTTCAAACACTATATCATTGTCAATATATAAAAATGTCTCTAATAATCATCATGCATCATAATTGAATCAAGGTCAACAATAATCCATGATCTAACATCTAACATCATACTATAATAAAGTCCATAATCATGTGCATA
Organism: Taxus chinensis; assembly: GCA_019776745.2. Classification (NCBI taxonomy): domain Eukaryota; kingdom Viridiplantae; phylum Streptophyta; class Pinopsida; order Cupressales; family Taxaceae; genus Taxus; species Taxus chinensis. The sequence continues at coordinate 130,332,510 of CM034153.1, read as the reverse complement.
ATATAATCAGTAGTATCATGATCAATATCAAAAGGTGTCAAAGGGAAGTGGGTGCTACAGTATCTTACCTTCAGACTCTTCTAGATCAATGGGGAAATTCCCCTATACTATTTCTCATGTTCTACTACCCATTACCATTTTTTATATCTCTCTAAGGTGTTGAGGATGTCATTGTAGTGTTATCATCTCCATTTGCATAGCTATTTTGGGAAGATCTCATCTCCTCACCAACAGTCTTCTCCTCTAGCTTAATTGGGAGGGTAGAGCTCATTGCCTCATTTCCATCATATCTTGCTACTAACAACAAATAATTTCAAGTTCCCTCGCCTAACATTGACCATTTCACCACCTTGGATGCAATAACATCAAATAGAAGAACAAAATGAGTTGCACTAACACCACATCCATTTGTAGCTATTTCATTCCTTATGGGCAAGACCTTCTAGGAAGTGGGTTGGGAAACTCTCATGACTGAGATCCTTAACCTTTAGCTCCCTTTGCAGTAGTCTCTAATTGTTCTAATTTCATAGTTTGTTTGTTTTCCTATAGGACTCAGATGTTTTATTTTGTTTCTCATTCCCTTACGCCAATTCGAACTAGAGGGATGCTTCCATACCTCCTGCTTTTTTCTTGAATAGTTGTAATATATTATTTTTTGTAATATATAAGATATTTTATCATAAATAATGTAATATCAAGTTAGCAAATATTTATTACATCCATGCTAAAATTATATTTCATGTAACTTTATTATTGTCAATTATTATAAAAATGTGTAATGTTCACATTTTCTTTTACATGAGCATATATTGTGGATATTAAAATATTTATGAAACAAAAATTATTAAAATTTAGATTTTTAAGATTGGCGGTAATTGGAATTTGTCAACGTTGTATTTTGTTGAAAAAAAATTAAACGTCATTTTGATTTTTTTTTGGAAAAAAAATTGATCTTTCCGAAGGCCGTGAATTTTGTAAAATACCCACAATTTTATAGACAACACATGGTATAAATTGTCATGAGATACAACACCATATTAACTACAATTTTTTTGAAATATTTTTAATTTTTAATTTATATTTTAATGTTATGGATAAAAAAAATTTAATGGTCACTGTTATCCAAAATTCACCCCCAAGGTAATTTTGATAACATGCAAGCAATTATATTGATTCAGGGAAAAATGTCATGTTTCTAGGGTCCCCTCATATTTGTCTAACTCCCCTGTCCAAGAGGAAGAGAGTAAGTTTTGAGAAAATGTGAAAAAAAAGGTTCAAGAAGGCAAATAGGTCGATCCAGGAAAAAATCGTGAAAATTGGCTAAGTCCTGCTCAAGGTCGCCTCCGGAACGTGTGGGATAGAAAGGCGCGAACTGGCCAGTTTGGCCGAAATCAGCACAAACAGTCTGAAACGCAGTAGGGACAAATGGGACAAAAGTACGCGGCGGGCGCAAAAAGCCGATCCGGCCAAAAGAGGAAGAAAAATTGGCTAAGTGTTGCTCGGGACGTTTGGGACAAAAAGAACCCGAACCGGCCGAAATAAGCACAGGCAGTCAAAAAGGGATTGGGACATCTGGGCCGAAAAGGCGCGAACCGGCCGAACCGGGTGAAAAAGGTCGAGTCAGTCTGAAGGCAAATGGGACAAGCGGGACAGATGGACGCGAACCGGCCAGAACCGGTCGAAATCAGTCAAGGCAGTCCAAAAACAAAGCGAGCCAAGTGGAACAAAAATGCGCGAACCGGCCGAATCGACCGAAATCAGTCAAGATAGCACTAATCAAATGGTACATCTGGGAAAAATGGAGCTGAAGGAGCCGAGGACCAATCAGATCATGACACGTGCGCAGGAGGAAAAGTCAACATTTGGTCCGGAAACTTCAAACGGCCATAACTTTTGACTCCGAGCTCCGATTTTGATAAAATTGGACTTTCTGGAAATAGCACGATGTCCTCTACGCCACAAAAACTGGATTTCTTATTTTTAATGAGGGTAGATATATTTAAATAAAGGAAACATATTCGGCTCCAGTCAATCAATGCTCATTCCCGTCAAATGACAGAAAATGCCTGCTAGGCCCAAAACAGCTGCCCGCACTCAGAAGGCCATAACTTTTGCATTTCTCAACGAAATCACAGAAAATTGGTACCGTTGGAATCATGGTTTCGAGCCCGACGCACAGCAATCAAGAAATTCCAGATTTGATCAAAAATTGATCGAGATTTTTAAGAAAACGTGGCCGGGTTCAGAACAGTGTTAATTTGGTAGCTGGGAGTGCAATTAAGAGGCATGGTCATCATTCCTTCTCTGCTGCAGCACATGGGACAGTATGTGGAGCCTTTTGCAAGTAATTTATACCCATTCCACTCAATTTAATGCCTCTTACAGGTGGTTGAAGGACAGATTTCAGGATTTCCATTTTTCCCTTCTCTTTTCCTTCTCATTTTTCTATAAATTGGAGTGTTGGGCTCATTGTAAAGGGGAGTTTTTGGGTAACAAAGCTCTGTCAAAATTACTTTGTGAAGCCAGTGTGTTGCAGGCCCTTGTAGTGGACTCCTGATATGGTGATCCAGGCCCTTATCTTGTAATATATTGAACTGTGCATATCATGAAGCAATAAAATATCAGTTTGTGGATATATCTTCCCCTACTGTGTTTCCTTGCATTCTTCTTGCCCCTTTAATCTTTCTACAAGTATATTGTGTCTATTTATTATGTTCTTGCAGGAATTCATTATCATTGTGTGTGCTTGGAATATTTCTGTGAATGCATTCTGCTGGATTATGGTGAACTGTCATCACCTCTTCTAGTGTGCACTTTGCCTCTGTATTTCACACATTTGGAGATTACTCTCACACCGTATTTTCCGTGTGTATCACCACTTTAGTGTAGGATTCCATTTTATGCATTCTCTCTCTCTGGTCCCTTGGAATTTTAGGTTAGAATAGCTAGTTTCTCCTGCATTAGAGTAGATTGTGGCAGGTAGTGTAGGAGCAAGAACCAGCTTTCTCTGGAGGTCTATCTCAAGTAGCAAGTCCCACAACTTGGAGATAGTACCCATGTTATCCAATCACACTGGATGCTTAGAGTGATCAAACTAGAAATCTGATCAACATCCAGGGGTGCTGTGATTCGGTGATAATAGTTCTGGCACGCCCGGTGGGACCTCAGAGGTCTTCAATTTCATTGCAACAAGATTTATGTGCACTTGTTGTAAGTTCCAGCTTTGAAGGAGCTTTAAAATCACACATCTGGTGACTCCAAAAGAGGCATAATCCAGTGGTTTCTACAGTCCAAGCCTGGTGAATTTATGAGAAGAATACAGACCAGATCAAGAACTAGGGAGGAAGGATTGTTTGTTTATCTGCATCTATCTCCAGGTAGAGAAAGAAGGGGAAGAAGAGCTCAAAGATCTGCGTCTCCACCTAATAGAAATTTGTCTACACCTCCACCTTGTAGACCTTTTCTCACATCAACAAGGGTTCTCAAACCAATCAGAATGGCACAACCACTAAATCCCTTCGTCAATTTCACTGGCAGCAGCCCACTTTCCCTCAATGCACAGAATCCAGTTCCAATTGTAGCGTTGAAGAACATTCCATTTTTCACTGGAGAAAATCATACCACTCCTGGTGATCATGTCAAAGACATTGCTAATGTCTGTGCAATCCATGAGATAAATGAAGGATGTGGCTGTCAAACTGCTGGCATCATCGTTCAAAGGGAAGGCATTGCAATGGTTCAGAAGCCTTGAAGCCGGTTCTATCACAAATTGGAATCAGTTGTGCATAGTTCTCCATGAGCAGTTTGGAGAGAAGGGAGACAACTTGTCTCTTCTAGAACAATTGACAACTATCAAGAGAGCTCCCAATGAGCAGCTGACTGACTTCAACTTCAGATTTCAAAGGTCTTGGGATAGGATTCCAGTGGCATTCAGGCCAACAGCAGAAGGTGCTTTTCTATACTATCTTAAAGCTTTGAATTTTGATATTTCTATGTTAATTCAATCTATGGGAGGCACAACCTTACCTTCTTCTTATAGCATTGCCATTAGGGCTGAAAAATGTCTTATTCAAGCTGGTAAGCTAGCTCCCAGGCCCCCAATGCCATTATACCCAAGTTTGGAGAGCCCAAGTACTAGTCAAGCACCTGTCTTAGCTCCTATTCCCACTCCTAGAAATCAAAGTTCAAATGAAGCTTCCACTTCATCTCCAAGTGCCCCAAATGAGCTTCAAGAAGTTATGAAACAATTGCAAAATTTAGGTAATGAGCTGGTCACACTCAAGAGACAGCAAGCTCAAAGTTTTAGACCTTCCTATCAGCCTCAAGCTCAACCAAATAGGCGACCATATCAACCTCAAAGACCACCCAATTCAGCTGCAAATCAGAATCAAGCAAGGCCTCCTGCCAACAGACCATTTCACCCCTATTAATCCCAATGTTGCATCTGCATCCAGAGCTTTGGTGCCAGTCCAAAATAACATGGCCCAAGAGTACGATTGGTGCTTCCCATGCAGTCAGCCACATAAACCAATCAATGTGCTTTAACGGTGCATTAAATCAGGCTCTCATGGTGCACAACCATTGGTGAGGTCGCAAGAGTCCAGCCACGAAGGAGATCAACACGAAGAAGCACCTCAGCAAGGAACATCTCCGAACGAAACTACTCTTGTCAATTGGCATGTTGAAGATTTCTGTGGTATGAATCAAATACCCTCTCAAAGTGTTGCAGCCAACACAAGGTCAAAGAGGAAAAATTTGGGTGACGAGCAGCCATTGGCTTCAAGTAATCCACAACCTTCTACCACTCCACAAGCCGCTGGCAAGACAAACTGTAGCTCCAAACATGCAAGGAGCATCCATACCAGCTCCTAAACCAACTCAGATGCCAGCTACTGCCACTCATTTGCAAGGAACGAATGTGCAGGCCAAGGGACAGCAGAGGGATACTTCATCTCCATTTAGTATCATTGATCAGATGAAGAAGACAAATGTAAACATATCCATGTGGGAATCACTATCTATCCCAGGACAAAGAGATTTGCTACAAGCTGCCATGAAGGACTGGTCAACTTCAAATCAACAGGTCCAAATGCAAGAGAAGGTACTCACAAATGCTGCCCAGCCTGAGGGAAATCATGGAGGAAAACAAGGTAAAATGTTGAAGCCCCCTCCATTTTATGTTTCATTGATCATAGGAGATAAGCTGGTGCATAATTGCATGATCGATTCGGGAGCAAGCAGTTCAGTAATGCCCAAGCAAATAGCTGATCAGCTAGGACTCCAATATGAAACCATCTCCAAGGGTGTAGTGCAATTGGACGGGACAGCAGTGACAACGGTTGGAATAATCAAAGGTTTGAGCCTCACACTGCACGCATGTCCCAATGTAATAGTGTTACAAGATGTGTCAGTCATAGACCTGCCACCACTCTTTGCATTATGCTTGTCAAGAGACTTCACTGCTAAAATTGGAGGCTATCTTTCGGCGGATTGGTCACACATGCTGTTCAGAACAAGGTATGGAACTAAGGCTACAATCAGGTCTGAACCTATTGCAAATTTCCACATTGAGCCTTACACTCCAAGCCAAATCAATGCCAACTGCTCAGCGTTTGATCAAGAAGATTATCCAAGCACTGATGAAGCTGACACCAAGGTTGGAAGCATCCCAGATTTGACTCTTGATGAATGGGCAAGCAAAGTGCATGCTTTTGATCCCTATCAAGAAATAGAAGAATCTGAGCTAGGAGTCTATTGCATACATGAAGAAAGTCAACCTATTCCCAGCATCACCAAGCTAGATTGTAGAGACAAGAATGAAGTATGGCAATTGTTCTTTGATGGGTCAAGGAGTAGACAAGGTACAGGAGGAGGAGCTATGCTCATTTCACCGCAAGGTATAAGGTATTACTCAGCCTTCCGTTTCCAGTTTTCCTGTTCAAACAACACAGCTGAGTATGAAGCCTTAATTCATGGACTGCACTGGGCAAAGAAGAAAGGCATCAGGAATTTACAAGTGTTTGGTGATAGTGAGCTGATCATAAACCAAGTCAAAGGAAAAAATGCTGCCAAAAATGATCTGTTGAAGAACTACAAAAATCGGGTATGGGATCTTATTGAAGATTTTGAAGCTTTTAGCATCATTTCCATCCCAAGAAAAAAGAATGAAGCCGCTGACAGACTTGGCAGCAATTGGGGCTGCGTTTGATGTTGTAGAAAGTATCAAAAGTGAGAAAACTCAGCCTCATATCAAAGTGGTTGTGAGACCAGCTGTTCCAGATAACAACACAAGTTGGCAAGTCTTCGAGAATGATCAGCAGATTGTTAATTTCCTACAAGAAGAAGCTGAGTTCTCCATGAGAAATCAAGACAAGCTGGAGCAGCAGTATGGTGACCAAGTGGTGCAGCTGAGGGACCAACAAACTGCCAAAAGGCCTCATAACGCTTGGAGTCAATCTTCAACCCGAATGATCAGTTCCGGAAGGAGAAAGCGAACATTCAAGTAAAGGGTGAAGATTCAGAGCCTATTTTAGTGGAAGAAGGCAAGACATTACAAATTGGCAAAGTAAGTACTCCACAAGAGAAATCTGATTTTGTTCAGCTTTGTCAAGAATTCCCAGATGTCTTTGCTTGGACTTACAAAGATTTAAGAGGTTTCAATCCAAATTTGGCACAACATACTATTGAGTTTGGATCCGGAATCCAAGCCTGTCAGGCAAAAGCAAAGGCCGGTAAATCCTCATATCGAACCTCTCATGAGAAAAGAGTTAAGTAAGCTCATTGAGGCTAGTATCATCTTTCCCATCAAACACTCAAGTTGGGTTGCAAATTTGGTGCCGGTAAGAAAGAGAAATGGAGAAATAAGATTGTGTGTGGACTTTCGTGATCTAAATAGAGCATCACTCAAAGATCATTATCCGCTTCCATCAATGGAACAAATATTGCAGGTTGTAGCTGGTTCAGAAAGGTTTTCATTGCTAGATGGATATTCAGGCTATAATCAGATAATGGTGAAGGAAGAAGACCAATTCAAGACGGCCTTCACTACAAAATGGGGCACATATGCTTACAAGAAGATGCCATTTGGACTGTCAAATGCCGGAGCAACATTTCAGCGAGCTATGGATATGGCGTTCAAAGGCTTGATCAACAAGATAGTGCTGGTATATCTAGATGATATCACTGTCTTCTCAAAGAATGCAGCAGACCATCTCTTTCACCTCAGACAAGTGTTTCAGAGGTGTAGAAGGTTTGGAGTGTCATTGAATCCAAAGAAGTGTGTATTCTTGGCACACGAAGGCAAATTGTTGGGCCACATTGTCTCTAAGGAAGGGCTAACAATTGATCCTGAAAGGGTTGAAGCCATCCGAACGCTTCCATTGCCACACCACAAGAAATCTCTCCAAAGCTTCTTAGGAAGGATAAACTTTGTCCGCAGATTTGTGCCTAATTTTGCCACTCTTGTGAAGCCTCTAACTATGATGTTGAAGAAGAGTCTGGCATTCAAATGGACAGCAGAAGGCAAAGAGAGTTTTGAAAGACATCAAGCATGCAATATCACAAGCTCCAACTCTTATCAACCCAGATTTCTCGAAGGACTTCATGTTGTATGCGTTTGGAGGATCAGATACAATCTCAGCTATCTTGACACAGCTGAATAGAGAAGGTTCAGAACAGCCCATAGCATTCTTCAGTCAAACCTTGGAAGATTACGAAATAAAGTATTCTTTCATCGAAAAGCATGTCCTTGCTGTCATCAGGAGCTTGAAGAAGTTCAGACACTTGGTCTCAAACAATAAAATTCAACTGCTGGTGTCTCATGCTGGTGTCAAGGACTTCCTCCTAAACAAGGATTTAAATGAGAAGAGAGCAGGTTGGATCACTCGGGTGATGGAATATGATATTGAAATCAAAGTGACCAAGCTGGTTCGTGGCAAAGGCTTGTGTGAGCAGCTCGCTTCCAAACAACCAGACGAGTCAAAAAGTGAAGAGGATGTTGTCTTGCTACTACAGAATGATCAAGAACAGCCAGCTGATGATGCACCCATCCCATGTTGGACCCAAGACTTGGTGCACTACCTCCAAACAGGCTTGTGCCCCCCAGAAGTAAGCAAAGCAAAAAGGAGATACTTTAGATTACAAGCCATTCCATATGTGCTTGTTGATGAAGTTTTGTTTAAAAGGGACATCAATGGTGTTCTATTAAGATGCATTGGAACAGGTCAAGTTGAGAAAATCCTACACGAGTTCCATGACGGGGAAGCAGGAGGCCACTTTGCTCCACGAGTAACAGCTCTAAAAATCATGAAAGCTGGTTACTATTGGCCTACTGTGTTCAATGATTGCTACTCATGGGTCAAGAAATGCAAGAAATGTGCGTTCTTCACGGGGAAAGAAAGGTTAGCAGCGCTGCCCCTTCGTCCAATTTCAGTAAATCAGCCATTCATGCAATGGGGATTGGACTTCATTGGAGTCATCAATCCAAATTCAAGTCAAGGCCACAAGTGGATTCTAACAGCAACAGACTATTTCACCAAGTGGACTGAAGCAGTGGCACTCAAGGAGGCAAATGAATCTAATATCTTAGATTTCTATGAAGGGATAGTCACGAGGTTTGGTGCCCCTACCACTATCATATCAGATAATGCATTGGCATTCCTTGGCACAAAGATCACTGAGTGGGCTGTAAAAAATTGTGTCTATCTCAGCACTTCATCAAACTATTACCCTCAAGGTAATGGCCAAGCCGAGTCTACGAACAAGAACCTACTAAGAATCATCAGAAGGACTCTTGATGAGAATCAGAGAACTTGGCATGCAAAGCTCAAATCAGCTCTATGGGCTGATAGGATCACACCCAAGAGATCTACAGGAAGCTCTCCATACAAGCTTGTGTACGGGAAAGAAGCAGTTCTACCTATATCACTCGAGTTGCCAGCACTGGAACTCATGAAACAGTTGGAACTGGCTGAGGTTGAACCCATGGAAATCAGGTATGCAGAGCTGATGGAATTAGAAGAGACAAGAGAGCACGCAATGCAGACCATAGAAAAAGATAAAGCATTGGTCAAAAAGAGTTTTGACAAGAAAGCTAAGGCCAGGATATTGCAAACTGGAGATTTGGTACTGAAGTGGGATGCTGATCGTGCAAAACCAGGAAAGCACTCCAAGTTTGATGCCATCTGGAGTGGCCCATACATGATCATCGAATGCAAAGGTAGCAATGCTTTCCGACTGGCTAAGTTGGATGGTGAAGATTTGCAGATTCCGGTCAATGGGATCTATCTCAAACGTTGCTACTAGAAAGAAAACTTCTCACCCTTGTAAATATTAATTTAGATTTTCCATTCCTCTAAGTGCTTATGCACATTGTACTGCTGTTAGAGTAGTTTTTATTTCCCTAAGTGCTTGTGCACATGTCCTATTGCTTCTAGTATGTGCATGTTGCAGTTCATCAAGCTCCTGGAAAAGAATTTGCAGCCATGAGGAAGACCAGCTCAACAAATGTTCAAATAGCTCAAGGACACAGGTTTTCAAATTTCAGATCAGCTGAGAGGCCATCAAATAGACTCCATGCCCAATGGATTGCTACAAGTAGCTAGCCGTTCTTCATCTAGCAGGCAGATGACCCCACTGAGTCGCCAAAATTGTTATCCAAAATTCACCCCCAAGGTAATTTTGATAACATGCAAGCAATTATATTGATTCAGGGCAAAAAGTCATGTTTCTAGGGTCCCCTCATATTTGTCTAACTCCCCTGTCCAAGAGGAAGAGAGTAAGTTCTGAGAAAATGCGAAAAAAAGGTTCAAGAAGGCAAATAGGTCGATCCAGGAAAAATCGTGAAAATTGGCTAAGTCCTGCTCAAGGTCGCCTCCGGGACGTGTGGGACAGAAAGGCGCGAACCGGCCGGTTCGGCCGAAATCAGCACAAACAGTCCGAAACGCAGCAGGGACAAATGGGACAAAAGTACGCGGCGGGCGCGAAAAGCCGATCCGGCCGAAAGAGGAAGAAAAATTGGCTAAGTGTTGCTCGGGACGTTTGGGACAAAAAGACCTGAACCGGCCGAACCGGCCGAAATGAGCACAGGCAGTCAAAAAACGATTGGGACATTTGGGCCGAAAAGGCGCGAACCGGCCGAACCGGGCGAAAAAGGTGAGTCAGTCCCGAAGGCAAATGGGACAAGCGGGACAGATGGACGCGAACCGGCCGAACCGGCCGAAATCAGTCAAGGCAGTCCAAAAAACAAAGCGGGCCAAGTGGAACAAAAATGCGCGAACCGGCCGAACCGGCCGAAATGAGCACAGGCAGTCAAAGAGGCATTTGGGACGACTGGGACAAATGGGCCCGAACCGGCCGGATCGGCCGAAATTAGTCAAGACAGCACTAATCAAATGGGACATCCGGGACAAATGGAGCCGAAGGAGCCGAGGACCAATCAGATCATGACACGTGTCGCAGGAGGAAAAGTCAACGTTTGGTCCGGAAACTTCAAACGGCCATAACTTTTGACTCCGAGCTCCGATTTTGATAAAATTGGACTTTCTGGAACGAGCACGACGTCCTCTACGCCACAAAAACTGGATTTCTTATTTTTAATGAGGGTAGATATATTTAAATAAAAGAAACATATTCGGCTCCAGTCAGTTAATGCTCATTCCCGTCAAATGACAGAAAACGCCTGCCAGGCCCAAAAGAGCTGCCCGCACTCAGAAGGCCATAACTTTTGCATTTCTCAACGAAATCGCACAAAATTGGTACCGTTGGAATCGTGGTTCCGAGCCCGATGCACAGAAATCAAGAAATTCCAGATTTGATCAGAAATTGATTGATATTTTTAAGGAAACGTGGCCGGGTTCAGAACAGTGTTTTATTTGGTAGCTGGGAGTGCAATTAAGAGGCATGGTCATCATTCCTTCTCTGCTGCAGCACATGGGATAGTATGGGGAGCCTTTTGCAAGTAATGTATACCCATTCCACTCAATTTAATGCCTCTTACAGGTGGTTGAAGGACAGATTTCGGGATTTCCATTTTCCCTTCTCTTTTCCTTCTCATTTTTTCTATAAATTGGAGTGTTGGGCTCATTGTAAAGGGAGAGAGTTTTTGGGTAACAAAGCTCTGTCAAAATTGCTTTGTGAAGCCAGTGTGTTGCAGGCCCTTGTAGTGGACTCCTTGCATGGTGATCCAGGCCCTTATCTTGTAATAGATTGAACTGTGCATATCATGAAGCAATAAAATATCAGTTTGTGGATATATCTTCCCCTGCTGTGTTTCCTTGCATTCTTCTTGCCCCTTTAATCTTTCTACAAGTATATTGTGTCTATTTATTATGTTCTTGCAGGAATTCATTATCATTGTGTGTGCTTGGAATATTGCTGTGAATGCATTTTGCTGGATTATGGTGAACTGTCATCACCTCTTCTAGTGTGCACTTTGCCTCTGTATTTCACACATTTGGAGATTACTCTCACACCCTCCTTTTCTGGTGTATCACCGCTTTAGTGTAGGATTTCATTTTATGCATTCTCTCTCTCTGGTCCCTTGGAATTTTAGGTTAGAATAGCTAGTTTCTCCTGCATTAGAGTAGATTGTGGCAGGTAGTTTAGGAGTAAGAACCAGCTTTCTCTGGAGGTCTATCTCAAGTAGCAAGTCCCACAACTTGGAGATAGTACCCATGTTATCCAATCACACTGGATGCTTAGAGTGATCAAACTAGAAATCTGATCAACATCCAGGGGTGCTGTGATTCGGTGATAACAGTTTTTTGTACATTATTGAAACATAGATTGTGTCTTTTAACTATTTTTCAAAGTTTATATTTTTTTCTTCCATCGCATATAACAATAAAGAATCATAAAGAATTTGTTTTCTTTTCATTCATTCCTTTCAGCTATAACTCTAATGGTTTTTTTCTCAAAATATAAATTACTAAAATAAAAATTAAAAATCTTAGTTATTGATGATACCATATCTTTTGTTTCCAAATACTTGTGTTCTTAACTATTTTAAATTAAAATTGAACATAAAATTTTTAATGTTTCTCCACCTCATTTCCCACCTCATTTAATGATAAAACAAATAACAAGTTGAAACAAAGGAAGTGGAGAGAAAAAAGCTCCAACCTTTCCACTTCATGATCTCTTTGAGTTGAAACAATGGAGAAATCAACAAAGCCCTTTTCGGTTGAAGAATATGACACATCCCCGACATAGGTGAGAGAATTAGAGTTCATTGGCTCCTTCTCTAGAGGGGACGAGAATCTATCATGATGATCTTTCCTTGAGGGGATTAATGATCCCTTAACCATATCTGATTGACTCTTGATTGTGATATTTACTACAAGAGAGTCCCTCCACCATGATGGTCTTTCCTTGCCTCTGAAATACTCATAATCATCTGAAAGATGGCAACTTTGAAAATACCTATGGCATTCGAAGGATAGACCCTCATAGTCTAACCTCTGCACCCAATTTCTCTCATTGATTTATAGATTAATTTCTACTACAAGAGCTTAGGAGCTGTCAAGATCCACCAAGATTATAGCAAAAGTTGTATGAGTCTTATAATAAGTTTTGTCATCAATTTTCTCAGTGGACCCAAGGGTATCTCCTATAACGGTGAGGCATGCTATACTCCATAGATGTAGTGGTAGCCTTGAAAACCAAATCCAAATAGGAAAAGTATCAAATGAATCTTTAAGAGGGTAAAAATATGGATACCATGGTTTGAACATGAATCCGTGTTCATCCTGAACCCAATAATGGTAAAAAGTTAGATCCCTATCTTCGAGGGTTTCGAAGACAAAATGAAGTAAACTTTAACACATGGGTAGATTTTAATCTTACCCTTAATATTTTCCCTCCATTCCAGTGTTATCTAGTGTTGGAGCTCAGCTAGCTTAGGCCAAAACTTGTGGAATCTACAGATTAGTCGACATTGGGAGAGATTCTCCTCTCCCTTGTGCACCTTTTGCATTAGATCCTCAACAAAATTTAGAATTGGATTCATCTTTGAGGGATTTAGAGGTTTGTCAACAGCTCGAGAGCCGACCATTGCCTATTTAGAAACAACAACGGAGAAGGATTGGGCAACACGTTCAAACCCCTTCCCATTAGCCCCTTGTTTCCCTTAAGTCGCACGCTGCAGAGGGACTTTCCCATGCACGTCACCAGAAAGGGTCGGACCTCCTTTCTCAATCGTGTCCATGTTGGAACCGTGTAGGGGTTAAATGTTGTCCCCTCTGTTTCCATTACAACTTTGAACCAGGGACATCTGAGGTTGTGGGCAACCCACAGCCACCTTACCGCCACCATTTTTCAGCAAAGAGGGGTTGCACTTTCCAGCAAAGGCTAGGCTTATATAAGATACCTATTCATAGTCATCGATCCGCTGAGAATATGTGTGTGTGTCGCCTCTTCTATTTCAGTGACGAGCAAAAGGTTTAGGGCTTGCAATAGTGGGCTTAGAGTTAGGATTACGGCTTGAGATAACCATGTTTTAATATTCAGTGATATTTAGTGATGTGTTTTATAAGTGTAAAATAAAAATAATAATGAGATGAGAAAAAAAATATATAATTTTTTAAAAATGTTCTCCTCTTACACATTTAATAATTTTAAATAGACCATAAAATAAATAAGTTTAAATAACTAAAAAATTTGCTACTGTTTTATAATTCACACAAACACAAGTGGTATCATTCCATTTCACCATTTCATAGACTATAAATAAAATTATAAGTTTAGTAAGCAAACAAAGAATTTAAATGACTAATTTGTTTTAGTTTAAAAAATATAAGGTCCAAAAATTAAAAAAACTAAGATAGATATGAACTATATAATGGCATGCAAGTTTGAGAGAAATGTGACCTGTGACCGAAACTGACTTCTAAAACATAGTTTCATTTACTAATGCATATAAAATACATTAAAAATAGGCTTATCATAAAAAATATATACATATAAATTTAGATTTAAATGAAAAAAAAAAACTCATATTAATAATAACAATAGATAACCAAGACTAACGTTTTTTCGATGAAAAATATCTTATATTATATTAAAAGAATCATTAGATAAAATAATTTCAATAGAAAAGAGGGTGATATGAAAGGACACCCCAAAGCCACGAGCACACTAGGTTGAGCCTAGGTAAAAAACCAAAACAACTTAAGGAACACTTAAAGTAAGCAACTACAGTAGAAAGACCAGAAGAACGGGGGTCATCATCATCTAGAAAACCAGGACCATGAAGGTATTTTCTAGTGTCTAGCACTTCCCAACAAGATCTTGTGGGGTATTCTTGTTCATTTACAACAATACCGAGTGTGGGAGAAATGGAAAGATCCATCAAGGGAAACTTATCTGACAAAGGCAGAGTAAGAGGTGGGCGACTCCACCCATCATGGGTGTGTGGCTTAGGAGCCATAGGAGAGACCCAACCAAGTTGATGAGAAAGTGTAGTGGAGCCCCAACTGAGATAATGATCAGATGGGGGGAGACCAAACCATGATGGTGATATAGAGGAGATTAAATTCTCCATGTTTGACTTCATGGAGACTAGTGAGCATAGATGAAAGAGTGTCGCTCATAACCGCTCTTACGACATCCCCAAGGACAGCCTTTGTGGGGTGAAGAATACCGTTATGGAAAAGGTGGCTCAAAAGAAACATTACAGGGTGAATCCCTCAATGAATTACAAGAGTATTGAGGTGCTCCACTTCAAGAGCTACCTAGTTAGGCTAAACTTGAATTTGTAGAAACACATTGGAGATAGCCATCGATTTATTATACACGCAGAATTATTGTTCAACTTCAGCATTAGGAAATAAACAAATTCTTTTCTTTCCATAACCAAAAAAGAGATTCCCCACTAAAAAAATGACAAATCAGGGAAAACATGTGAGGTAATCTGGGGATGTCTCCTAAAATAATATAATGCCAGGTTAAACACTCTTGTCAGAGGGTGAAAAGAAACAATGTATCCAATTCCAATCTCATTGGGATTTGGGACAATACATAAATATGTGTAATATATTTTCCAATTTCCCACAAAAGGGACATTTGGGATCCAAAACACCCATTTGAACCAGTTGGGTACCAATTGGGAAACCTTGATGTAAAATACAACACAAAAAATGTTTAATTTTAGGCTCAGCATAGGCCTACAGATTTTGTCAAACCTCCTTCTCCAACAAGAACGATATGAATGAATCCCCCATGATTTTTTCAGATTTTCAACCATTGGAAAATGTGGTGAGAGCCAATGATATCCTATACTTCTTGAGTAATTACAAAATGGGGTATCTATGAACCACATCCAGTCTATCCACCAAGGATGGGAAGGACGCACAGAGATCTTATGAATAATATGATTGGGAAATGACCTAATGATTTCAGTGATACTAGCATGATCATGGGGGGCAAGTTTTAATTGATATTTTAGCTCATTCTGAGGACACCAAGATTGGATTTCCTTGTAATAAAGGTCTTCAATGGATCAAATTACACATTTGAAGCACTTGAGTGTAGGAATTCTAGGGACCTCCGAAAGACATTGATCTTAGATTTGAATGACATGTGACCACCACAAGGAATGTTGGTTAAAAGATAGGCCATTACAAAAGCCGTTACCTTTTTATTGATGCCATGATTTGATCTGCTCCAATTCTTTCTAAATACTTTTAAGCACAAAGGTGTTAACAAATTTGATAGGAACTTGGGAAATGAGGAGATTGACAAAACCTAAACCTTTCAAGTCTCAGCCATCATAAGAAGAACCTTCCTTAGTGTTATATCTCATAAGAACTTTCCAAGATTCTTAACCTTCAATGTAAAGGATTTTTCATATCGCACAAAGTTCCCATCTTTATCGCAAAATATCAATAAGACCCATCCCACTAGATTCATGGGAAAGGCAACAGGTCTCCCATGTTACCTTCTCAATTCTTTTGCCATAATAGGCATTGGACCAAATAAAATATTTCAGAAGGTTTTCCAATTTAGGCACTAAAGTTTTAGACAACACCTAATAAGATGAATAAAAAACATGAGTGGATGCAAGGACTTCGGAAAAAATCTAGAATTTTCCCGCTAAAAAAAATAGTTTTGTGATCCAGTATTCCATATTTTTGGCCACCCGTTGAACCACATACTACCCAAGCTTCGTAGGTGATGCTTGGAAGGAAAAACAAATGCCAAATAATTTGAACATCTTAGAAGGGCCTAACATTTTCTGAGGGCGCGAGGAAGAAGGAATATCTGTAATACCGTGTTTTTCTCTAATGAATGGAAGAACCTACGGCCAAAGAGAAAATATCAAGGAAATGCATGTCGTTTTGAATATTATTTTTCTCGTCAATTAAGGTAAGGAAGATTTATCTACAAAGTGACCATTAAGTAATTAGAACCCATGCACAGAAGGGAGTAAAATCCCATGACAAGCCTTTGGGATTTGTCTTGGGAAATAAAATATTGAAATCCTTCCTTCGAGAAAACATAAAGAGCAGGTGATAAAGGAAATCCTTAGATTATGGAATGAAAGAGGTTGAAAGGCTCTGAATTATGACCATTAATGGTGAGTTGGGCTGAGGCACTGACAAAAAGCATTTTGACATATTGAATGAAGATAAGGAAAAAGCCCAAGGATTTAAGCATTGCAATAATAAATGACCATTCTATCCTATCATAATATTTCTCAAGGTCCAATTGAATGAACTTAGCAGATTTATTGGACCTGAGATCCCATTCCATGCTTTCCCAAATATAAATGATATTATGAAGAATATAACGTTCTAAATGAATCAAGTTTTCTCTGGATGAATAATGACATGATGAATATGACATTGCCAAATCACAACGGCCTTAGCAATAATCTTATATGATACATTAACTAAGGTGATAGGCCGTTCATAGGTAATTTATCCAGGGTTTCCTAGTTTGGGAATGATCTTGATTTTCCCGTTATTAATGTGCACATTAAGTAACTGGTTGTAGATTCCTTTAAGATATACTTGATGGCATTATAGAGTAACATTATCCCAAAGAGATTTACATCATTCACATAGGAATCCATCGCACCTAGGAGCCTTATCTTTATCCATTTACATGATGTTGTCGAGAAACTGTGCAGCATGAAAATTGACAATTTCCAAGCATGACAACTATACCCATGTGCCAAAATTTTCATGTTTTATCATTCCTAGGCCCGCCAGGTCAAATTTGTCAATCTAGTTACCCCAAATTTGATGTCAAATTGTTACCCTAGGTGATTTAGGAAATTCAATTTAATCCCCCAATTGATTTTAGGATGTTCTGAAAAAATGCTATCTTCTGGCAGTATTGGGAAGGGATATCAGTAGCCTTCCTAGGACTAGATCAAACCTCCTTAAATGGAGTGGAAGGTCCAAATTCAACATGGAGCTGAATTGAAGACCTTATAAGATCATCCAAATTATTTTGGAAGGTTTGAGGAATTTTTGAAAGAATTGGAGTATTCTAAATGAAAAGTAGGGTTCACAAGCCTAGGCAGTACACAGGCCTAAAACAACTATTCAGCGTCAAAAGAAGATTCTGGGAGATCTGAATGGAATTATGATTTAAACTAAACATCACCAGAAATATAATTCTAACCCCTAAAATATGGTGGAATCCGATTTTCACAACACTTTGGAGCATCAGGTCTCTAGGCAGTTTTCTCAGGCATAGGTGTAGTACCAAATCAAAATAAGATTTTTATGGATCAAATGGATGAATAAAGACATAATATCCATACCATTGGATTTAAAAGGAAATTTACACTTAGGATAATATTAAATTTTACCAATATATTACACCGGGAGCTCAAGTTATCATCGTTCCAAGTTACCCTCTTAGAGACAGTTCAGGACTTAGCCAAATTTTTAGATGACATGTGTCAGCACCAGGATCCTAGAGAGATTTTATGTCCCCGAAGTCCATAAGGTCAGGTACATCAAACTTGGAAAATTTATCCTATCCCTCATGTGACCTTCAGACTTAACAGTTCAGCACCTAGGTGTATTTTTGGAGCTCAAATTCCCTGCCATCGGATCGACAACACGTGTCAGCTCCAAGACCAACATGGAATTTTATGTTCCTCATGTCCCTAAGGTTTGGGATAAAATACATTGAAAAATTTTCCTAGACCCTATGGGGAGTCCTTTGGTCATCCACAAGACCGGATTTCAGCCCCGAGTGCTTCTTGTGCTTTTCTGAGAAAATACCCTACCATCAGATCGAGGACATGTGTCATCCTCTTTCTCACCATGGAATTTTGTATACCTCATGTCGCTGAGGTAAGGGACATAAGACATGAAAAAATTCACCCAGCCCCTCCATGTGTATTTTTTGAAAATTTAAATCTGGCACTTAGCCATTTTCTTCCTCTTATTTCTCCTCCAAAGCTCGTCACCATGTCATGGCTTTGCTCAAGATTATCTAGACACCCATTCCACCATTGATGATCCAAACCAGCTCCTCCATGACCCAAAAATATTATACTTCATGAAAACAGATAAATATAAGAGAAAATTGGATTGAAGAAATGAAGAATAGGAAGAAAATGAAGGTTTCTTTAGAGATAACCGTGAACTCACCCGATCGAGAAATCATCATATCTCATAAGATACAAGTCAGATGGACGTTCTGTCTTCTAACGAATTCCAAAATTTTCAATAAAATCATTACGTAATAAAAAATAGGTCAAAGGGTTCCTAGAATTATTTATTTTAACAAAATCCTCACTTCGTGCACTTACACACATTCGTGGGATTTCCCATCATTCTTGAAATGGGAATGAGCTAAGAACTTGAACATGAGCTCAAAATGATAAAACTATCATAATGGAGTTTTTTTCATTGTTAATGGAGAAAAAAAGCATATCTGCAAATTTCAAGCTCCATTAATGGCCACCATGGTAGCTCTATGCTCAAAGCCACTACTAGGTTAAAAATTCAAAATTTATTTCCAATCATTCTAGCAGGAGAAATCAAGTAACATTTGGGGGACATGACCATGATGATGAGACAAATCCAGAAAAATATACTTCATCACAAATTGAGCACCAGAAACCCACTTTCCAAAAATAATAATCTTTCCTACATATGTTTTCTATTTCAGGTAAGTCTTCATCAAAAATGACTATGGAAAAGGCAGTATGCACTGAAGATTTCCAAGAAGCTAGAAGGATTATCCAAAGCATAAAACAATGAAAATGACCACTTAATAAGAATATTAAGTCCCTTGTATGGGTGCTTACTAAAAATAGTAAGTCACCCCAAGAAGTGGTCAAAGGAAAGGCAGTGTGCATAGGATAGAATGAAGATTTTCATCACATCAAGATGATCAAGAACAATTAATGATCACCTCTTACTAAAAATAGTAAGTTTCACATTTGGAAATTTACTAAAAATAGTAAGTTAGACTCAAAGAGTAGTTCCGACACAATAGGACATTCAGAACATTGTCGCATCAGATATTTCAATCACCGAGCATCATTGGACTTGATCAAGGGAAACATCTCCTCTTCTTCTTCTCTCTATTTTTCTCTCTCCTCTTCCCCCCAACTTTCTCTCACTTTCCAGTATTCTAATTTCACATTGAGGTTGCACTTTTCCATATGTCCTAATGTTCCTAATGTAATAAGTCACCATTATGTTATAAAAAGGGACTTAATATTCTCCTAGGAAGCCAAAAAGTTTTTAGTTGAACAAGGACGTATGAAAATCCATTGGGGGGTAGACGATAAGTCACCTCTCATTCCATAAATTGTAACATCATTCCAATTTCAAAGGGTGGGTGATTGATATTGTAAACTCAAGATTGCATTATACGTAGAGATAGTAAATGAGATATCGATTTTCTTCTACTCTCAAATTTCTTCATTCCCACACTGTCTATTTTTTTTTTTAAAACAATATATACAAGAATAAGGAGTTTCTATCTTTCTTTGACCAAGGGGTTTCTTGATACTTTGTGATCAATAAATTCTATTTGGTCTTGTTTTTATTTGTAGAGTTGTTTATTCTCATGAATGCATGTGTTGAAATTTCTGACTAGTGTGTGTAGGAATCTGATTTCCTACCTACAACATTATTTCTCCTACCTCTTTTCTCACTCCGCTTTCCTACTCTTTAGACAAAGCATTCCCTAGCAAGACATTGCTAGCTTTTTTGTAGGGTTAGTAGAGTGCACCAATTGGATCCTTGGTCGAAAGGCAACCATAAAAATCCACATTTTCTCATGCATGCATATATGGTAGTTACACCAATTAAGTAGAGGGAATTAGATTCCCAAAGAGTTGACAAGAGATCCACAAGTTTTTCCACCCAAAAAAGTTTCTCACCAACACATGGCCACTTCAGGAAGGTCATTAAGGGTAAGGATGCGTTCACAAGATACCTTCTAATATAGTTTGAGCTTGCAAAGCATGACAACGAGAAATTATTCAAGAACCACCTATCGCTCATTTGAGGGAACTTGAGATTGAAAAAAAAATTATACGGGTTGAAAAAGGCCTTTAACATAACACGGGGCTCCCTAACTCGACTTCTAGCATCATGAATGGACCGTATTTTCTAAGAAGGTTTCTTGGATTAGAAAGATAGGAAATATTATTTGGACACACGATACCCCACTTTAATTTGGTGTAGAGGAGAACAAGTTTGAGTTCATTGAGCATTGTAGTTGTCTGTAATATGAATTTTTTGATGAAGCTCTACCACTTGGATCTAAAAAATTTCTAAAAAAGGATTTTATTTAACTTCGACCATCACATGAATTTTAGTAGAGAATAATCATGACTAGCTCTAAACTATAGATTCAAAGGAATTTGGTCATCCTATTCAGAGCATCCTCCCACAACTGGGTCTAGCTTACACACATAGGAGGATGATAGTTCTTGCAATGACGTGTTAAAGGAAATAAATTCCACACTCCTTTGATTTGGGTGATGGTGGGCCCATGTTCCATCAAGGAAGTATTGAGAAAAATTTGAATTTTATGACAAAATGGTCACCTATCTTACCAAGTGATATGAAATATTATGGGGTATTGGTCTGAGAGGACCAAGTCAGACATTAATTCCATAGGTAAAGAATAAATGTTGTCAAAATAAATAAAAAATATTGAGATGACAACATATATTTGTCTATTCATTTGATAACTCAATCCAATCCTCCTTGGTGATTAGACGAAGAGAACCAAGATTTAAAGGTGGGGGTATGAGAGGCATTAGGGTCATAAAACAAAAATTTATTGCACATATATAATAACACCTCCCTTTCACTTTTTCTCAATAAGATAGAAATGTGCCCACACTTGTGTGTGGGAAACTCCACTATATTAAAATCACCATCTATAAAAAAATATTCATAAGGAATTTCATTGGCTATCAAACACAAAAGATCATCTTTCAGTTGGATCATTAAAGGCATAGATTTTAATAATGCAAAAAAGATGGCTATCAATATTAAATAGGACCCATATGGAAAAATTACTGTGGTCGACACCATAATCGATAAAATAAGGTCCATAATTTAGGAGAAAAAATAGATATTAAATTGTGACACCCCCATCATAATTACTGCAGATATGCTTGAATTTAAGGCTAGATGGATTTACAAACCATCTCTAACGGAAAACATGTAACTTTGACTTCGTGAAAACACAAAAATTCTAAACTGAAATTTTTTTACCAGCATCTCTAACAATATACTTACATTTGTAGTTTGTGAGGCCCCACGGATTTCATGCTATGAAATTCATGGAAACTTGTGGTCAATGACCACACGGTCTGCATCAAAGCCATCCAAAGCATCAAACTAATTCTGTAGAAATTTAGCTTTATTACTTTTCAATAAATCCTCCAGCGGAATTTTCCTTTTCCCGACTTATAGTATGTTATATTCCTCCTATGTATAATGCACACTATGAGTATAACTCTAATAGATGGAGTGGCGAGGAGGAATTCAGGCACTTTTGAATGGGACCTATGAACTAATTTTTAAAGGAAATTGAGAATGTCGAAGGGTCAAGGAAGTGCGCATGGAATTTTTTCGGTACATGATAACCAAGGCCTTCTTAGGTGTGCTAGAGAATTTAGGTTAGGGGAAAATTGAGTTGTCAGAAACCACTGACTCCTTAAGATGTTTCCCATGGGATTTTTCCTTAACAACTGGCTCACTCGAACCATTTGAGGTAGGGACCTTGGTTTTAGATGACTTGTTCTTAATTGTTTTCTGTCCAACCTTTTTGTACCCCTCCTCCTGAGGGGATTTGGTCACTTTAGATGCCACCTTGGGGACTGGGTAGTTGCGTGGGATATAGAGGAGACATTCCTTGATCTTATCATTAGTTTCCTTACACCGGAAGTAAGTGCTAGGGAGGTTTATGTATAAGATACGTTATGAGTATTCTTCATCTCCCATTTGAATATTTATGAACTCTTTTAGTTCTTGAGGGAGGAAAATTCTACACAAACATGCTCCGGTGGCTGATCGTTATAGAATCATTGAGTTTCCATATAGACCACCCACCTTACAGAAGAAGTTATTTGATGAAAAAGTTTTACAACAAGGTAACGAGTGGCCATGAAATTCTACGTAAATCGACACTTTGAGGTCCACATAGTTGGATATGAAAAAATATTTGGTCCATGGAGAAAGTACCAAAATAAAGTTTTGAGTCTACCAAGTCCTCGAATTGGTCAGAATGGTTGGGGCCATGTGGCAGGCCTTAAAAGATGAAAAGGAAAAATATGTTGGTCATATACTAAATGCTCTCAAACTAGATGTTGTGGGCATCTCAGGCCGAGTTAACCCATAATTTTATCATAATTTCATAGGGGATACAACCCAAAAAATATATAATAAGAAAATACTGCTCTAACCAATGGCATAAAGCACTAAACTCAAGAGTAGTTAAAAAAAAAAGGGGGAGATTAATTACCTTGTGGAAGACCTTCGGGATAAACTTGTGGGAACATTTTAGTGGTGGTACCATTGTTTGAAACTCCACAAGCTCCATTTAATATTTTAACAAACAAGATAGAAGTGAAAGATGTTGTTATATAGGTTCATCCAAAGGGCGATAAACCCTAAAAAATCGATAGAAAAACTATCCCACAATTCCCAAAGACGTTGTGGTATGACATGTATCCGAAGGAAACCCTAAAAACTCCAACTCCAATTTTTAATCTTCACAACCAACGATAACCATTGTTTATATTGTATCACAAATTCAAAATTAGTTTGGGAAGGAAAAATATAAAAGTTCAACACTAAAACTTTGAGTTTTGATTTAAAACTTTTGATCATTTTAAGATTTGAAAATGAATAGAACCGTGTTTCTTTAAGATGATTTTTTTGGGTGACCATGAAAATTTTTACACAACTTGTGTTACTTTTTCTCAAATACACAATCAATTAAATAAAAATTACAGATATTACTAGTTTAACAACTATGATTTGCATAAAAGAATTCTTATCCTTTTCTTGAGTTGAATGCTTTCATACAAAGAGTTCCTTCTATTTCCTTATCCAAATGTGTAGTAGTGATCCATTCATTTCAAAGAAAAAAATTAATTTTCTTTGACCCCTCCCTAAATGAACTCTTATTACTTGTACTAAATTCCCTCTCAGCTACCAAACAATTACAAGCCACATATATTGTTTTTGTGTTTTCTACCCTTTAGCCTCCTGTTAAAAAGACAAAAAATTGTTAGAAAAATTATGGAAGTTTAATTTTTTCTTCCTCATATTATTAGGAAAAATAAATAGCTTAATTTAATGCATGCTTTAGTTGTTTACATTTATTATAGTCCACTTTATTTATAATTTTACAGAAAAAATATTTTAAAAATAAAAGAAACTTTGTTTATAGATTCCCTCTACTTTAGAGTTGTGGTTTATATTTAGAAGAAATCTTTCCATAAACAAATTCTAATGGGATAAAGTTGTGGCAGATAAATAAATATATATGCATAGAAATTCTCATTTGAGATTGGAATAATCTTTTTTATTTGCAATATTTCTTATTTTATTTATGTTGTTAGCAATTTTATTTGCATAATTTATACAAATTAGTATTAAAGAGTTGTTTCTAAATAGGTTTCTAAATGGGCAACAAGTTATGGCTTTTACATCCCATATGCATACATCGCAATTTATAGAAAATAATTATAGGTATTGGTCATTAACCATTATGGCACTAGTTATATCTCAGGATGTGTAAAACATCGTGGTGAATGGATACACAAATCCCGAAATTTTACCATCATATAATGAACTCTCGGAGATAATGATAAATAATTTTAAGGAATTGAGAAAGAATGATAGAAAATATATTTTCTATATTCATCAAGCCATACATGAAAGCATCCTACCAAGAGTGCCAACAACCAGCAAAGAACAAATAACATGGGACATTGAGAGGCTAAAATAGAGGAGAGAGAATAGATATTGATATCTCTTCTTATTTTATATTATTATCAGAAGCATGACACATATTTATAGGTATATTGAGTAAATAATATTCCCCTAAATGGATGGAGAATATATAAACAAGAAGGAGAGAATAATGGAACAGATAGAAAATATATTAATAATAAAAATAACGTACGTAGACTATTCTAAACATTCCCCCCTTATTGCATTATTATTGCAAATGTAACCCCGAAAAAGTTAAAATTTCACTTTTCTGAAGGATTTGGTTAGAAGATCAGCTACTTGTGCTTATGTAGGAGAATACTAGAGCTGAATGTGATGGTTCAAGATGTGTTCTCGAATGAAATGACATTCAATCTCAATATGCTTTATTTGTTCATGAAATACTAGATTCAACACGAGCTTCAACACACTTTGATTATCACAATAGAGAATAGGTGATTATTTTTCAAGAAATTCTAGGTCATAAAAAATAAGATATAGCCGTATCACTTCACACATAGCTCCTTGTGCGCAGTGATATTATATCTCTATGGATGAGATAGAAACAACATTTTTCTTCTTGCTTATCAATGAGATAGGTCTAGATCCTAGATGAAATATGTATCCTGTAGTTGACTTCCTGTCATCAACATATCCGGTGTGGTCTGATTTGACATATCCCTATAAGAAGAATTGATCATTCTTATTATATTATAGACCATAATCAACTGTACCTCAGACATACCTCCAAACATGCTTCTCTACATTCCAGTGACATTTCTTTGGTTCCTACATGAATCTGAAAAGATAGCTAACAAAAAAGCATAAATCTAGTCTAATATATGTCAAGTAGATGAGTCCTCCGACAAATTTCCTATGGACAGTAGAATCTACTTAAGGTGAATCATGGAATTTTCAAAGTTGTAAGACTTTCTCCATGGGAGTGGATATAGGTTTACAATAAGACATTATGTACTTTTCTAGAAGTGTCTTGGCGTTATTTATCTAGGAGACAAAAATGAGATGCTCCTTTTGCCATATTTCCAAGCCAAGATAGTAATGGAGTAGATCTAACTCTTTCATGTTGAAGGTTCTTTTGAGATCATTCTTCACAATATCAACCTAATCTTCTGAACTTCCAGTGCTCACAAGATCATCTACAAACACAACAAGAATGACAATTTCTTTTCCTATCTTCTTTATTTACAAATTTGAATATGAGGGGCTACGAGTGAAGCCATGCTCCAAAATTTGATCATGGATCTTGATATACCATGCCCTTGGAGCTTACATTTCAGTCCATATAGTGATTTGATGAGACGACATACCTTCTTAAGATGCTCTTTGTCAACAAATCCTTCAGGTTGGGTCACGTACACTTCTTATTTCAGATCACCATTGAGGAAAGCACTCTTGACATCTATCTACTGAAGTCTCCATCCTTTACATGCTGCCAGTGTGCAAACAACACTAATGGTATTAATCTACGCAGTGGGTGCAAAGATGTCTTTATAGTCGACGCTCTATTTCTGAGCATATCCTTTTACTAAAATTGATGTTTTAAGTTTGTTGTCGGTGGATCTTTTTGCCTTATATTTTGTGTTGAAAACCCATTTGTAGCATATGGGTTTCTTTCCTATAGGCATATGGACAAGTTCCCATGTCCTAATTTTTCACGAGTGAGTCATATTCTATATCCATGGATTCCTTCCACTAAGTTTGATTGATTGCTTCACAAGCATTATCAGGCTTAGAGCTATTAATTCATGAACTCATGAGTGCAAAGTTTACCTCATTTATTATTTCACTCCTTATTTTGACTTTGGATGATGTATCTGGGAGTTATTGCAAATGTCAATCCTTGATGGTGCTTTGTACCCACTTAGGATAAGAACTTGGTTGCTTTTGATAGGAACTATGTCATTGTCGTGTGGATTTATGTGGATTCACATTCTCCAGTTCTCCAAGGTCAACAAATATCTCTCCTTGCAGCATTATCTGATTCAGAGACTAGTCGGTTATAGGTGGTTGGAACTGGATCTTCTGTTGATACTGATGAGTCAAAGGATGACTCATCACAAACCACATCCCAACTCTCATATATTTTCTTTATCTTAGGATCCATGAGATGATATGCCTTCGAGGTAGTGCTGTAGCCAAGTAGGATGCATAGAAGTTTCTTTGGCTCAAAGTTCTTTCTCTTCTGAGCTAGGACATGCATTTATGTTTTGAAACTAAATACTTTCAAATGAGAAATTGATGGATTTCTACCACTCCATACCTCTTGTGGCATTTTATTTTCTAGAATTATTTTTCAGTGCCCTATTGAGAAGCTATACAACTATCTATACTACTTCAGCCCAATAGCATTCCTTTAGCTTAGTTGTTCTTAGCATGAAATGAGTCATCTCCATCACTATACGATTGCGACACTCAATAATGTTGTTTTGTTGGGGTGTGTAGGGAGCATTCAGGTTCTCAATAATGCCTTGTTGGTTAAGGAAGGCCAAGAAATTATTTGATGTGAATTCCCCCCATCGATTTGAGTGAAGTAGAAAAAGTGGTTGTCTGGTCTCTTTCACAACATGAAGATAGAAATTATAGAAATGTTAAAGAGCCTCACTTTTCTTCTTCAGGAAAAACACCCACATCTTACAAGATTGGTCATCCAAAAATAGTTGGAAGTACTTGTATCCTAAAAATGAAGTAGACAACATGAAATTGAGATTGGTATGAACTACCTCCAGGTGCTTCTTGGCATGGAAGGTGCTCACCTAAAATGGATCTCTTTATTGTTTTCCTACAAGATAGTCAAGAAAAAGAGGCAATGTATGGACAATTTGGGTAGTCCATGAACTATTGCTATTAAACTCATATGATATAATCAACTAGCTGACAAGTGTCCATATCTAAAATGCCAGAGTGTAGTAGATCGTACTTTTGATGAAGATAAAGCTATTACAGAATATGAAATAATATCTAAAGAAAATAACTTATCTTTTATAAATTATCTAGCAATAATATTACCTTTTCACGAAATCAAACATGATTTGATATCATTTTTGATAAGAAATTATAGCTTCAGGTTATGATTCAATAGCTGAGTTACTGAAAGGAGGTTGCTAGTCAATCCAAGAACACATAGTACCTTTGTAACTGTAGATTTTTGTGGTCCCAAAGGAACGGTGATTCTTCTCGTTCCTTCTATAACATACTCTTTTTCATCCGCTATCTGAAATCAATCACCAGTGGGTTGTTCATCTAGTGAATCAAATAGCTATTTGTCACCTAACATGTGCTTACTTGCACCAAAGTATATCAACCATACTCTCTTTATGGGTTGTGAAGTCTGAGAGATGAGTATAGGGTTCTTACCACAATGGGCTACTTCTGATGTCTCCTCACCCGATTCATTATCTTGTTGGGTTGCAAGATGTCCCTTGTGCTTTCTCCAGCAGAGATGTAGTTTGGAAATCATTTTGCCATGATGTGCTTGTTTGACTTGAAGACCCTTGTTTCAAACTATTGTAGCAACAATGATCAGTGTCATGAGAGTTGGTTCTACAAATGTGACACCACCTCTTTGACTTTGATCCTTCTTTTGTTTTTTTGGTTGTGCTTGATTTAGCTTCTCTAGGGGACCCTTCCGATTCTTCTAACCACTATATGGATTTGATAACATGGCTTTATCTAGAGAATCCTCTTGGGATGAATTGTTGGCCTCTTCCTGTTACAGCAAATTCACAAATTCTTCAAACGCAAATATTTTTTTAGATACATTTGATTTCATAACGAACACTCGAAATTGAGAAGGGAATGCTCTCAAGGTGATCAATATGAGAATTTTCTCATCCACCATTTCAATGAGTGCTAATAACTCTGATCGCAGCTCAACCACATTATGTAAGAACTCCTCAACTTTCTCATCTGACCCCATAGAGAGGGTACGTAGCTTTGACTTAAGATGGAGGATCTTAGTGTAATTGTTGGCTTCATAAATTGTTTCCAGCTTTTCCTAGGCCTCCATTGGTTTCTTCACATTCTGAAAAAGTGTTTGCACATCGTTGTTGGTACTGAGCATTATCAACATCAAGGATTTGACACTATCCATCTCATACTTTATTAATTCATTAGGGGTTGTGGGAGAAACCACAGAACCTTCAAAAATTCCACATAATCCTTCAAGCTGAATGATTATCCTCATTTTTTTTTTCTAGGGCACAAAATTGGGACCTTTAAGTAACTAAGCATCAGAAAGAAGCAACTTTAGAGCAAAAAATTTTTTATTAAAAAAAAAAAAAAAAACTTCTTTATTTATTTATTTCAAGATAGATTACAAATTTTACTCATTGATGTGAAGTACTAGCTCATATATGCTTCTAATACTCATATGCTGAGAGACAATGATGCTTTATGGGGAACTCTTCTTCATCTTCATAGGCGACATCATACGTGTCTTCTAATTCTTGTCAAACTCACTTTTCTTGGCATCTAACGTCGAAAAGGAAATATTCCAAGAGTCATTTGCAAACCACTTCGTCAAAGAAAAGATTGTTGATGTTTCGAATCTTGTTGAGAAAGGAAAATTAAAACCTAGATCTCTCAGGAGCTATTGGATGGTGTTCTATGACTTTTGAGTTGATGTTACAACTTTCGGCAAACTCGATTGTGTTAGTAACGCTCATCATTCGACATTGGGTATTAAAGAGATGCTTCGATGTCATGGTAGAGGCTTCTTTGCTAGGCAGTATATGTCCCCTTGTTTTTAATTATTTGTGACTTTCAGGATGCACGAATTTAAATTTTCCTCTTCTCGTGCCACTTTAAATTTTCACGTAGGTGATACTGGAAACATTTCCACGCACGTTGAATTTTACTTTACCTAGTAAGGAATCGATTACACGTAAGAAATAATTGTCCTCACGTAAATATAAAATGGAGATCTTACAGGAAAGAATTGTTTGTTCCTAATCGACGTGCTCTGCAAGAATAACACATCCAATTAGTGAAAGACACCTCACCAAACACTCCCAGGCATCAATTGGACTCCACCTCAATACTTCACCTTAGATGTTGTTGGCATAGTTCTTCCCATGCAATATAAGTTAGAATTTTCATGTAGAACGTTATTTTCTTCCCCCAGACTTTGCTTTTGGCTTTATATGGAAATGGAAGGGAATTATGATGGATCCATGTTTCAATGTTCCACGCCACTTCACATAGGTTTTATACCTCTCCACGTAGATGAAATATTGAATAATTTATAGGCAGCTCCAACACTTTGTTGAAGACTACGCAACTTCCACACACCAGTAATTTCAAGCCTTCACGCAAGTCACTGGAATTATTTTTCTCCCACGAGATTTTTCCACACATCAAAACTTTTTCACTCTATACGAGAAGAATATACCTTTCCACAAGAATCCTCCTATCTTTTCATGTAGCTTTTAAGACTTTCACTTACTTCCACGTGGGCCAATTGTTGGTCGCTGGTGTATTTCCTCCACACAATAGCAAATTTCTTGCACCATGTATTTAGTTGTTGAATGTCTCCAATATTGTGGTAGATGATAGGAACAATGAAATAAATACACTCTTGACATTACCCATGCTTCTAGTCTCTCCACATAGGTCACTCCATGTAGCAAAAGAGAAATAACTCCACGCAAGTTTTCAATAAAAACGGTAGCAGGGAATATCTTCTCCTTTTAAACACACATACACACATGTCAGAGTCTTTGATAGATCTGATACAATATTGAGAGGATGAAATAGATGAGAGATAATATATATTGATATCTCTTATTATTTTAGATTATTATCAGAAGCACAACACATATTTATAGGTATATTGAGTAAATAGTATTCCCCTGAATGGATGGAGAAGATACAAACAAGAAGGATAGAATAATGGAATAGATAGAAACTAGGATAATAATAAAATAATGTACGTAGACTATGCTAACAGACATTCTCCAAGTTGCGTATCAAGGTAAGGAGAAAGAAAAAACTGCAAAACTACAATTAATTTGAACAAATTTTTAAAATATCTCAATGCAAGATTTATATTTTGTATAATCATTCTTTACTTATGTAGTTGGTTTATTCAATCAAATGAAATCCCATAGTGAAAATATTGTAGACAAAAGGATTATTGGAAATTTTCTCAGAAGTTCTTCAGTAAAATTTTATCCTTTAGTAGTTGTTATTAGATAAAGTAAAGATCTAAGATAGTTTTCAAATGATGAGTTACATGCATCACTAATAAATCATGAATAGAGGTAAAATAGATCACATGGTGTTGGAGATCAAGATTTTTCATCATAGGTATCAAGAATTCATAGAAGAGGAAGAT
This sequence comes from Taxus chinensis, assembly GCA_019776745.2. Lineage (NCBI taxonomy): Eukaryota > Viridiplantae > Streptophyta > Pinopsida > Cupressales > Taxaceae > Taxus > Taxus chinensis. Next base: position 130,301,715 of record CM034153.1, on the reverse strand, counting down.
GAAGCTTCAGCCCTAGAGATAGAGGAAGAAGTTCAACTAGAGGACTTAACAAAGGTCCATAAAATCAATTGGATGGGAACATAGTCAACAGTACAATCATAATCAATTTTATGGTCAGATTCATGATAAGTTGCATGTGTAGTTTCACTATTGTAGGAGATATGTGCACTATCATTATGATTGTAGAACAATATAGTATGATTAGAACATGTAGAATTAAAAATTAGGTTGGGTGCTCTAATCCAATCTCTATATTTATAGCATGCACAAACATTACCATAGAAAAATGTTATTTATTGCCTACAAAATGTAATCTATCACAAGAGATTCCTTGCCATGTATGGTCTTTGGATTCTTGTTGGAATAATCAAATGTCAGGAACTTTAGATTTATTTTCCAATTTCGATGAGTCAATAAACACTGATGTTGACCTTTGGAATAATAATAATATGTTGACAAAAGGAAAAGTAATAATCAACATTCTGCATAAAAAGGGGGAGAAAAATATTATGCATGATGTTTATTATGTTGCAAGTTTGAAGCACAATCTTATGAGCATACATCGATTAGTACAAAAGGGATACAAAGTTTACATTGAAGACAATGAATGTCTAATTGTGGATAAAAATAAAAGTACTCAATTGATTGCTAAAGTGAAAATGAAAAGTAATATAATGTTTACTTTGAAGATTATACCAGCCACATCTAGAGCTTATACTAAAAATTAGTTTAGAGCTAAAGAAATTGAATCAACTTATCTGTCAGTTGTGAAAGATGAATTGTTGGTATGACATCTCATGTTTGGTCATTTAAATTTTTGTGGTTTTTTCAGACCCTAAAATTTTCAACCCAAAATCAAACAATTTTTTTTAAAAATTTATTTATTTAACAAATTTATGATCTTCACTATTATTATTCTTATAATAATTTTTTAATATAAAAACTCAAACGGTTAGTTTCCTTTTTCTCTTTCTTTTTAATTTTATATTATCGTTTTAAAAAAGGAATTATAAACCAAGTCATATAAATATAACATTTACAAATTATATGTATGTAGAATACTATTTATTGAATTTTCTTTTTTTGAATACTTCATATTTCATAATAAAACAATTATCCACTATTAAGTTATAGTATTATAATATAACCTATAGTATTTATTAATATATGTATTAATAAATATGTACTTATAAATAGCATGTAACATCCACAATTTTCTCCTCTCAAAACAAAGAGAACTAATAAATTAAAAGTCAAGGTTACGGTAATAATTTTTTATTTATTTTTGTTTACAAGTGTTAGTAGGGTTAGGCATTTTCTCAGTTAATAAATTTTTCTGTTAGAGACTTTCAACACAGGGTTGTCAACAAAAGAATTAAATCACTTATTAAATATTATAATTTAATTCCTAATCTAAATTTACATCTAAAAGCATATATTAAGTCCTATTGGTTAAATTAGTTATCAAGCACCGAGGTTACCTTATTTTCTAACTCATGGTTTAATTTTTTTAACCTAGCCATTAAGTGGCCCCATTCACCACATTAGCCATTTTATTTATTTATATTTAAAAGTTACATTTGCACAAAATTCCTTCCCACTTAAGTGAGGTAGGGTTTAATTTGGGCCATAGGATTGAATAAATCCTAGCCCTCAGATTTAGGTTGCCCTAAATTTCTTTATGGTTCTCTTTTAATTCCAATTTTCCTCAAACAACCTCATTTGTTATTTTCCTATTTGCAAGTTTTGGAACAGAAGGAGAAGGAGAAAAACCCATGAGAACAAGTGGAGGCACCATGGAAATATTTCTCTTGATAATGGCTATAGAGACTTTCCATAGAAGTTTCGCCATTTACTAAATGTAGAGAACTATCTTCAGATCTATTTTGTTATTTAAGAAAAAAAATCATTTACTTGTTTTGAGTTCAACTATTTTTTTTTTTTTTTTTTTTTTTAGGGAAACCCCATTTATTTAAATCTAAAGAGTTTTACACATTTGGGTGCCAAAAGGGCGAATGGAACTAGAAATGTTAAATTTAGTTGTTTCCTAGTTTGGTGGAAAGTTTCATGTTATTTCATTTTTGAACATAGATTTTACTAATTCCCAAAAACTTGATTGTTCACATACGAAAAATTTATTTTTCCAATTCGATGATTCAGTAAACCTGATGTGACCCCTTTGGAATAATAATACAGATGTCGACAACAGGAAATTAATAAATCAACTTCTGCATAAAAAGGGGGAGAAAAATATATGCATGATGTTTATTATGTTGCAAGTTTGAAGCACAATCTTATGAGCATACATCGATTAGTACAAAAGGTATACAAAGTTTACATTGAAGACAATGAATGTCTAATTGTGGATAAAAATAAAAGTACTGAATTGATTGCTAAAGTGAAAATGAAAAAGTAATATAATGTTTACTTTGAAGATTATACCAGCCACATCTAGAGCTTATACTAAAAATTAGTTTAGAGCCAAAGAAATTGAATCAACTTATCTGTCAGTTGTGAAAGATGAATCGTTGGTATGACATCTCATGTTTGGTCATTTAAATTTTTGTGGTTTTTTTAGACCCTAAAATTTTCAACCCAAAATCAAACAATTTTTTTTTTAAATTTATTTATTTAACAAATTTATGATCTTCACTATTATTATTCTTATAATAATTTTTTAATATAAAAACTCAAACGGTTAGTTTCCTTTTTCTCTTTCTTTTTAATTTTATATTATCGTTTTAAAAAAAAGGAATTATAAACCAAGTCATATAAATATAACATTAATAAATTATATGTATGTAGAATACTATTTATTGAAATATTTTTTTTTAAATACTTCATATTTCATAATAAAACAATTATCCACTATTAAGTTATAGTATTATAATATAACCTGTAGTATATATTAATATATGTATTAATAAATATATACTTATAAATAGCATGTAACATCCATAATTTTCTCCTCTCAAAACAAACAGAACTAATAAATTAATAGTCAAGGTTATGGTAATAATTTTTTATTTATTTTTGTTTACAAGTGTTAGTAGGGTTAGGCATTTTCTCAGTTAATAAATTTTTCTATTAGAGACTTTCAACACAGGGTTGTCAACAAAAGAATTAAATCAATAATTAAATATTATAATTTAATTCCTAACCTAAATTTACATCTAAAAGCATCTATTAAGTCCTATTGGTTAAATTAGTTATCAAGCACCGAGGTTACCTTATTTTCTAACTCATGGTCTAATTTTTTTAACCTAGCCATTAAGTGGCCCCATTCACCACATTAGCCATATTATTTATTTTTATTTAAAACTTACATTTGCACAAAATGCCTTCCCACTTAAGTGAGGTAGGGTTTAATTTGGGCCGTAGGATTGAATAAATCCTAGCCCTCAGATTTAGGTTGCCCTAAATTTCTTTATGGTTCTCTTTTAATTCAATTTTTCCTCAAACAACCTCATTTGTTATTTTCCTATTTGCAAGTTTTGGAACAGAAGGAGAAGGAGAAAAACCCATGAGAACAAGTGGAGCCACCATGGAAATATTTCTCTTGATAATGGTTTTAGAGAATTTCCATAGAATGTTTCCCATTTACTAAATGTAGAGATACTATCTTAGATCTATTTTGTTATTTAAGAAAATCATTTACTTGTTTTGAGTTCAACTATTGGGGAAACCCCATTTATTTTAAATCTAAGAGTTTTACACATTTGGGTGCCAAAAGGGGATTGGAAGGCTAGAAATGTTAAATTTAGTTGTTTCCTAGTTGGTGGAAAGTTTGTTATTTCATTTTTGAACATAGATTTTACTAAATTCTAAAACTTGGATTTTCACATACGAAAAATTTATTTTTCAATAAAAAATTTCCTAGACCACCACCCTACGTAGTTTGGAATTCCAGTGACCACTTCCCTACCTGGGGGGTGGTTCATTGACCACCACTTTGTGTTGGGTGGTGGTTATGGAAACCAAAAATAGAACCTTTAACAATACATTATTTTCACTATTTTTCTTTTTGAGTTTATTTTTAGTGCAATATTAATTTTAATGAAGATGTTTTCCATTCATTGGTGGGTTTCTTGATTGATATTATAACTTTTTTTTAATTCCAAAACAAAAGATGAACTCAATCTCTATCTTTTCGTTTTTGCAATAAAATGTAAAAATATTGAGTATAACATTACTACAATTTAATCTATTTCATATATTCCATTTTTCTAATAAAACCAAAAGAATTCAGCACACTTCCTTTTTATTACATCTTTTCTCTTTTCCAAATATACATGTATGTATGTATGTATGTATGTATGTATGTATGTATGTATGTATGTATGTATGTATGTATGTCTATATATATATATATATATATATATATATATATATATATATATATATATATATATATATATATATATATATAACTTATGTTTTAGGAGAGTTTCATTTCAAGACACTAAACAACTTATGTTTTCCTTTCACTATAACACTAAATTGCAACTTATAGAAAATATAAATTTTCAAAATCATTATTTTACAATGCAAGATTTTAAATCCATTTCTTTCACTAAGAATAATCCTTTCCAATAAGGTAATTAACTAAATATATCTCTATTTTTACTAACTCATTTCAATCATGGAATAAAATAAATATTACAACTTTCCTTCAAGCATAAAATGTTACAAACTCCAACTCAAAGTTGGAATAATAATATGATCAATAGAACATATAGATTTCAACAACTCCAAACACAAGTCTTCTTGTTTGTCTTCTCCAAACTTGTAGATTCAATCTTGTTTTTACCAATCTTTCACAAACTTGGATCACAAAATAAAGGAAGCAGGAATAGATGACACTCTCCACCAAACCTTTAACTCAATAAACGGAGAATCCATCCCCTTATTTTCCTCTAACATCCAACCAAAGAGCAATGAGTGATCCTGAGAAAAATTTGATAAATTATTTACAACAATGGATTCCACAAAAAAAAAATCAATCCAAGGCATTCAACACAGTTACATGGACACACTCAATAAGTTTAAAACTTTCTAAAACAACACAATAGGCTTGAAATCAAATTAAAAATTAGAAATAACTATGGGAACCAGCTACTTTTTCCTACCAAGTGAAGTGGGAGTTTTACCATAAACCTCTATGTAAACAATACATAACCAAAACAAACTTATCTCTCCCTTGTAAGTATGCAACAAAATGATCATGCATTTCCTTTTCACTCCCCATAGGTGAAAGTCTCAATCACACTCCCTCTAAAATACATGCCTCACATATCCCTTTTCCCTCCCCAATTGTCCCATAAATACATTTACACACACCCAACTCAAGGAAACTACCTAAACACACAAAAAAAACCACATTCACAACACTCATACAACTTTAACAAGCATAATTTTTCACATCTACAAATATAATAAGAAAAAAAAGAAAGGTGAAGAGCTTAATTCTCCATTAAGCTTCCAAGATAACTTCAATCTAATTTTTTTTGACACCTCCAAGCCAAGAACACTCTAATAGCTACTCCAACAAGCTCCCAAATCCAAAACTGTAGAAGAAATAAAACTGAAAAAGTAACCTGAATTCGTCCAAATTCCATCAATAAATAGAAATGGAATGTGAGGATCATGAGGTGGCTCCATTTATAATATCACTTAATCATTCCTCCATTCTCACACAAAATTCAGAAAACCATTCCCAAGACAATAAATGAACATGTAAAAGTATGCATTGTTAGTGTAGGTTATTATTCATCCTTTTATTTATTTATCAGGATAATTCTTACACTTGTGTTAGCCCTACACTGATTGGGTTAGCTTGCTTAGGTGTACTAGTTGTGTGGAGTTAGCTTACTAGTTGTGTTGAGTTAGCTTCTCAGCTATCTCGAGTTAGCTTACTAGTCTTTTAAAGCTGACTTGACTACTAGTATCAGTTAGTGGGAGTTCTTCACCACTGATTTAGGTAGTAGTTTCACTTTCCTCCTCCTATATGTACATCTTTCTTATTGAATAATTGAAGTCATTGTATTGTAATGTATCGAGCATTATGGATTATGATGGATTTCCATATATGGTATTTAGCTCTTTTTCTTTGTAAATCTAAAGTGGTGTGCTATTATCATCTAATATCGAAGCTTGGAACAATCCTCTTATGATTCCTTTCATGGTATCAGAGCTATAGATGATGTAGACATCCATTTGTAAGTTTTTCTTTGCAAGTAAGCATTTATTATTTTCATGTATTCGTATTTTGTTAGCTATTTTCTGTATCATGCATTTTTATGCAAAATGGAGTGTGCCATTAGATTTGTAAGGTGCCAAAACCCTAGAATTGACTGTAAACTTAGCCATGTTTTGAGACAATCAAATCTAGACATTTTAAAGGTTTTATTGCACATTTCTCAAAAATCCATACAATTATGTACAGACATATTTTTAGGCTCAAAAATTATATCATCTTTCTAGGTTTTTTGAGAAACATTTTGGGTTTCTCTCTTTTTTTTGATACAGGTGCCAGAAAAAAAGATATTTACAGTCAAAGTTTGTATTCACAATTGTACTTTTTTGGGTTCATTCTTTTATCCATTGGATATAAGTGTATACCATCCAAATGCATTCTTTTACCCTCTGGATATTTTAGTTTTGGATGTAGTCTTGTATCCACTGGATGTAGATCTGTACCCACTGGGTACGTTCTTTTATCCATTACATATAGGCGCGTACCTTTAGGATGCATTCATTTTACCCTCTGGATATTTCAGTTTTGGATGTGTTCTTTTATCCACTGGACATAGATCTGTACCCTCTGGGTGCATTCTTTTATCCATTGGATATAAACGTGTACCTTCCAGATGCATTCTTTTACCCTCTGGGTATTTTGGTTTTGGATGTATTCTTTAATCCACTGGACGCAGATCTGTACCCTCTTGGTGCATTCTTTTATCCATTGGATATAGGCGTATACCTTCTGGATGCATTCTTTTACCCTCTAAATATTTTTGTTTTGGATGCAGTCTTTTATCTAGTGGATGCATATCTATACACTCTGGGTGAATTCTTGTATCCGTTGGATATTAACATGTACCTACCGAATGCAATGATTTATCCTCTGGACATTTAGGTTTTGGGAGCAGGTTTTTATCCTCTGGTTGCAAGCATGTATCATGTGGATGTAGTCTTTTACCCTTTGGACATTTGGGTGTCACGTGTACCTTTATAAAAAAATATCAGCATTAAAATATTATTTTAATAGCAAAACCTTGTAGACCTCATAACTTTTGATCTGTAGCTCGGATTAAGGTGAGATCTTTATTTTGAAATTTTGTATTTTTTCGAGATCTATGCATTTGTGACATTTTTATACACATACTTAAAATGTAAAAGGTATTGTTACTCATTGTAATATTTACATGAACTCAATTATAAAGTGCCAAATTCAGGAGGGTGTTGTGATCACTTGTGGACGTAATTTCGGTTGAGTCCGACGTCCTAAACTGTTGGGTATTGCATTCTTGTATCTATGGGTGTATAAATTTATATATCTCTTGTTTGTTGAGATAGTTTGGATCTGCATTTTTGACACTTTTTCTGGCATGTTGACAGTTTGTCTTGTGGGGAAGCTATTATGGTGGAGCCTAGTGTTAGTTTGTTAGTGTTCGAGTAGTTGATTTTGACAACTCATACAGATCTATGGTGTCACTCTACCCATTCTTCAGTATGGGAGGGTGTGGTGTTGATATTGATTCTTCAAGTTTCATGTCCTTGCCTTGTTACCTTGGCTTTTCTTGGATCGTGGCACTCCTATTTATTTGGATCTCGTGTCTACCTTATTGTCTTGGTTGTTCTTGGATCATGGCACACCTATTTGTAGAAGTTTATCAAATTATGTTAGGTGTTTTTTTTTCACTTTTGACATCACTCCATTGACGGTATCCTTACATGGAGCTATTCTGGTGAAGCCCAGTGTTAGTTGTTTTTGAGTTCTATGATCGAGCAGTGGATTCAGACTACAGTGTGCACCACACTTCTTCAGTATTGTATGAGTTTTTAGAGTTGAGCTTCTGAGGAAATCTTTTAGCAAGATTTTTCCCTCTCTACTTTGGTATTACTAGTTTTGGATACCTTTCGGTGTCCAATTTTCCCATTTTTTGTACGTGGGTACCTCATCAGAACTTGTTGTTGGGACCCGCCCTCTTTTCCACCCACCTAAGCTATTCTTATGGGAGGGTGTTAGTGTAGGTTATTATTTATCCTTTTATTTATTTTTCATGATAATTCTTACACTTGTGTTAGCCCTACACTTATTGGGTTAGCTTTCTTAGGTGTACTAGTTGTGTGGAGTTAGCTTACTAGTTGTGTTGAGTTAGCTTCTCAGTTATGTGCAGTTAGCTTACTATTATTTTGGAGTTAAATTAACTACCAATATCAGTTAGTGGGAGTTCTTCACCACTGATTTAGGTAGTAGTTGCACTTTCCTCCTCCTATATGTACATCTTTCTTATTGAATAATTCAAGTCATTATATTATAATGTATTGAGCATTATGGATTATGATGGATTTCCATATATGGTATTTTAGCTCTTTTTCTTTTCAAATCTAATATGGTGTGCTATTATCATTTGAGATTGTGGCTTAGAACAATATTCTTATCGTTCCTCTCAATGACAACCCAAAAGACACTAAAACTTGCACACCGTGCCTACCAAGGACCAATTAATTGTGGTAAGTAGTAAAGTGTAATTATTTTCACCCTATTACACTCCAAAATACAAATATAAGTCTAAATTTAACCCCCAATATCATATGTATGCTTCATGGGTAAATTTTAGAGGCATGGAACAAGCTTAGCTTGTCCTACAAGTCTCCAATAAAGCCTCCCAAGTAAAAATCCTAATTTTGAAGTTGGGGGAGGGTATGTAACACAAAAACAAACAAAAATCTAACCTACATCCACAATATTTCAAGGACCATCTACCCTCATAATTATCCCATTGTCACATCCTTATTTTAGTTAACAAATTAAGTTGAATTAGCTAATTAATACATAATAATAATTGTTAATAAGATGAAAAATATATCAAATAATTAAATACATGTACACAAATAAAATTAAAATAAAGGGAAACCATTTCACCCGATGGCCACACATGTGAGGTCATCACCACGGGAAACCTCCCAAATAGGCATGCAAAAAACAACACAACATAATATTACACAATTTGTAAAAAAAATTCCATGTTGCACAACATCTGACATCCTTGCATGGTTAGTACCTTATCCCCTTTCGATGTATGTGACAAAATTTCCTGTAACACATAAAATAACTCTCTGGCATTATAGTCATGTTAGCAACATCAAGACAAATATACACATATAATCAAAACTCATCATCCGTAAATAAGTAATTATATCATATAACATCCATGAGATTATAATTCTACGCAGAACATCTAGACTATAACATGTAAGTATAACATCCAAAAGATGCAAATCAACATATATCTAATTGTCTACCAATGTCATCTAGTGTAAAATAATCAAAATGCGAATCAAAACATGTCAATCATCAAAATATCCTCATATTCTATAATATAATGATCAATGTATAAAAATAAAAATGTCCAAGTAGTAGTCCAAAAGTAATATCAACATAATTAAAATAGTGTCAAAGAGGAGTTGGAACTACATAGCGCAAGTTGATTATAAGACTTTTGAGATAATTGATTTGTAACCAAGGATGGTATGAAACTTATTACAAAAACTTTTGAATAATTCAACACAAGGAATATGATTCCATCAAGTTTATTTCTATAAACCATTGACTCAACTCTTCCTACAATTCTTTATTAATAAAATCCAATATAACACAAATGTAAATGGTTCAACATTAATCAAGAGAACTAATTTCCATTGGTTTTTTTGGTAATTGGTAGAATTAGTACACTTTCAAACATATCATTAGCCAAACAAAATCATTCTTGTATTAATAAATGAACCTACAATGTTAAATTTTATAATCAGGATAAAGAATCAAAATGGGATTCTATTTCATTCTTTTTCGTTAACCTATTACAATACATCTTTTTAACATATAAATTTCAATGACACATAATAGAATGTAATTTTAAAAGGGTCAATGATCTTAAATATTCATTCAAATTTACAAATCTGTTAAACAATACAAAAGGTTCTCAAGGAACCCATTATAATCTTCAACAAGGGGATTAAGAACATAATCTTCTTCACTTGATCATCAACAAGGTAAACATGGCGCAACCAATAAGAGGAGGAAATAATACAAAAATCTAAATGTTTTACTAAAGCAACTGATTCCCATCTTGTAAACCTACACCATTCCATGTCAAGGTTTTACAAATTACAACTCAATTAATAGGATCTAACTTTTAACTTCTCTTTTCTCCTCCATCTTAGACACACTCAACAAAGGAAGGGAGAATAGGAAACACTCTCCTCCCAACCTTGATCCAATGAGAACTTGAATCCTCCCTTCTCATTGGCCCCTAAGCCCCAACTTTGAATCAATAAAGGATTTTACAACCATGGCATCTCTTTAAAATAATGGCTTCAACATACAAACACACATAAAATGATGGAAATACATATACAACCAATACAAATTATACAACCATTATAAAGAACATATTCTCAAATATAGAGCTAAATGAGAAGAGAAATATGGGAACCACATCCTTTTACCTCTCAATTGAAATAGGAGTCCACCAAATAACCTCCAAGTGCACATCACAACACTCAAAATATCCTTATCCGTCCCCATTTCAAAATATACAAAATTTAGAAATATTTTCCTTTTCTCTTCCCAAAGGTGGAACACCCTACTCGCACGCCCCCCACAATACCTCACAAATCCCTTTTCCCTCCCTAATGGTCCTATTTTCCTTCTCCCCACACCTTCCTTAAGGTCTAAATATACCAAATCCCATGCAAGAAAATAAACAGTCATTCACATTTCAACACAGCACACAAACAAGGAAAATAAAATGCAAAGTATAGACCCTACTTTGCCATTGCAACATCTTCATTATTCAAGCCAAAAATTCAAGCTTCTTCCAAGTCTAATCTAATCCCCAAAATTAGGCTCCTGAGTTCCATACTGAGTAACCCCCAAAAAAACCAAAAATCCCAAATAAAAAGAAAATAGTGGGGAGGGTGGTGAGGTGGTTTTATGTAGGATGCCACATCATCCCATCCAATCCACCTCGAAATTCAAATAAAAACTCCAAATTTCCATAAATTGGTAAGGTAAGGATAAGACAAATTTCAAACATGCACACAAGACTCCACTCCATACTTTCAAGGACACAATTAAGAGGTTTGTACGAAAGTGCAATTAATTACCTCTTTTCCTCAAAAAACACATAATGAGAGCTAATTTTTACCCCTTACATCATAGGTAAGGTTGCTAGGTGAGTTTAAGAGGCATGGGATAGGTATAAATTTTCCCACAAGCCTCCAAAAGTGGGGTCAAAGCCCAAATCTGATATTTGAAGGATGGTGGTTTAGTACACAATTCAAAATCAATCACAATTTATCCAAACAATGAAGAAATAAGGAAAATCAACAACATTAAATGTCCCTTTTTTCAGGACTCCTAATTAGCATTACTCACATGGTTAACTAGATTAAGCAAGGGTTATAATAACAAGCACAATAAAATGAGAAACCTTATAATTAGATAAAATCACATGAACAAGTAAAGAAATTAAATAAAATAGAAGAAAATAACATTCAACCCATTGTAACATATGATGTGATCCCCCATGGAGACCTCCTAACTAGCATGACAACAAAACACACACACAGACCAATACAAACACAACTACCAAGGTGACCACGTTGCAAAATCCGATATTCTTTGACAGTTAGTCTCCTATCCCCTTCTTGTTTATTATTATATAATTTCCTACAATAACCAAAAAAATAAACCTACAACCTCAAGGATGCATTAAATACATGAAGAGATAAAAAACACATACATATCATCCACCATAATCATACATCTAGATATATCATCATCATCAAAATTATGAATTTCTATCAATTAATTGTAATCCCTGAACATCTCAGTTTTGATAATTCATAACCTCAATAAGATCGTAAGGTCACTCCAAACATCTAAAAGTAATCATCATCAGTCAAGAATCCAAAACATCAATATACAATGAGACAACACTAGATCATGATCTATCAATGTCTGCTAGTAGTCCATAACATCTATAATATGAGTCATAATATATTGAAAATCCCAAGTGTTCGTAGTGTCTATCAACATGCTAATGAAAATAGAATAATAATGTCCGTGTCTATAGTAAAAAATAATCAAAATCAGTGTTAAAAAAATGTTGAAGAGAAGTGGGCACTACATCCCCCTCCCCTTCGATTTGAATTCTTTCTAGAATTCATGGAAAAATATAGGGAGACAATGCATAGGAATACATGTCATGCCTTCCACGGGCTTTCTTTACATTGAAGAAAAAGTGTGTCCCTTGGAACTGAAGTTTTGTCCAAAACAATTGAAAAAAGAGAAGGGATACTATTAGGCACAGATATTAAACTTCCTCCAAACAAGGTTGCTAGAGATAAAACCTACATAATAATCTCTACAAGGTTAACCAAGTTATAACACATAATATTTAAATAGGAAATTATCTATGGGATCCCAAAGAATGACAATGAAGGTCTATGACAAACAATAAAAATTGTGTATAGAAGGTGTCCACGTAGCCACACCTAAATACTTCACACGGTAATAAGGGGAGGATAATACTCCCACTTAGGTTGAATTATGCTTCAAGGTTCATTAATTTAGAAAACATTAACAACTACCAGCCATAACCTTCAATTTTTCACAAGAAAACACACCCTACTATAGGTCCAACTAATTAAGGATCTCACCATACGAGACTTAACAAAAAGGAAAACACCCAATTCTAAACAAAAACATTTAAAATAATGTAGCCTATTCATTGGAAGTACTTCATATAATTCAGACGGACTCAATTAAATTTTCATGTTAACACTAAAAATAATATTGATCATAAGATTTCCATAAATTGAATTTGTACCCAAATATTATAACACATAACCACTAATCCTACTTTAAAAAACAAAATCAATTAGACAACATGTCCATTTTTTTTTACAGGGAATATTTTCACATACTATCATATCGAAACAAGATGTACCATTCTCTCTATATAATCAAATAAAATTTATTAATTTTATGCCTTCCCTACCTCAAAGAATTTTAAAGAGACACAAACTTAATATACTAAAAGCTAGGAACACTCAAGCAAGCTAGGAGAAAATAGGCAACAAGAGATGTCTAACTAGTAATTTACTAGAGAAACACACTAAACATTCTCATCGTAACTTACGAGAAAAACTTGCACTATTCTCATCCCGAAAAGGAAAAGAGGGAAAACATCATTGTTCCCCAAAAGGAAGTATAATTCTAATAATTCCTCCATATCCTTAGCATAGGTTGCCTAAGCTTGCCAATAAGCCTTGGTCACCAATGACCTATTCCAAACACAAGAAGGGTTTTTCCCTTAAAACGAGAGATATTGGCTCAAACCTAAAAGATCATAAACCATACACCTATCAAGCTAAGAGGAAAACTAGAATGATGGCCTCAAAGGTTCCAATAAGGGGAGTTATACATATTTCTGTTCAAGGAATAAAAATAAAATTAAAGCACATCACTATCAACAAGGCATTTCATTATTTAGGATAGGAGAATGATTTAAAGGTTGAAATAAGTGCCAACTTTGGAATGATGGAATGTAGGGTCTATCAATGTGGACAGAACAATTAATCCATTCTACAAGGTGATAAAATCCTTAAGTATAATTCTAAAAATTTCATACTAACTAATGAGAGGTTCAAAATGATCTATCATGTAACTTGAATTATAACAATTATACATATGGTTATTTTTTGATATAACAAGGGGGTTATGGGACGTACTCAAACATTACAAAACCCAAAGCCTTAGGGCATACTTGAGACTAGGAACTCGTATAGTAGCTCCAAGAAAATTTTCAATTAGTTATATTATTCAGATTATGTTCTCTATTAATGTTAGGTAATGCAATAAAATTTTTATACAATCAAGGTTTTTTATTTATACATTCTTCTTGTGTTCAATCCTATAAAATTATCTGTTCCATATTCCAAATTATAAAACACAAGTTATAGCTATGCTTCCTAAGCATATTTATTATAATTTTTCAAATTAGAGTATTCCTTATAGTATGATATCCTATGACTTGTGTCATTAAGGGTTATCACCAATGACGGCATGATATATCACCATTCTATATAGGTAGAAAAATTATTCATTTTAGTTCTTGGGGGGGGTATAAGATAATTATTTTTTATTATTGTATATATCTTCCCCCTCAGGTAAATATAGACAAACAGAAGAATATGGAAATCAAAGAAACTCAAAACCCGACATTTATTTGTGCCACCAGTCACTTTGGAGGAACACATCAAAAGATGTCGACATGAGAAAAGTTGCACCCTGGTGTAGGTTGGAGGTGCACATTAGAGGATGTCAATATGATAAAATTTACACCCTGGCGTAGGTTGGAGGCACACATTAGAAGATGTAGACATGAGAAAAGTTGTGCCCTAGCGTAGGTTGGAGGCAGACATCAGAAGATGTCGACATGATAAAAGTTGTGCCATAGCGCAGGTTGGAGGCACACATCAAAAGATGTCGACACCACATTTTCGGTGCCTATTTCACAGTTAAGAGTATGTTGACATGAGTATGGATGCACAAAGGTGCATCTTCACAAGGTGCATCTTCAGGAGGTGCAACATTTTGAGCATTGACACCCCGAACCTGACAAAAAGAAAACCCTGACACAAATATTCAAATGGCCATAACTTTTCACAGGGAGCTCATATTCATGCAAGGTTGGATTTTTTGGAAAGCTTATAAGGTCCTCTGTCTAACTAAAACAAAATATTTCTTTAGATATCTTTAATTGGGTGGGAACAAGTTCTTCAAAAATACAAAATACAGTTTGCCTTTTTTTGGGTTTGCTAGGGTTCTCACCTACTGCCATAATGAGTTGAATTAAATACAACCTGGAGGTTGTTGGGGTAGATTTGGAATTTCTCTCTCTCCCCTCTCTCATTCTTCCTATAAATTTTAAGGAGGGGCTTCTTTCTAAAGGTTGGAAATTCTTGTTTTGCCCCTCCCTTCTTCTCTCTGGTAGGCGAATTTGTGGAGTTCAAACCTCCCATCTACAACTATAATGCAACTTTGCCTCTTGGCATTTTGTAGTGTATTGTATCAATCTTTGGAGAAAATAATTCATGTCTGTGGATGATTCTCAACCATCTCTGTGGTCATTTGCATCCTCCTGATCTTTCACTGCAAATTTGGTTATCTATGCATGATCTTGCATTGCATTTTTATGGTTTGTGTTTATTGACAAGACAGGTGTTCTTCATTCCTCAGTGCATCACCTTTGTTAGTTTAGGTTTATTTTTATGCATCTTCTTACCCTGTCTCCTTGGCAACTTAGATTAGGTTTTTGAGTAAATCCTCTACATTTTTATGTTTGTATCTGAATAGAGGAATAGGAACCAGCCTTCATCCGAAGAGCTTTTCCAATTCGCAAGGTCCCACACTTGGGAAAAGTTCCATGTTATGTAATCGCACTGAGAGTCTCCACCCATCGAGTTACAGACATTCAGGGGTGTTTTGATTCACCATCAATAGTTTTGGCATGCCTGGTGGGACTAAGAGGTCATTCCACAAGATTTGAAGGAATTTTAAAGAAATTTGGACTTAGAAATTGCAAGTTTTACAATTTCAAAATGTTTTTTCACCTTCCAGGAAGAAATTCGAAATCAATTTTCAAGGGGCTTAACTTGCTCAAAACAAGTCAAAATTTCACCAGGTGATAGATCGGGGGATAATATTCAAAAGGGTATTCTTATATTTTTGAGATTTTGACTTTCAAAATTTCATAGTTTTTAGTATTTCGGGTTTTCCCAAGTGTTGAGCATGTCCCAAGTTCCGACACGGTGTATTTCAGGTTTTGTAAGTTGCCTTGCATGACCTGAGTTTTGCTTGTACCTTTTAGGGATTAGTAGCTACACAACAACACCCGATAACCGAATTGAATAACTGTATCTTTTGGGTCTTTCAAAGTTTTAAATTCTTTTCAATATTTTTAGGTTTGGTGTGTAATTTGGCAAAATCTATCCTTTTGAGGCTCGTTATCGAACACATCTGGTGACCCCGAAGGGATAGAATTCAGCGGTGTAGCAAAAGAAGTTTCCCAGGCATATGAGAAGAATTTGAACTAGGTCTGATACTCAAGAAGAGGGGATATTTTTCTACTTGCAACTATCACCAGGAAGAGGAAGGAGAGGAAGAAGACCTAAAAGATCACCATCTCCAACTACCCAGACTTTGTCCACACCATCTGGTAGACCTTTTCTCACATCATCTAGAGTTCTTAGGCCAATCGTAATGGAACACCTACCACCGAATCCCTTTGTCAATTTCACGGGTAGTAATCCACTCACCCTAAATGCTCAGAATCAGATTCCAGTTGCAGCGCTAAAGAATATCCCCTATTTCACAGGAGAAAATCATACTACTCCTATTTACTGCATCCACGATATTGCCAATGCATGTGTAATCCATGAAATAAATGAAATGGATATTGTGGTCAAGTTGTTGGCTTCATCTTTTAAAGGTAAAGCCTTACAGTGGTTTAGAATCCTAGCAGTAGGGTCTATTACGAATTGGAACCAACTTTGTTCAGCTCTTTGTAACTAATTCGGGGAGAGGGCAGATAATTTGTGTTTATTGGAACAACTGACGACAATTAAAAGAGATCCTAACGAACAAATGATAGATTTCAAGTTCAGATTCTAATGGACATGAGATAGGATTCTAATAGCTGTTAGACCAACCGCCAAAGGCACATTCCTTTATTTCTTAAAGGCTATAAATTCATACATAGCCATGATGATCTAATCAATGGGAGGGACAACGCTGCCAAGGGCCTATGACATAGCTATCAGAGTAGAGAACGGTTTGATAAAAGCTGGCAAGCTTGAACCAAGGCCACCAATGCCTCTCTATCCGGATATGGGAAATCCTACACCCAGTCAACCACCAGAGTTGAATCCCATTCCAACTCTTAGAAATAAATGCAATAATGAGGCATCAAATTCTTCAAATACTTCAAAGGAATTGTAGGAGGTTATGAAATAGCTACAGAACATTGGAAATGAGATGGTGACTATTAAAAGACAACAAGCTCAAAGTGCTAGACCGTATCAACCTCAAGCATAGTACCAAGATAGGCCCGCATACCAACAAAATAGACCACCAGCTCAGGCTACAAATCAAAACCAAAACCAGGGACAACCTCAAGCTGCCAGGCCATTTCCACCGTATGATCCAAATGCAATGACATCCTCAAGAGCGTTGGTTCCAACACAAAACAATATGGCACATGAGTATGACTAGTGTTACCCTTGCAATCTACCTCACAATCAGTCAACATGTTTCAATGGTGCACTAAATCAGACCTTGATGGTGTAAACCATTGGTGTGTCTCAAGAACTAAGCCAAGCAAGGAATCAGCAGCAATAAACACAACAAGAAGCACCTCAAGTAGAAACCATGTTGGCCAATTGGAAAATGGAAGACTTCTATGGAGTTAACCAACAACCTTTTCAAGGCGTGGCTGTCAACACACGGTCAAAGAAGAGAAGAATAGAAGAGGGGTAACCGTCTAATCTAATTGTTTCTCTACCCACTCCTACACAACAAGGGGTACTTAGAGAAAATTTAGTTCCAAATGTGCAAAATCAGCCTAAGGTATCTGTTGTAGCAACACATGCACCTGTTCAAGCTCTAGAAAAGGGTGCGCCAAGTAAGGGACAACAAAAAGAAAGATCATCCCCTTTCAACATCATCGATCAAATGAAGAAGACACATGTGAACATTTCCATGTGGGAATCACTGGCGATCTCAGGGCAACAACATTTATTACAATCTATAATGGCTAATTGGTCCGCCTCGAATGTATCAAACTGGGGATAGGAGAAAGTTCTCACTAATACAGTGAAACCGGGTGGGGGTCAACCAAGAAAGAGTTTGAAGCCTCCACCATTATATGTGTCATTTGTTGTTGGAAACCACTTGGTACAAAATTACATGATATATTCAGAGGCAAGTAGTTCAGTGATGCCAAAGAAAATAGCAGATCAGCTGGGTCTGAAGTATGAGACAGTGTTGAAAGGAGTAATATAGCTAGATGGAACAACAGTTCAAATAGTTGGGGTTATAAAAGGGTTAAGCCTAACACTACATGCCTATCCTAATGTTATAGTTCTACAAGATGTGTCTGTGATTGACTTTCCACCACTCTTTTTGTTGTGTCTATCAAGAGACTTCATAGTAAAAATCGGTGGATATTTATCTGCAAATTGATCACACATGATTTTCAGGATGAGGTATGGGGCCAAAGCAACAATCAGGTCAGAACCAATTACCAATTTTCATATTGAACCTCATGTGCCAAGTCCTATCAATGTAAATTTCTCAGACTTTGATCAGGAGGAGTGTTCAAATGATTTAGAAACAGGTAATGAGGTCAAGGGAAAACCTTATTTGACTTTGGATGAATGGGCAAACAAGAGTCATGAATTTGACCCATACAAGGAATTTGAACAATCTGAATTGGGTGTGTATTGTGTAAATGAATAAAATTCACCCATTCCCGACATCATTGAGCCTGAAAAAAAGGATGAAAATGAAGTTTGGCAACTATTTTTCGATGGTTCGACAAGCAGACAAGGTGCTAGAGGTGGTGCAATGTTGATTTCACCACGAGACATCAAATATTTTTTAGCTTTTCGTTTCAAGTTTTCCTGTTCAAACAACACGGCTGAATATGAGGCATTGATTCATGGACTTCATTAAGCTAGGAAAAAGGGCATAAAGTACTTGTAGGTGTTCATGGATAGTGAGCTAATCGTCAACCAAGTAAAGGGATGATATGCTAAAAAGAATGACCTGCTGAAGAACTATAAGAATAGGGTATGGGACCTCATTGAGGATTTTGAAACTTTCAACATTGTGTCCATACCTAGGAAGAAAAATGAAGCCGCGGATAGGCTCGTAGTAGTTGGAGCAACGCTTGATGTGGTTGATGACATTAGAAAGGAAAAAACACAACCACATATCCATGTGATTGTGAGGCGAGTAGTTCCACATAATAACACAAGCTGGCAGGTGTTTGAGAACGATCAACAGATCGTCAAGTTTTTGCAAGAAGAGGCTAAATTCTCAGCTAGGAATCAAGACATACTAGAGCAGCAGTATGGGGATCAAGTAGTGCAGATGTGGACAAACAAGATTCCCAAGTTTTTAGTAACATTAGAGTCTATCTTCAACCCTAACGACTAGTTCCGTAAGCAAAAGGCTAACATACAGGTCAAGTGAGAAGATTCAGAGCTAATTCTGGTTAGGGAAGGCAAAACAGTTCAAATTGGTAAAGTGGCCACTGAGCAGGAGAAATCATATTTCATACATCTTTGCTAAGAATTTCTAGATGTCTTTGCTTGGAGCTATGAAGACTTGAGAGGATTCGATCCAAAGTTGGCACAACATACCATAGAATTGGATCCAAATGCTAAGCCCATCAGGTAGAAGTAGAGACTAGTCAACCATCACATTGAGCTTTTAATGAAGAAAGAGCTAAACAAGCTAATAGAGGAAAGCACTATATTCCCGATCAAACACTCAAGCTAGGTTGCAAAATTGGTTCTGGTTAGCAAGAAGAGTGGAGAAATCAGGTTGTGTGTGGACTTCCGAGACCTCAACAGAGCATCTCTCAAAGACCATTACCGAATTCCTTCAATGGAACAAATATTGCAAGTGGTATCCAGTTCAGAGAGATTCTCTCTCCTAGATGGCTACTCAGGGTATAATCAGATAATGGTGAAAGAAGATGATCAGTTCAAGACGGCTTTCACCACCAAATGGGGCACCTATGCCTACAAGAAGATGCCATTTGGGCTATCAAATGCTGGAGCCACATTCCAAAGGGCAATTGATATGGCATTCAAGGGATTGATCAATAAAATAGTTCTGATATATCTTGATGACATCACTATATTCTCTGAAAATGTAGCGGATCACCTCTTTCATCTGAGGCAGGTATTTCAGAGGTGTAGAGGATTTGGGGTATCATTGAATCCCAAAAAATGCATATTCTTGGCTCACGAAGGAAAACTTCTAGGCCATATTGTTTCAAAGGAGGGATTGAGGATTGACCCAGAAAGAGTTGAAGAAATTCAAGCGTTTCCATTACCAAGTCACAAGAAGGCTCTTCAAAGCTTCTTACGAAGGATCAATTTTGTCCGTGGGTTTGTTCCAAACTTTGTAGCTCTCGTAAACCCAATAACACTGATGTTAAAGAAGATCATGGCATTTAAGTGGACATCTGAAGGCAAGGCAAGTTTTGAGGCAATAAAAGAGGCTATATCTCAAGCTCTGACTCTCTTCAATCCAGACTTCTTCAAGGACTTCATGCTATATGCCTTCAGTGGTGGAGACACAATTTCTGCAATCCTGGTACAACAAAACAAAGAGAGATTAGAATAACCAGTTGCTTTCTTTAGTCAAGGCTTGGAGGAATACGAAACTAGGTACTCTTTCATTGGAAAGCATGTCCTTGCAATGATCAGGAGCTTAAATAAATTCAAGCACCTAGTCTCAAACTACAAGATCCAATTATTGGTCTCTCATGCGGGAGTCAAGGACTTCCTTCTAAACAAGTATCTGACTGAGAAACGTGTAGGATGGATCACTCGTGTCATGAAATATGACATCGAAATTAAGGTCACTAAGCTGGTCCATGGAAAGGTATTATGTGAACAACTAGCCTCAAGTCAGCAAGTTGAAGCAGGTGATGAAAAAGAGACTGTGTTGGTATTACAGGATGGTCAAGAATAGGAAAATGATGATGTACCCGCTCCTTGTTAGACTCAAAATATGATACAATTCCTACAAGTAGGCCTATTCCCTCCATAAACGAGAAAAGAAAAGAGGAGATACTTTAGATTACAAGCCATTCCATATGTGCTTGTTGATGGTGTTTTGTTCAAGAAAGACATCAATGGAGTTCTATTGAGGTGCATTGGGATAGGTCAAATTGAGAGGGTGTTATGAGATTTTCATGATGGAGATTCCAAAGGACATTTTGCCCCATGGATAATAGCTCTCAAGATAATGAAGGCAGGGTATTATTGGCCCATAATGTTCAGCGACTGCTATACATGGATAAGAAAGTGTAAGAAATGTGCACTCTTCACAGGCAAAGAAAGACTAGTAGCGCTTCCATTGCACCTAATTTTGGTTGACTGACCATTTATGCAATGGGGATTGGACTTCATCAGCGTCATCAATCCAAAATCAAGCCAAGGCCACAAGTGGATTCTCATGGCAACGGACTATTTCACCAAGTGGACCGAAGTAGTAGCACTGAAAGAAGCAAATGAGTCTAACATACTAGACTTTTATGAAGGAATAGTGACCAGGTTCGGTGTGTCAGCCACTATCATATCAGACAATGCATTGACATTCATAGGTTCCAATATTACAGAATGGGCTGTCAAAAATGGAATCTATTTGAGCACCTATTTAAATTATTACCCACAGGGTAATGGACAGGTAGAGTCCATGAACAAGAATTTGCTAAGAATCATAAGGACTCTGGATGAAAACCAAAGGACATGGCATACCAAGCTAAAATCAGCATTATGGGCTAACAGGATAATGCCAAAGAGGTCTACAGGTAATTCTCCCTACAAGTTGGTCCATGGGAAAGAGGCAGTATTGCCTATATCGTTAGAATTGCCATCATTAGAGCTCATGAAGCAGTTGCAGTTGTCTGAGTTTGAACTAATTCAGGATAGGTATGTAGAGTCGATGGAATTGGAAGAAATCAGAGAACATGTAGTTCAGATGATTGAGAAGGATTAGGCCTTAGTAAAAATATGGTTTGATAAGAAGGTAAGAGCAAGGACCTATTAGTGCAGAATCACAGCACCCCTGGACGTTGATCGGATTTCTAGTTTGATCATACTAGCATCCAGTGTGATTGCACAACATGGAATCCTTTCTCCAAGTGTGCGACTTGCAAACATGAGAAAGGAATCTCCAGAGAAGGTTGGTTCCTATTCCTAAACTACCTGCCACAATCTATTCTAGTGTAGGCAAGCTAATCTAATCCTAATCTAACCATGCCAAGGAGACAGAGAGAGAGAAGGGAAAAACAGAGCCTAGACTAAAACGGTGATACACCAGAGAAGGAAAATGTTGAACATCTATCAAAACTACCATGGAACAAGGAGAGGTGAGCAATGGGAAGGATGGACAGATGCATCACAGGCCTAAGGATAGAGTTCAAAGAGAAAATGTCCCAAAACTCCATGAACACAGCTCCAAACCTGTAATGATCATTCAAACGAGCACAAATACCTACAATGAAGAGAGGCAAGAAGAAAACAAGCAAAAAATGAGAAAGGATGGACAAATGAATCACGAAACACGTTTTTGTTGCTTTAGAAGTTTGCACAGAACATCATTTTAATGGTAAAAGGCAGAAAAACGCCATTACAGAGCAGGGGAGGAGGTTCGAACTCCATTTTCAACCCTAGAGAAGAAAAGAAGGGAGGGCAGAGCTGAAAAGATGAACCACCTCTAGAAAGAAACCCCCTCCTTATAATTTATAGGAAGAATGAGAGATGGAAGAGAGAGGAAATCCAAATCTACCCCAACCACCTCCAGGTTGCATTAAATTCATCTCATTATGATGGTAGGTGAGAACCCTAGCAAACCCAAAGAGTGGCGAACTGTATTTTGAATTTTTAAGAATTTTTTCTCATAGAGGATCTTGTAAGATTTTCAAAAAGTCCAACCTTGCGTTAATCCGAGCTCCCTGTCAAAAGTTATGGCCATCTGAATATCTGCGCTGGGGTCTGCTTCCTGTTAGCGCTCAGAATGTTATGCCTCCTGAAGGTGCACCATAGGCGCATCCATATCTGTGTCGACATCCTCTTACATGTGCCAAGGCACAACTTTTACCATGTCGAGACTCTGTGTCATGCACCATTTACATGTGCCAAGGCACAACTTTTACCATGTCGACACTCTGTGTCATGTGCCATTTATGTGCGCCAAGGTGCAACTTTCTTCATGTCGACATCCATTTTCATACGCCATTTATGTGCACCTTGGCGTGACTTTTGTCATGTCGACACCCTTTTTCATGCGCCAAGGGCGCATCCATTTCCATGTCAACATCCTTTGCTGTGCGCCTTTTACCTGCACCTTGGCGTGACTTTTGTCATGTCAACACCCTTTTACATGCACCCTTAACCTGCGCCTTGGCCCATCCGTTTACATGTCGAAATTCCTTGTCAAGCGCCACTTACCTGCGCCTTGGCTACGATGATGCAATAAATGTCGGGGTTTGATTTTCTTTGATTTCCATATCCTTCTGTTGTCTGTATTTACTCGGGGGGAAAATATATACAACAGGACCTTCGAGGAAGGGGACCTAGTTCTGAAATGGGATGTAGATCAGGTAAAACCAGGAAGGCATTCCAAGTTTGATGACATTTGGAGTGGCCCCTACATGGTCACAGGATGTAAAAGTAGTAATTCCTTCCAATTGTCTACATTGGATGGAGAAGAACTCGCGATTCTAGTTAACGGAATCTATCTTAAAAATTTCTACTAAAAGGAAAAGGTTTACCCTTGTAAATATTAGTCTAGATTTCAATTCCTCTAAGTGCAAATGCACATTGTCTTGTTGTGGTTAGGTTTCAATTTCCCTAAGTGCTTCAACATAGGTTTTTTTGCTATCAGGTTGAATTCTACAGTTCATCATGCTCTCAGAGAAGGAGTTGCGGTATTAGGCTCGGGATAAGATATCAGGTTGGTTTCAGGTTATTGCTTATGACTCTATGCCCAATGGATTGCTAAAAGGCCACTGATATTCTACATAGTAGGTATGTGATCCCATTGAGTCAACAAATTGTTGTATATATCTTTCCCCCTGGGTAAATATAGACAAACAGAAGAATACAGAAATCAAAGAAACTCAAAACCCGACATTTGTTTGTGCCACTAGTCACTTTGGAGGGGCACATCAGAAGATTTCGATAGGAGAAAAGTTGCGCCCTGACGCAGGTTGGAGGCACACATCAAAGGATGTCGACATGAGAAAAGTTACACCCTGGCATAGGTTGGAGGTGCACATCAGAAGATGTTGACATGAGAAAAAGTTGTGCCCTAGTGCAGGTTGGAGGTGCACATCAGAAGATTTCGACACCACATTTTTAGTGATTATAGCACAATTAAGAGTATGTTGAAATGAGTATGGATGCACCAAGGTGCATCTTAACAAGGTGCATCTTCAGGAGGCACAACATTTTGAGTGTTGACACCCTGAACCTGACAGAAAGAAAACCCTGACGCAGATATTCAAATGGCCATACCTTTTCACGGGGAGCTCAAATTCATGCAAGGTTGGATTTTTTGGAACGCTTACAAGTTCTTCAAAAATGCAAAATATTGTTCACCATTTTTTGAGTTTGCTGGGTTCTCCCCTACTGCCATAATGAGATGAATTAAATACAACCTAGAGGTGGTTGTGGTAGATTTTGAATTCCTCTCTCTTCCCTCTCTCATTCTTCCTATAAATTGTAAGTAGGGGCTTCTTTCTAAAGGTTGGAAATTCTTTTTTTTCCCCTCCCTTATTCTCTTTGGTAGGTGAATTTGTGGAGTACAAACCTTCCATCTAAAATTGTAATGCAACTTTGCCTCTTGGCATTCTGTAGTGTATTGTATCAATCTTTGGAGAAAATAATGCATGTCCATGGATGATTCTCAACCCTCTCTATGTTCATTTGCATCCTCCTGATCTTTCACTACAAATTTGGTTATCTTTGCATGATCTTGCATTGCAGTTTTATCGTTTGTGTTTATTGGCAAGACAACTGTTCTTCATTCCTCAGTGCATCACCTTTATTAGTTTAGGTTTATTTTTATGCATCTTCTTACCCTGTCTCCTTCGTAAGTTAGATTAGGTTTTTGAGTAAATCCTCTACATTTTTATGTGTTCATATGAACAAAGGAATAGGAACCGGCCTTCATCCGGAGAGCTTTTCCAATTCGTAAGGTCCCAGACATGGGAAAAGTTCCATGTTTTGCAATCACACTGAGAGTCTCAACCCATTGAGTTGCAGACATTCAGGAGTGCTGCAATTCACCATCAATAGTTATTTTTCACATAGTTTTAATATCTTCTACTTGACTACAAGGTAGAGTAATTGTTGACCAAATAAGCTCACACTTATTTTTTGTCAACGAACACCATTTTCCCACTTTTGTGCTTCAATATGAATTTTTTACTCATTTTAATCACTAAAGGCCCCTTGAATGCATTTCCATCATATACAAAATTTCTTCCCCTTTCCAGAGATATAAAGAATTCATTCTAACTGATCATATTCTTCAAGTTACGGGCCAGTGGGCCTGAGAAGGAGTTTTTGCCAAAAAAAGGGCCGACGGGCCTGGGAAGGAGTTTTTGCCAAAAGCAGGCCAGTGGACCTAGAAATATTTTTTTCCAATGGGAAAATTACATTATTTCATTTTTACTCTTTCCATAAAAGATACAAGTGGAAAATGCAGACCGGCGGGGCCAGAGATGTCTTTTTGCCGAAGTGAAAAATGCGGGCCGACGGGCTAACGGGCCCGATGATGAATTTTTGGAAAAACATGTCTACAGGGCCACAGAGGAAATTTTTCCCGATTGTAAATGAGGGATAACAAGTCTGCGGGGGACTTTCAAACTTTTACTCTTTTCAAAAAATAACACAGTTTTCATGTGCGGGTCCATTATACCACAGAGTCTTATCAACCATTGAAAATTCATAGACCTGCAGAGGCTGCCACATGCCTCACTAGAACAAATCCAAGGATAAAATTTAAAATGGAGACCCCAAACAAGTGCTAAGATTGCACATGTCCTTGGTCTAAAAATGGACGGATTCAATAGTTGAGAAGTCTGAAAACTTGCAGAGGCCTCCACGTGTCTCATCCACACAACTTCAATATCAAAATATAGGGGCAATTTCCATATGAGCACGCAACTTCCATGCATCTTAGGTCCAAAAACCTGATAGAGCCAGTCATTTAAATCGACTAAGTATAAGAGTTTTGGTGGAAGCCTCTACATGTCTTATCGATGCAACACCAAGGCTGGGTCCAAAGAGCGAGTTCCCAAACATGCGCAAACTCTCAATGTGTCTTGGTTCTAATAGAAGTCAAATGCATTGAGGGCTAAATCAGCTAAGTATAGAAGAACCAGTATTCAACACCACATGTTTCATCAGTGCAAATTTGAAAGTTTGACCCAAAGCAGAGACTCAAACAAGCACTGGCCCTCCACGTGTCAAGAGCCCAAAAAGGCGGAAGTGGTGATTAAGAAGTCTAAATAGAGGCATACTAGTGTAAGGATCCATGTGTCAACATGGTGCAACTTCAAAATTAAAATTCTGAGTGGGTTCCCAAATGCATGGTAAGCCTCCACATGTCCAGGGTCATACATATGGCCCCACTAAGCAAAAGGGACTTAGCCAAAATACAAAGAAACACAACAGGCTAGTGAAAGGAGCCACTTGTCTCTTAGGTGCCATTTTAATAGGTGAATCCAAAGGTGGTCCCCAAACATGTGCCAACTCACCACGTGTCTCATTAGCACAATTTCAAAGGGTGCCACCCAAAAGGTAGTCCCCAAACAAGCGATAACCTACCACATGGTCAGAGTCCGAAAAGGTAAGGTCGGCCGATGAAAAGTCCAAAATCCTATAGAGGCCTCCACGTGTCTCATCTGTACAAATTTAAAAGAAAAATTTGGGGTCAACTTTCAAACAAGCGCCAAGCCTCCACGTGTCTCAGGTCAAGCAAAGTGTCTTCACTAATGGCAAGGACTTAGGAAAAATAAAAAGGAAACTAAGGAGCCCGTGGAAGCCGTCACATGTCAATTCAAAAGAATTTCAAAAGTGAGAGGAAGGGGATGAATCTTCAAGATGCACGAGGTTGCCACGTGGACCCTGTATGGATAGACTCTTTTAAATATTAAGAGCCTGCATTAATATGCCTGACCTTGACCTTTAAACGACCATATCTTTTGACTAGAAACTCAAATTTGAGCAAGAGAGGACTTTTTGGAAATATCTCGGTACCAGCCTCTCACCTGCCTCAATTAATGTTTTTGGCATGCACTTTTTGATGTTGTCAAATCTCCCACCTTCTGCCATGATAAATAATGGGCCTCTTTCTTTCCTAGTAAGGGACAATGATGGGGGCATGGATGTTGCAGCGAGACACTTTATTGTGGCAGGTGGATTTCAATGCTTTCTAGAGTGGTTAGAGTAGGTAGAATTCAATGCTTTTGTAGGGGTGGTTAGAATAGGTTTTGAATTCTTCCCTCATTTCTCTCTTATTATTTTTATATATTGTAAAGGAGGGGCATATTCAAATGGTTGGTCATTATTTCTTTCCTACCTCCATCTCTCTTTCTTCCTTATGGTATAATGTGGATTCTAAGCCTCCTCTCATGGCTCTGTAATGGAATTTTATTGCCGCTTTCCCACTAATGATGTACCGTATGAATTTTGGAGCAATAGAATATGTTTTGTGATGTATATATCCATCCTTTGCTTATTTTTTTGTCTCTTCTCACCTCTTGTCATTACAGGGTATATTGTGCATACTCTGATGTTTATTGCAGGTTTTGGGACCTTTTTTAAATGGGTCATGAAGTGGTGTTCCATGTGAACTTCATCTCTAGTTTTTGGTGCATCTTTTCCACCCCCTCCATTTCTCACCTCTCTCCACTTCAGGTAGTCAGATATGTGATCAGCCACTTCCTTTTCTAGTGTATCACCACTTAGTGTAGGTTCTCTTTCTCTCTCTCTTTCCCCCTGTCCCTTTGGAATGGTTATATTAGGATTATATAGGTTCTTCCTACACTCGAGTAGCTTATGGCAGGTAGATTAGGAAGTAGGAACCAACATTCTCTGGAGGTCCATCTCAATTCCGCAGGTCCCATAGCTTGAGAGATGATCTAATGTTGTGCAATCACACTGAATGCCCCATTTAAAACTCTAGGAAATTCTGGGGTGTTGTGATTCTGCATCAATAGTAATTACTTGTCCTCCTTCTATCCAAATTGACTTATTGTGTTTTGAAAGTTGAAGCCTCCCAATTAGAGTTATAATATGCTCAGGTTTATCATGTTAATAATTTAATTTTAATGAGTAGGAAGAGCCAATATATTCACATTATCAAGTTCATAGTGAGTATCACATCTATCCTAATGATTAACAAAACTCATACCAGGGTGCAAGAAGAAACTTAATCACCATTAGAACTACCAACTATATTGCGTGAAACATAGAACCCTCTTCCTAGGAAAAATGGAGTATCAAAAGGGGTCACTACAAGGTCCTAGACACATAAATTGGTGTCACTCCAAAACCAAATGCATGACCTCAATCTCCTAGGATAACAACCAAGGAACCTAAGGTGTACCCCCATACAACGAGAGAACATAATACGAATAAAATAGAACCATTTCATCAACAAACATGAAGAAAACCATGTAACATTCTTAACAACATTTGGCCAAGTGACGTTCAACAAAAACAAGCTCTGAGTCACCAAACAAAGATAAAATCCAAGAAATCTTAATATCAGAAGAAATGGATAAGTAGTCACATTTCAATCCTCGAAAAATCTAACAATAAGACAAAATAATAAGAAGATCCTGAAATCATCTCCACAACTAATTAAAATAAAATATTGGTCCTTGATAAAATATGTAAGTTTAAAAATATAAAACACATGAATTATCCACATCACCATCACTTTCTCATTGTTTTTGGGCCGCTGGTAGGGGTACTCTACATCGAGCTCACATCTAGGAATATACATAGAAAAATGGCTCTAATATGTCATCATGTCATGAAATCAATTCTCCGATAGGGGGAATAAGTCCTAAAAGTGATGAACATCACCAAGGTCTACAACTATAGACAACCATTCCCAACTCACCTAACAACTAAAGAAAAAAGGAATTTGTAAACAACTAATAAATCTCTAGATTTCCACCATAATGACCCCTAAGACTAATTCCCAAGAGTTCCACCAAAAAAAATAGAAATTTATATAAGGGATCATCTCTACGAGGTCAACACAATCACATGACTATAACCAAGGGCTATGAACCTATTAACCAATGTTCTTCTCAAGGAACCAATTTTTTAACACTCAAGAAGTTCATCAGAATACCAAAATGAAATCACTTCTCTTGATAAGTAGAATCAACATGACCCCTACATAGGCAAGAAAAAAAATATGAATAAATTTTTGTAATTGTTATTATAATTTTAATACTTGAGCTCGAGTGTCAGACCCTAAAATTTTTGACCAAAAATGAGGAGATTTTTTTTTTTTAATTTATTTATTTAACAAAATTATGATATTTATTATTATTATTATTATAAGTTTATAATATAAAACATCATATGGCTAGTTTCCTTTTAGTATTTCATTTAATTTTAGATTAACATTTTTAAAAAGGAATTATTAACCAAGTTATATAAATATAATTGTTTGTGTAGAATCATAACACCCCTGAGTGCCTACAACTAGATGAGTTCAGACATCAGTGTGATTACACAACATGGAGCATCTCTCAAAGTGTGGAACCTTGTGAGTTGAGAGACCTCTCTAGATTAAGGTTGGTTCCTATTCCTTTTTTCAGGTGCAAATAAAGAAATTATAGAGGATCTACCCTAAGCCTACTCTATCTTACTAATGGGACATGGTTGAGAATATGTGAGGAAAAAAACCTAAGCTAATAAGGTGATGCAACAAAGGAATGTTAAACACTTATTTTGTAACTTTAACATAGACCATAGAAATGCAATATAACTACCATGCATAGATAACCAACCTACAATTAGAGATCAAAAGATAACAATGAACACATAAAAGGATTGAGAATCAACCATAGACATATATTATTGCTCCAAAGTTGATACAGTATATTACAAATAGCTAGGAGGTAAAAATTTGTATTACAACTTGAATGGGAGGTTTGGGCTCCATGAACTCGTCTGCAGACTAGAGGAGAAGGGAGGGTGAAAAATAGAAATCTCCAACCCTTTACAAGGATACTAGCTCCTTATTTTATAGTGTTGCTCAAAGAGAAGAATGATAGGGGTGGGAAAACTAATTTGAAGCTCAGCTACCAGCCATAAAGGCTCTTGCAAATCTACCAAAAATCTGTTGATTCTGCCTCTCTGTCTTTGCTCGGTGTGTTGAAAAAATAAGATAAGCGGATCAAATCCAATTTGATATAGTTTTTGGAGGAATCAGATCACATATTAATGGCATGAAGACGTGTTCCCATTTTTCACCCACCTAACCTTGCCAAAATTTAATTTTCAAGTTTCCATGGCATAGACGAGGTTGAGACCTTTACAATGGTGCCAAACTTGTTGAATTTTAGGCATTGGCTCGAAAGATATGTCCATTTGAATATTTAAGTCGGGTCCATACAAAAATGATGAAAACCAGTTAGCAGGATGTGTCTACGGGCCTGAATCTCTCTTTGTACCTTTTGGACAAAAAAAATACAAAAATGGAAAAATTTACCTATAGCCCTACAATTCAATTTTTTCAAAAAACCATCATCGGGCCCACCGGCCTGTATTTTCCATTTAGGTAGAAAGTATCTCCTAGGCCCACCAGCCTGAATGTAATTGAGGTTTAAGATGTGGCTCCTTAGGCATCAATGGAGGTGCGGCTCATTTTTTCACTTTACAGCTTCTCGGAGAAAAAATTTCAAACTGCCTCTAATGACCCGCCTTTCCAATTTGACTTTTCAACATGGCCACGTGTCCCTTTGCAGGTCTTACGCATTTTTCTTTGTTTGGCTTTAAGATCCCTCATGGGCTTGCGGGCTTGAAATTTACTTTGCGCCCTATTTGCAAAAAAGGTAAAAGTTCCAAAACTCCATGCAGACCCATCGGCCCGCGTTTTACTTGGGAAAATTATACTCTGTGCCCCCGCAACTATAATTTTCCACTTGGCAAAAATTCTCCCCCATGTCCGCCGTCCCGACTTTGGAAAAAAATCCTTCCAAAGCCCTCTTCGAAGGACTTATTTATAGTTTTGGAAAGGAGAAGAAATTTCCCACCTTATGAAGATGATTTTAGGAAACCTTAAGTGCTTAGAATATCTGAAAAATTGGATTAAATAACTAAAAGAGGAAAAATGGGTGTAGTTAACCAGAAAATAAGCATGATATTAATTTTGATAACAATTTAACAACTCATAGGGGACATCTTCCTACTAGATGAAATTATCAGTTGAATTTTTGTATCCATTGGGGATGGAGTCATGGGTGGTGGCCTGATGCTAGTTTTGTTCTTCTAGAAATGGACCATTCCGGACCCGATTTTAGTTTCTCTATATTTGTTATATTTTAGAATGAGCAACTGTTATGAAAACTATGGGTCTCTCTATTGCAAATGATGAAGGGCTTGATGCATTCACTTGGAGGCACGTTGAACTTTATAATGACACAACCTGGAGCCAAAAAAACCTGTGCAACAACACTTAGGGAAACAAACCTATGTTATAGCAAAAACAATGTGCATATGTACTTAGGGAAATTAAAATTCTATGCCAATATTTACAAGGGTGGAACCTTCCCTTTTAGTAGCAATGTTTGAGATAGATCCCATTCAATGGGATCTACAATTCGTCGCCATCTAATTTAGCCAGTTAGAAGGCATTGCTGCTTTTGCACCTTGTGATCATGTACGGGCCACTCCAAATGGTATCAAAGTTGGAATTCCTTCCTGATTTTTCTTGATCCGCATCCCACTTTAGAACTAAGTCCCCTTCTTGAAAGTTCCTTGCTCTTTATTTCTTATCCAAGGTCTTCTTGATCAATTCTTGCTCTTTCTCCATGATGTACATTGCATGCTCTCTTTCCTCTCCTACTTCAATCAACTCTACATATCTGATTGCCATAGGTTTAAACTCGGCTAGTTCTAATTGTTTCATGAGCTCCAGAGGAGGTAACTCCAAAGATATGGGCAATAGTGCCTCTTTTCTATATACAAGCTTGTGTGGGGAGCTGGATTTGGATCTTTTGGATGTGATCCTATCATCCCATAGAGATGATTTTAGATTTGTATGCCAAGTTCTCTTATTTTCATCAAGAGTCCTTCTGATAGTCCTTAGTAGGTTCTTATTTGTGGACTCTACTTAGCCATTACCTTGAGGGTAATAGTTTGATGAATTGCTGAGGTAAACACCATTCCTGACAACCCATTCAGTGATCCTTGTACCAAGTAATGCCAATGCATTATCTGATATAATAGTGGTAGGGACTCCAAACCTGGCGGCTACCCCTTCATAGAAATCCAAGATGTTGGATTCATTTTCTTCTTTTAGTGCCACTGCTTCAGTCCACTTGGTGAAATAATTTGTTGCTGTAAGTATCCACTTGTGGCCTTTCTTGAATTTGGGTTAATCACCCCAATAAAGTCTAGTCCCCATTACATGGATGGCTGATCCACTGAAATTGGATGAAGGGGTAGGGCTGCTAACTTCCCCATTCCTATGAATAATGCACACTTCTTGCACTTCTTGATCCATGAGTAGCAGTCCCTGAACACTGTAGGACAATAATAGTCAGCTCTCATAATCTTGGGAGCTTTTACTCAAGGGGAAAAGTGACCTCCTACTTTTCCATCATGGAATCATATAACACTTTCTCAATTTGGCTTGTCCCAATGCACCTCAATAGAACACTATTGATATCCTTCATAAACAAGACACCACCAACAAGCACATAGGGGATGGATTGTAACCTAAAGTATCTCCTCTTTGATTTGTTCCATTCTAGAGGGCACAAACTTGTTTGGAGATAGTGTACAAAGGATTGAGTCCATTGTGGAATAGGTGCATCATTAGCTGGTTTCTCTTGATCATTCTGCAATAGCAGGACAACCTCTTTTTCATCTACTAACTTGGATTGTTGCTTGGAAGTGAGCTACTCACATAGACCCATACCATAAACTAGTTTGGTCACTTTGATCTTAATTTCATATTCCATTACTTGAGTGATCGAACCTGCTCTCTTCTCATTCAATTCTTTGTTTAGGAGAAAATCCTTGACACTGGCATGGGATACTAACAATTGAATATTCTGGTTTTAGATCAAGTGTCTAAACTTCTTCAAGCTCCTAATAATAGAAAGGACATGTTTATTGATGAAAGATTTTTTTTCCTCGTAGTCCTCCAAGATATGACTAAAGAAGGCTATTAGTTTTTATGAACCTTCCTCATTGGGCTAGACCAAATGGCTGAGATGGTGTCTAACCCTCCAAAATCATATTGCATGAAGTATTTTGATAATTCTAGGTTAATGCAAGTTAGAGCCTATGATATTGCAAGATTGATAGCCTCAAAACTCTCTTTGCCTTCTACTATACATTTAAATGCAAGACTCTTCTTTAACATCATTGTTAAAGGCTTCACAAGAGTGGCAAAATCAAGTACAAATCTACAAAAAAAATGTATCCTCCCCAATAATCTCTGGAGAGACTTTTTGTGTTGTGGAAATGGAAGTGTTCAGATGGCTTCAACCCTTTCAAGATCAATTGCCAACCCTTACCTTGAGACAATTTGTCCCAACAATTTTCCCTCATGGGCTAAGAACACACACTTCTTTGGGTTTATTGCTACTCCAAACCTTTTACACCTCGGAAACACCTGTATAAGGTAGAAGATATGGTGTGCAAAATTCTTTGATAAAATGGTAATATCATCTAGACACAACAGGACTATATTGTTGATTAGGCCTTTCAATGCCATGTTCATAGCTCACTGAAATGATGCTCCGGCATTTGATAGTCCAAATGGCATCTTCTTAGAAGCATATGTACCCCATTTGGTGGTAAAGGTTGTCCTGAATTTATATTCTTCTTTCACCATTATCTGGCTATAGCCTTAGTATCATTCTAGTAATGAAAACCTCTCAGAGCCAGCTACAACCTGCAAGATCTGTTCCATTGATGGTAGTGGGTAGTGATCTTTGAGTGATGCTCTATTTAGATCAGTAAAGTCTACACACAACTTGATTCCTCCACTTCTTTTCCTCATAGGCACCAAGTTTAAAAACCAACTTAAATTCTTGATAGGGAATATGATGTTTGCCTTAATTAGCTTTTTCGATTTTTTTCTCAGAAGAGGCTCAATGTGAGGATTTACTGGCATTTTATTCTATCTAAAAGGATTAGATCCTAGATCTAGTCGATAGTGTTATGTGCCAAATTTTGGTTGAAACCTCTTAAATATTTATAAGTCCAAGAAAAGAGATATGGTAATTCTTGAAATAGTTGAATAAACTCATATTTTTCTTGTTGAGTACTTACCTTGCCAATCTATAGCGTTTTCCTTCTTCTATGAAAATGGGCTCTGAATCTTCACTGTTTACCTAAGTATTCACCTTCTCCTTTTGGAATTGGTCATTTGGGTTAAAGATTGATTCCAAAGTGATAGGACCCTTTGGTAGTTTTTTGGTCCTTAGCTACACCACTTGATCACCATACTGCTGCTCCAATCTATCTTGGTTCCTTGAGGAGAACTCGACTTCTTCTTGTAGAAAGTTGACAATTTATTGATCATTTTCAAATACGTGCCAACTCATGTTATTGCTAGGCATAGCTAGCCTCACAACCACTTTCGTATGGGGCTAATGTTTATCATTCTTGAAACTCTCTACAATGTCAAAGGCTGCCCCAATTATTGCTAATCTATTTTTTATTTCATTCTTATTCCTTGGGATGGAATTGATGTTGAATTCTTCAAAATCATTGATGAGGTCCCACACCTGGTTCTTGTAGCTCATTATTAGGTCGTTCTTGGTAGAATTTTGTCTTCAGACTTGATTTGCAACTAGCTCATTATCACCAAATACTTGCAAGTCCTTAATCCCTCTTATTCTTGACCAATGCAGTCCATGGACTAAAGCCTCGTACATTGCTACATTTTTTGAAAAAGAAATTTGGAAACAAAAAGATGAGTAGTATTCCATACATTGGGGGGTAACAAGCATAGCTCTTCCTCTAGCACCTTGCCTTCCTTTTGAGCCATCAAAGAATAATTTCCATACTTCATTATCATCTCTGTGTTTCGTCTTAATGATGTCATGAAGAGGGTGTTCTTCCTCATGAAGACAGTAGACTCCTAGCTTATATTCCTCTATCTCTTTCTAGGGGTCAAAATCAGCCCTCTTATTCACTCACTCATCGAGGGTCAAGTCTAGGATACACGCCACCTTGGTATTTGCTTCACAAGTGCTTGGGAGGTCCTCTTGATCAAAGGTTGAATAATTGGCATTGATCAGGTTGGGTACAGAAGACTCAATATGGTAATCTACAGTGGGCTCAGATCTTATTGTTTCCTTAGCTCCATACCTTGTTCTACAAATCATGTGCAACCAATCAGTAGATAAATAGCCTCCAATTTTTGTAGTTAAGTCCCTCAAAAAACACAATGCAAAATGTGGTTGCAATTCTATGACTGATATGTTCTATAATGTGGTCACATTAGGGAAGGAGTGCAATGTGAGGCTCAAATATTTTATGACTCCAACCATTTTTACTGTTTTCCCATCCAATTGCACTACACCTTTAGAGATGAATTCCCATTGAAGGCCCAGCTGATTAGCTATTTGCTTTGGCATTATAGAGCTACTTGCTCTTGAATTAATCATACAATTATGTACCAATTTTTCCCCAATGATCAATGAAACATAGAATGTAGGGGGCTTCATATTCTTTCCTTATTGTCCTCCATGGTTTCCTTTAGGTTGATCCACATTAGTAAGAAAGTTCTCTTGCTGGTTACGGGGCTGATTTGAGCTTGACCAATTGGCCTTAGCAGTATGCAAAAATTCTCTCCATCCTGGGATAGCCAATGATTCCTAGATTGAAATGTTCACATTTGTCTTCTTTAGTTGTTCAATGATGTTAAATGAGTTATCCTTTTTATGCCCCTTTCCTGGTACATTTTTCTCATGCACATGGGTCGTTCCAACTGGTGCCTAAGTGGGTTTGGAAGGTGGCTTGGACTGACTTTGCATATTGAAAGTTGCATTCTCTGTGCTAATACCTTATGGAGTAATGGAGGGTTGAGAATTACCTGCGTTTGGTGATTTTCCCTCTCCAATATTCCTTTTCTTGGACCGTGTATTGAAAAAATAAAATTGGGAAGGTATTTGATTCATCCCACAGAAGTCTTCAGCCTTCTAATTGACAAGCATAGTTTCACTTGGAGAGGCTTCTTGTTAAACTCCTTACTACTGATTTTTTTCGTGGCTGGACTCTTATGACACACCAATGATCTATACCATCAAGGCCTAGTGTAGTGCACCATTAAAACACATTGATTGGTTATAGGGATAATTTCATGGGAAACACAAATCATATTCTTGTGCCATAGGTTTTTGTGTTGGAGAAAAGGCCCTTTATGTTGAAGGTGCGTTTGGATCATATGCCGAGAAGGATTTGTTATCACCGAATCATAGCGCCCCTATGTTTATACAAGTGCGCATACTTGAGCTCATGGTGTGATTGGATAACATGGGTACTATCTCCAAGTTGTGGGACTTGCTACTTGAGATAGACCTCCAGAGAAAGATGGGTCTTGCTTCTAAACGACATGCCACAATCTACTCTAATGTAGGGGAAATTAACTATTCTAGTCTAAATTTTCAAGGGACCAGGGAGAGAGAATGTATAAAATGAAAGCCTACACTACAATGGTGATACACCAGAAAAGGAGGGTGTGAGAGTAGTCTTCAAATGTGTGAAATACAGAAGCAAAGCGCACACTAGAAGGGGTGATGACAGTTCTCCATAATCTAGCACAATGCGTTCAAAACAATATTTAAAACATACACAATGATAATGGATCCCTATGAGATCATAATAATAGAAAAAATATTCTTGTAATCAAGGTTAAAGGGGCAATAAGAATGCAAGAAAACACAGCAGGGGAAGATACATCCACAAACTTATATTTTATTACTTCCTGATATGCACAGTTCAATCGGTTACAAGATAAGGGCCTGGATCACCATGCAAGGATTACAAAACAAGGGCCTATAGTACATTGTCTTCACAAAGCAATTTTGGCAGAGCTTTGCTATAAAGACTCTCCCCTACGATGAGCGCAACACTCCAATTTATAAGAAAATGAGAAGAGAGAGAGAAGGGGAAAATGGAAATCCCAAAATCTGTCCTTCAACCATTTGTAAGAGGCATTAAATGGAGTGAAATGATTGTATATTACTTGAAAAAGGCTCCCCATACTGTCCCAGGTGCTGTAGCAGAGAAAGAATGGTGACCATGCCTCTTAATTGCACTCCCAACTACCAAATAAAACACTGTTATGAACCCGGCCAAATTTTATGAAAAATATCCACCGATCTCTTATAAAATCTAGAATTTATTAATTTCTATGTGTTCGGATCAGAGCCACGATTCCAACGGTACTAATTTTGTGTGATTTCGTTGATAAATACAAAAGTTATGGAGTTCTGAGTGCGGGCAGCTATTTTGGGTCTGGCTGGCATTTTTTGTCATTTGACGGGAATGAGTATTAACTGACTAGAGCCGAATATGTTTCCTTTATTTAAATATATCTACCCTCATTAAAAATAATAAATCTAGTTTTTGTGAAGTAGAGGATGTCGTGCTCGTTCTAGAGAGTCCAATTTTGTAAAAATCAGAGCTTGGAGTCAAAAGTTTTGGCCGTTTGAAGTTTACGGGTCAAACATTGAATTTTCTTCTTTGCTGTAACTATTTCAGAAAATCAGCCGATTCACATGCCGCATGTAATTTTGTCCCAGCTGTGCCAAATGAATTCTTCCACATCGTCCGATTCGGGCTTCCTTGTCTCCTTTTGCGGCTTTTTCGCCTTTTCACGTCCCACGCGTACTTTTTTCCCGGCTGTCCTGGACGAAAACCTCCGCACTTCCCGCAATAGACCATCTTGTGGAAAATTGACCAATTCACGTCCCGTGCGTACTTTTATCCCTTCTGTCCCAAACCGCGTGAAACAAAAACTTGATGATTTTTATTTCCTGCGGCTGTTTCTCCTTTTCGTGTCCACGCGTCCCAACATCCCAACTGTCCCACGGACCACCTAGGACAAAAATGTCTGACTTAGCCAACTTTCCTCCCTCTTTGCTCCCAAACTTGGTACGACGAACCTCGGTATAACCCGCACTGGTACGATCCGAACCCTTCAGACCCGAAATGCTTTAAAACAATCTTGCAACCTTATTTTTTTGCATTTTTTCCATTTTTCTAACTTGTTGGGATTTTTTCTTAGATGGGAGAGTTAGAGAGAAGCCGAGGGGGCCCCAAAAACACCATATTTGGCCTTGAACCAATCTACTTGCTCGAGACTGACGAATTTGACGCATGTTATCAAAATTACCTTGAGGGGTGAATTTTGGATAACAAATATAATGGGAGGGGGTATTATAAATCGAGAAATTGGAGATAACAACTAACATAAGGGAATTCTTTAATACCCTTCAATCGAACGTGATATACCATACTTTTACTAAACAAACCCTCTATGCTTATTTTCTAATTCCTATATGGCATTTGGCATTTTTAGTTCAATACAAGATTGAACATAATCATTTTAATACCTATGAAGGTAGAGATCATGGGGAATTTCCCATTAAAAATAAAAGAAATTTAATCTACTTTTATTATATGATTCATATTTCATAAAGGGAAATTGACCATTCTAAAACATATTAAATTTTATCTATATTATTCATATACGATACCCATATGTCAATGGGCATCTGCCCATTGAATATAAGAAATAAATGATTTTTTATATGTAAATGGGAAAAGTCTCCTTCTAAACATTCTAATATAAGAAATATTGAACTTAAAAATTTTAATACCTCTATAGGAATGGACAGCTAACCATTCAATGGAAGATAAAATTGTTTTTTTCTATGAGAATGGGCATATGTCAATTCTAATCACTATAATATGAGAAAAATTGAACTTATTCTTTTCAATAACATTATGAAGGCTCTGAAAATAGGAAGTTGTGAATTATAAAATAAGTTAGATTTTATCTTTGTTCTTCATTTCAAGATTCCAATTATAAGACCAAACATTTTCTCATTAGATACAACATTGAACTTAATGATTTTAATTCATAAATGACAAGAATTAAGTTCAATATTGATTATCTCTACATGTGAGCTCGCCTACCCAGTTTGACTAGTGAACTGGCTAGCCAAACTTGGTAGGTCAACTCACCTACCTAGCTCAATAGGTCAATTGCTAAACATGATGACAATTTTTTCACTCGTGAAAAACTGGTCAACTTGAAACTTCGTTATGATGGATAGAATTGGTGGAGTATACCTAAGCTAGGGGAGGTTCTTTCAAACAATATTGTTACTATTGAATTAATTAATGATTACATGAAATTTTCAGCTATGTGTGCTGTTAAAAAATGTAACAGTTCACATAGTCTGTAATTTCATGTTATCTTCAGCAAAAGAACACAAATCTTGAAGGACAATTGTGTTGTCTTGATGAAGACACCGAATGATAAAATAGTGAAGTGTTAGGTTTTGGAGCAGTAACTATGACTATAGATTACATAAATCATATTTCATTACTAGATGTTACAGGTATTCTTTAATGTTCTTTCCTTCATGATTAAGACATTCAATTATATTACGAAGTTTTTCAGTTCAGCATACATGTTAGTGTAGAATCACAACACCCATGAATGTCTACAACTAGATGGGTTGAGAATCTCAATGTGATTGCACAACATAGATCATCTCTCAAAGTGTGGGACCTTACGAGTTGAGAGAGCTCTCCGGATTAAGGCCGGTTCTTATTCCTCTATTCAGGTGCACACAAATAAATTGCAGAGGATCTATTATAAAACGTACTCTATCTCACCAAGGTGACATGGTTGAGATGATACAAAAAATAAACCTAAGCTAACGAGGTGATGCACCAAAGGAATGTTAGACACTCATTTTGAAATTTAACATAGACCACATAAATGCAATACAAACACCATACATAGCTAACCAAACTATAATGAGAGATCAGAAAGGAAACAATGAAACACATGAGAGCTTCAAGAATCATCCAAAGACATATAATATTGCTCCAAAGTCGATACAATACATTATAGTTGCCAAGAGGCAAAATTAGCATTATAACTTGAATGGGGAAGTTAGGACTCCACAAACTCATCTACATACCAGAGGAAAAGGGAGGGTGCAAAATTATAAATGCCTAACCCTTTTCAATGAACCTAACTCCTTTTATATATGTTGCACAAAGAGAAGAAGGAGAGAGGAGGGAAAACTAATTTGAAGCTCAGCTATCATCCATCAATGCCCCTAAAAATATATAAAGTCTGCCACTTTGTATCTGCTCAGCATATCAAAGAAAGAAGAACGACGGATCAAATCTAATTTGATTTGGTTGTTGGAGTAATCAGATCATGTATTAATGGATCAAATAAGTTTTCCCATTTTTCACCAACCCAACCCCACCAACATTAAAGTTTCAGGTTTCCTTGGTGTAGACGATGTCGAGACCTTTCCAATGGTGCCAAATTTTTTGAGTTTCGGGCACTGGGTCGAAAGATATGTCCATTTGAATGTTTCAAGTTGGGTCCATACAAAAATGGTGAAAACCAGTTAGCAAAATGGGTCCGCGGGCCTAAAACTCACTTTGTGTCTTTTGGCACAAAAATACAAAAATGAAAAAACTTCCCCATAGCCTCGCAATTCAATTTTTTCAAAAAATCATCATCGGGTCCATCAGCCTACATTTTCCATTTGGGAGAAAATTATCTCCCAAGCCCACCATCTTGCACGTAATTGAGGCTTGAGACATGGCTCCATGGGAATCAGCGGAGGTACGGCTCATTTTTTCACTTTACACCTTCTCGGGGAAACAAGATCAAACTTCCTCGAATGACCCGCTTTCTCGCTTTGAATTTTTAACATGGACACATGTCCCTTTGTGGGCCTTATGAATTTTTATTCATTTGTCTTTAAGATCCCCCGTGGGCTTGTGGGCACGAAATTTACTTTGCACCCTATTTGTAAAAAATGAAAAACTTCCAAAACTCCCCACAGACCTACCAACCCACATTTTACTTGGGAAAATTTTCATCCGCAGCCGCACAACTACAATTTTCAACTTGACGAAAAGTCTTCCCCAGGTCTGTCAGCCTGCCTTTGGTAAATAATCCTTCCAAGGCCTGTCAGCTCGTAACACGCAAAATATGAGGAGTTAGAAGGACTTCTTTCTATTTTTGGAAAGGGGAAGAAATTTTCCACCTGATGAAAATGCTTTCAGGAAACCTTAAGTGCTTAGGATATCTGAAAAATTGGATTGAAGCAAAAAAAAAGGAAAACTTGGTGCAGTTAACCAAAAAATAACCATGAGCTTATTTTGGATAACAATTACATTTATAAATTATATGTATGCATAATACTATTTATTGTATTATTACTATTTTTTTAATATTTCATATTTTATAATAAAATAATTATCCACTTTTAACTTTTAGTATTATAATGTAACAAGCAGTATTTGTTAATATATGTCTAAATACATATATACATATATATTGCAAGTTCTTTATAATACTCTCAAGATAATTGATTTGTAACTAATTATAGTATTAAACTTATTACAAAACCTTTTTAATAATTCAACACAAGGAAGATAATGCCATAAATTTTATTCATATAAACTATTGAATCAACCCTTCCTACAATTATTTCTTAACAAAATCCAATATAACAAAAATGTAAATTGTTCAACATTAAACAAGAGAACTAATATCCATTGTTTTTTTTATTCATCCTTAGTAAAATTAGTACACTTTCAAACAATTCATTAGCTAAAAAAAAAAATCTTCTATCAATAAATGAACTTACAATGTATACATTTAGTAGGAGGATGAAGAGTCAAAATGGGATTATATTTCATTCTTTTTCGTTAACCTCTTACAATACATCTTGTTCACATATAACTTTCAATACCACATACTATAATGTACTTTTACAAGGGTAAAAATTTCATCACCATCAAGGGTCAAAGATCTTAAATCATGATTCAAATTTATTACCTGTTTAAAAAATACAAAAGGCTCTCAAGGAAACAATTATTATCTACAACAAGGGCATTAAGAACATAATCTTCTTCACTTGATCACCAACAAGGTAAAACCAAAAGGAGGGGGAAATAATACAAAAATCCAAATAGTTTAATAAAATAACAAATTTACATCTTCAAAACCTACGCCATTCCATTTAATGGTGGTACAAATTACAAATCTTCCATAAAATCAAACTTTTAACTCCACCTTTCTCCTCCATCTTCAACACAGTCAACAAAGGAAGGTAGCATAAGCAACACTCTCCTCCTAACATTGATAAAAAAAAAAGGTGTAGCCACCCTTCTTATAGACCCTCGAGCCCCAACTATGAAGCAATAAACAATGTTACAACCATGGCATCTCTTTACAATAATGGCTTCAACATACAAACACACATATAATGATGGCAACACATATACAACCAATATAAAGTATACAACCATTATCAAGCACATAATCTCAAATCTAGATCTAAAGGAGAAGAGAAATATGGAAACCACCTCATTTTATCTCCCAATTGAAATAGGCAACCCAATAGCCTCCAAGTTTGCATCACAACACTAAAAATATCCTTATCTCTCCCCATTTCAAAATATACAAAATTTATCAATATTTTCTTTATATCTCCCCATAGGTGGAACACCCTACTCACACTCCCTCCACAATACCTCGTAACTCCATTCTCCCTCCCGAATGCTCCAATTTTCCTTATCCCCATGTAACGCCTAAGAAACGATGTTCTAGGAACATGCTAAAACCCTAAACACCTAACTTGAAATATTGCAACTAATTTTTTTTATGTATAAGTTGAAAGGTTGAAAAGGTGTCAAAACATAGTGTGCATTAAATTTTTTTCACCAATAATCTTTACTTTACAAGGGATGACCCAATTCTAAGTTACATGATTAAATATTCTCAATTTAACTCTAAGGTCAATTTATTAACATTCAACTAGGAAGGTGTCCTAATTTAATCTAATTGGTTTAGTGTTTTATTCCTCCACAACTAACACTCACACCCTAAAAATTTACATTATAGTTAGATATTATAGTTCCATTATTTAAATAACTTAAAAGTACATTTCATTATTTTTCAAAAAAACACTGGGAATTAGATTAGTGACTTTGCACACCAAGGTAATTAAATGGCCCCACTCACCCATCAACACATACCTTTAATTCTTATTCAAAATATCTATAAAAATATATTCCTACCAAAAAAATGTAGGGTGTATCCTCCACCCTTGGATCAATTCAATTATGGCCACTAGATCCTAGGGTTCCAAAAAAACCCTAAATATCTTTATGAATTTTTATTTAATCTCTTTCTTTACCCAAGTCTCCTCATTTGGTCACTTTTCCTCTTTTTTATTTATAGGTTGAAGAGAAGGAATCCATGGAAGAAATGAAGGAAGAACTATGGAGAAGTCTACAAGGAAATGAAGCCTAGATTAGTTTACATTGTAGATTTATCATTGTAATTTGTCACATACAAGGGTTGAAGGGATTTCCTTTACCAATCTGGTTTTATTTCAAAACTATTTGTATTTAGTGTACTCCATTTGCCTACTCCCATTTATAAAAAAAAGTTTGATTACTTTAAATCAACCATTTAAAGATTTTATTGCTTAAAAGCATGAGATTTAGCAATTGTTTGTTTGCTTGTAGTTCATTGGTAAATTTACAAGCATAAAATTTTAATTAGGCCAAGTAAAAGTTTGTATAATGACAGAACCGCCACCCAAGA
The DNA here is from genome assembly GCA_019776745.2 of Taxus chinensis. Taxonomy (NCBI): domain Eukaryota; kingdom Viridiplantae; phylum Streptophyta; class Pinopsida; order Cupressales; family Taxaceae; genus Taxus; species Taxus chinensis. The sequence continues at coordinate 130,257,503 of CM034153.1, read as the reverse complement.
CAAGTTGGCGGTCACAGGACCCCAACCCTACCTGGGTGATGATTCATGACCTACCGCCTTGCCAGAGCTGTGGTTCTAAGACCGCCACCTTATCTAAGCGGTGGTTATGAGACTGCCACTCTAAAAAGGGTGGCGGTCCTATTCCTTAGAAACAAAACCCAAAACAAATCCGAGATTTGTAAAAAAACAAAAGTTACTAAAGTGTTCTAAAATTCATTTTGATCCTAAATTTAAGTGCCTAAAATGCCCAGTTGTAAGATTTAATTCCATTTGTTCATTTAATAATTAAAACTACTCATTTTAAGGCATTATCTACTCCAATAATAATAACTACAAGATCATTTTCATTTTGTTCAATAAATTTTTCCTTTTAATTCCATAAGTAAAAAGGATCTAAATCTACTTCTAATATTTTTATTTTTCCTTACTACCAAATTGCAACATTTCAATATAACAATACACTTCAAATTTGTTTTCTCTTTCCATTTCCACTACAACCATTCATTCAAATAACTATAACAACTTTGTTCTACATTCAAGTTTACTATACATACATTTTTATCATTTTACAACTTCTATATTTCTTCTTTCTCATTTACAATAATACAATTTCACAGTGAAAGTAAAATTTCTTTTCCCATTGAGCATAGCTCATTTATTTTAAAATAAAAAACTTCTTGTCTCATAATCCAAAGTAAAAACTAAGCTTTCCATCTTAATTCTTTTCTTTCCATACTACAACTTAAAGAGGAGATAAATTTTACAACTCTTTAATGAACTTTTTCAAATAATATTACAACTTACAATCCAACATTCCCTTTAAAGAAAAACACATACTATAAATATTCCACCTTTAGTGGGAATAACAATAAGACTTCTCATAAGAAGGGATTTCTTAAGCACTCCAACAAAAGCTCTAAGCTTCACATTAAAAACAAGAGAGCTCCTACTTGATTTTCTAGATTCACAAAAAAGATGGGAGGAAAAGCAACACTATCCACCCAACTAAAGTATCAAATGAGGAGGAGAATCCATCCTCCTCATTGGCCCCCAAGCCCCAACCAAATTGAAATGAAAGGTGGATCCAACACATGGCAAGAACAAAGCTTCCACAACACAAAACAAAGTATTTCACAAACATTCCAAAACACAACAAACTCAAACTAAAATAAAAGGAAGGAAAATAAACAAAATAAACAAGGCTTCTAAAAGAAAACAAAAGGAGCAAGAACCTATGGAGAGGTTATGTTGGTGCTCAATTTGGTCTCGCCCCATTTGTCATTGAAATTCTTTAGTTTGTGGGTTATGTCGTGTTTTCTATCTTTTCGTATTGATGCATGAAAACTTTTTCCTCCATTTGGTTGCCATGATCAGTCCCTTCCTTGGTAGAGGATCACTTAAAAAATCTAGAATCTATTTTTCATTCCTCTTTCCATGGAAAAGATTTGTAACTTGAGTGAAAAATCAGGTTTTTCTCTTCCCTCTATTTTCCACATTCACATTTTGTTGTCCCTATCATTTTTGTTCCAAATATATGTGGAAACATGATTGGATGTAGCTCGGAGGATCATATTTGGGCCTTATATCATTTTAAAATTCCCTGTCTTGAAAGAAAGATTCATTTTCAGGCTCAAATGGTGTTTTTCCTGCATTTTACAGTTTGATGGGTATGTTTTTCCCCGTCAAATTTACATCTTAGCATCTATGGAAACATGGCTCTTTCTAGTTGGATGTGGCTCAGTGAGGCACTTTGAAAATTCTAAGGCTCACTTCAACTCAAAATTTGTCCACATGGAGGGCCGACGCTCATTTCAAAATTCACCTTTTGGTTTGGCCTTGGAGTTGTTTCGGGGAGACACGTGGAGATTTCCGATGCCTTGACCATACTTACAAAAAAATTTCATGAGGCCAGTAAAGTTTTAGCATACCATGCACAGGTGGAGGGTTGGCACTCATTTGAGGATTCGCATCAGGGTCCCACCTTAACGATTGTGACAAGGAGACATGTGGAGGCTACCGCTAGCTCCGATCTATACTTAAACATTCCAAAGTAATTTTGAAATCCCTGGGACATGTGGAGGGACCACGCCTATTTTGTGACCAGCCCCTAAGTTTTATTTTGAAGAAGCACCAGGAGGACACTTGGAGGATTTCTCTCATTCTACCCTTTATATGGGCTTTTCAACAGCCAAAAAAAAAAGTCTTGGACCCTAGAGCCATGGCGTCTTTTGTTGAGCCTTAAAATTTTTAACAAACTCTGCCATACTAAGACACGTGATGATCCCACCCTTGTTTTGGGTCTCTGCTTTTGGGTACTATCTCAAAGTGCACCATTGAGATGTAAAGGCTTCTGCTGTATCCTTTTTACACCAAGACTTTTCAAAGGCCAAAAGCATTTTTCTTGGGCCCAGGGCACGTGGAAGGCCCATGCCTGTTTGGAAACTTACCCCTTACTTATCCTTTGCAGTTACATCAAGGAAACATGTGGATGGCTATAAAACAAAGTGCAGAAGGGGAAAAATCAATGGTTGCTATGCAATGCGTCTGTTTTTCAGCCATTTTTTCTCCAAGACTCCTTGAAACATAAATACACATTGTTTTTCATCATTTTTCGATGAAATTCCTTTTCATATTAGTCTATAAAGTGCCATTGAATGGATTTGAAACTTAAATTTTGAGTCCAAGGATTGTTAAGATCGATATTTTGAAGTTGGAGTTACTTGGGATCTTGAAAAAATGTGATTTACGAGAGAAGATAGATGCATGGTAGAATCACAGAGGAAAGAGAGGGAAAAGGATGAAATGATAAAGGTTATAGACACAAAATATGAAAATGGTGTTGCCTCGAGAGTGAAAAATATTACCTGTCAAATCTAGCTATGCAGAGCATCCAAAAAATGATTAAAAAGGGGATTTATTGCATGACATAATTAAAATGATAAGAAGGACTCCCAAAAAGTTGTGGCATGACATCCTAGTCATTAGTCGAGGTCCCAAGAAACATGATAAATTCATAATTGGTCCACCTAGCAGGTTTCGGATCTGAATTTGTTAAACTTCACTTACTGAGACAAATTGGTAACAAGAAAATGTCCCTCAAATATTCTTCTATTTTGGGGGGAAATATGAGTAAGTAAAATGTATAAATGCAATGAGAATACTCTTACAAATGGTTAGGAGTTGAATTGTTAAGAGAAAATTGTAGAAAGCCTTCTTCCTGAGAGACCAATCCAAGATAAACCAATTATTTTCTTCTATTCTATTTTCTATCATGTCAAGTTGGCTGTAGATGTATAGCCATTGACGAGCACTGAAATTTCTCTAGAATCTTTCCCCTACTGATGAATCTAAGTTATTTTGAAATTAATTTATGTCAATCCTGTAACAATTAGTGTCTTCTTTGTTTCATAATTTATGTAAGTAGTTTTACTTGTTCCTATTTCAATCTTACTTTGAAATATTTTTGAAATCACACTGGATATCATCCCTATGACAGTTTAGTGGTATTTGTAATTTCATTTCAAGAATAGCCTTCATCTTGTGATTATATAAACAAATTTCATATCATTTCATTGTCTTTTGTTGATAAAGATTGTATGTAAGTCTTTGGGTGTACCTTATACATGATTGATCAGAGATTTTCATGTTTAATTGAGTCTTTTAATTCGATCCTTCATGTTAGAGTCTCAAATATTATGTAGAAATGTGTTGATCTGGGCCTTCATTTGAGCACACCTTCTGGTTGAAGGAACATCTTAACTATTTTGAAGCTTTCTGTTGTTGAGTTATCCATCATTTTGAAGTTTCTCAGAGATCTAGTATAATCAAATTTATCCTGATTAATCTCCCACCAAAATTATTCAAAAACCATGAATCCATCCTTAAGTACCCTTGTTTTCCCTATATATCAAAAAAGGTACAAAATCTATTTACTAAAATATGTAGAACAATCAGTATTTCTTAATGTCTCCAGTAACCTTAGCCTGAATGCTTAAAGTATCTCCATCTTTTATAAGTGACAACTCTTATGAGTTAAACTATGGAGTATTGACCACGTTTTCCCAAGGTTTTCTTCATAAAATTTGTGCAAAATAAGGATATCTCCATCTCCTTCATCAAACATAGGTGACACCAATGGTCTTCTCACCATGGTGGAAAGGTGCAACCTAAAGTATTGAGGATGGGTAAAACCCTCTTGAGGGTGCTATCCATCTCTCCACAAATATGAGTGATAAAGGGCCAGTTAGATCTCATCCACAGATACAAAATGACACACATTGTGATCTATCTATCTCTTAGATCCATTCCAAATATGTGATGTTACTCATCTTGAAAGGGAGAACAAATTTGAATACCAACACGAGTGGTGCCACTGCCAGGGACTCTTTGAATTATTTGAACAAAGGTGTATATATACAGACCCTGGTAATACTTCTTAAACATGTTGTGTGCTAATACATTGCTAAAACGTCATTATCTATTCAGATCTGTAAGAATTGTTCAAAGTTGTAAGCTTTGAGTGCAATATTTCTAGCTTATACATATATTTCACTAAATTTTGTATCATCATTGATAAATTTGTGTAGAAGAAGAGCATATATTGTAATCTTTGCATGAATAAGGTATTGATAAACATTTGATAGGTCTTTCATAGTGCATTTGCATAAAATAAGGTGAAAATACTTACTGGTGACTCTGTGATGTTTCAATTCTTAATAAATTCCAATGTCTTAACATATATCAAGGATTTTCACTAATATTTTCAAAACTAGAAGGAATAAGATATTTCTTCACCAAGGACCCTAGTAGAAGGTTGTTTCAAGAGTTGGGAAAGTCTAATTCAGAAGGAAGAAGAATTTGGAAGGTTTTTAGAGATCAAGCATCAAGAAAATAGATCTCCATTGCTGAAACTGATGAACCTGTGATTGAAGATTCCAATACTTCCTCAAGTGCTTCTGAATCAGGTAGGTAGTCTCTTTATGAATGGAAATCCATCTGGAGAGGGTCCTTATTTTTTATTTGAAACTTTTTCCTCTCAATCTACCCCGGTATTTTCCAAATATAATAGATTTTTCCAATAAATAGAGCCTTTAGAGGGTAGTCATTCTGAAAATTGTATCCCTATACCACACAACTCACTCCTTATCATTTTGTTTCTCCTGTAAGATCACCTCCTCAAAATAATATGGCTCAACCTCCACCCAGACCTCCATATGTTGTTAATACTTTTGTTCCCATCATTTTTAGAGGTATCACTTGCTATCTAAATGATGTCCCATAAGATGTAAGAAATAGATTGTATAAGTTTTAAGGAAATAATGTAATCAATGGTGATAAACATTTGAAGCTTTTTTTCAATATGATAGAGGACATATAAATAGAGTTTGAGGATGTATACATTAAATTTTTTATCCATACTCTAGAGGAAGATGCAAGGGACTGGTATAAATCTTTTCCAGATAATTTCATTGAATCCTGGATAGAGATGAAGAATGATTTTAGAATGCAGTGCGATGATAAAACAAGCCGCTCTCTCCGGCTTGGAAACACTGTCAGGGTCTCAAGATTAGATGAAACAATACACTTCCCTTTTTCAGCTTCCAAAAGCCAGATCCATAGCTCTCTGGAAAGTGGCACCAGCATTAAGAATCCCAAAAGGCATTCTCTTGTAAGCAACAGGTGCCCCAAGGAGTAGTGAAAGCTGTTTTATGTTAATCTACAGTATCAACCTCTACCTGATTGTATCTAGAAAATCCATCAAGCATAGATAACATTTCAGAGCCTATTACTGCTTGCAAAATTTGATCCATCATGGGCAAAGGATAATTATCTTTCAGAGAAGCCTGATTCAGGTTCCTGAAATCGACACAGATGCGGATCTCACCATTTTTCTTCCTGACAGGCATAATGTTTGCAATCCATGTTGAATGGTGAATAGGAAAGATAATTTTAGCTTTCAACAACTTCTGTATCTCCTGAAAGATGGTGTCAGCTACTTTGGGGTTGTATTGTCTCTGTTTCTGCTTCAAAGGCTTAATTCCAGGCTTGAGGGGAATAGAGTGCTGCATATCTTTTGGTTTGAAAGCTTTCAAATCTTCATAAGAGTAAGCGAGAACATATTTATACCTTTTTAGAAGATCAATTGCTTTTCTCCTCTCATTTGCTGAGCAACATTTTCCAATGTTCATGAACTTGGGGTCAGTAGAACTCCCAATATCATCTTATCATACTCAGCTGCTTGCTGAGGCCCAGAAAGAAGCTCTAGATTTCACATACCTGTCATGCTTATCAAATAGTTCCTCCAAACTCACCAGCCCTTTAGGAATCTTGTTTCCTTTGAGCTTAATGCACCCTTCCTGATCTGTTTCTTCTCCTTGGGTGACAGCTTGGTCAAAGGACACACTTTCACGAGGCAGGTTGTCACTTCCCTCAAAATACAGTTGTTCAAAATTACCTTTGAGTTCCAGGAAGGAAAGAAAATGCTGATCATTATTGAAAACCTGCCAGTTATTGGCATTATCAAGTACACTAGGCCGATGGACCATCTCAATGGTGAATTTATCCTGAGAAAAGTCAGGATGAGGAATCAGCAGTGACCCTGAGATAGCCAACGAATCAGCCCTGTTGTTCTTTTCCCTAGGTACTGCTTCAATAGAGAAAGCATCAAGGAACTCAATAGAATCCCAAACCTGATTCCGGTAATGCCTTAACCTTCCATTTTTTACTTGAAAAAGGTTTCTGACCTGCTTTACAATCAACTCTGCATCACCACGAGCTAGAAGATTCTTTATACCTTGTTCTTTGGCCACCTGCAATCCGAGAATGAGAGCTTCGTATTTTGCTGTGTTATTAGTGTTCTCGAACTACAACTTAAATGAAAAAGGATGAAGGACACCTTCTGGTGACACCAGTAGAACACCAGCTCCAGAACCAGCTGAGGAACAACTTCCATCAAATTCTAAAATCCAAACCTCGTTAGGATCTCTAGGAGACACTTTGGGGGGTGGGATTTCATCAGGGGACATAATCATGTAGTTTCCATGACCCATATCCTCATAGATTATTTGTGCTCTAGGATCATCCGTTTTCTGCACAATATACTCAGACTGCTTTTCAGGAAACAACTTCTTCATTTGTCCATTGACAGGCATGAGTGCATGCGACCAGTCCATCTGGATTTCCCCACCCACATCTTTACAGAAGTTCCTACTTAGCAACATCCCGTATGAAGGAGGGATATCTGCTACTAGGATGGTAGCCAACACTTTCTTTTCAGGCAAGGTAGCAAAAGCCACTTGTGCATCTTTAATCCTTCCAACCGGAGGCACTTCTTTACTCTCCATAGAGTAGCAAGATCCATAAGTACGAGTGAGGGTTAAGCCTAAAGCATGAGCTACTTTAGCTGGCATGACATTGTCCGAGGCTCCTGAATCTATGACACAATTACTGAGTCTATGGCCAGCTATGAGAAGTGTTACATAAAATGGTGTAATTTTGTCACCAGGTGAGGTGACAGCAGCTACCAGACTGGGTTGTGGCGCAGAGGGAGGAGTAGGTAGAAGGCCTTTAGAAGTGGTCTTAGAGTTGGAATTAACAAAGTGGATCATTTTGGCAAAGGCTTTGGGATGGGTTTTGATAGTACTCAGCTTCTGAGATTTGTACCTTGGTCTTTTTCAGGTGATCAACAATATCAAAGGATCCAGAAGTGGACGGGCCATCATCATTTGGAATTCTAGGCTTATCAACTTTAGGAGAAAAAGAAGAAGCAACTTTGGTAACTGGATTGATAGGACTCACCTTCTGTGTAGACGAAGTAGGGATAGGAGATCCTCTTCTTGCAATTACAGGGATAGTTGCCGACTGCTCCTTGGATTTCTTAGGTGGCTGGGTCACCTTCTCCCTCTGCTTTGTATGTTCTCGAGTCATGACAGCAAAAGATTCGATGTTCATGTCTGCTACCACTTCATCATAATCATCAATGCCCTCAGTGGTAAAGAAATTCACTCGAGATCCCTCAAGTTCCTTTGCCTCATCATCAAATTCTCTCGCAAACTCTTCGCAAGCTTCGTTATCTTCATCATCATCTGGTTCTTCCACCTCGCAGGTCGCATTGATAGGGACTCTAACAGGAGGTCCTTCAAGTGCTAGTCTTGTTTGAGAAGCAGGCAAACGATTCCTGGGCTGGAAATTTCTTCTTGGAACATCTGCATAAGGGGCATGTTGAGCCAATTGTTTCTTTATAGCAACAAGATCATTTGCGAGTTTCTGGACTAATGAATCAGTACTAGGTCCAGGGGTGGAAGAGGAAGAAGTAGCAGACTTAGATTTGGGAGGGTCTCTTCTCAACTTCCCTGACATGATCAAGTCATCTTCGATACTAATAGCCAGTTTCTTGATCAAGAGCTAGTGTTCCGAGATTAGCCCTTCTTAGTGCATAACTAACTTTGGGCGATTGGGCATTTAGAAGAAACATTTTTGAATCTGATCAACAGGTCGGGTGTTTGCTGGAATTTTATTTACCAACCTGTTGAACCGAGCCACAAACTCTCTCATGGGTTCTTACGAATCTTTCTTTATTTGAGAAATTTGGGCAAGCAAAGCATGCACATCTTCTGCCGGCTTGAAACGATTCTCGAACTATGTTCTCATGGTGTCCCAGTCGGTTATAGCACCAACCGAAAGGTGAAAGAACCAATCAGCAGCATTTTCTTGCAAAGTCTCCACGAACAGTCTTACGGACACGTCTTCATGTTCAACTCCAAGACCCCACATGCAACTATGAAGGCTGCAATATGTTCATCAGGATGTACCTTGCCATCACCTTTGAATTTGGGAAGTTCTTCCGGTTACCTCTGGGTAACTCATGTAGGCTGAGTAAGGGCCAGAGGCCTGACACGTTGACCCCATGGCAATTGTGCCGCCATTCTTGGAAAAATGGCTTGGAGAGGAACTTTAACACCAACGAGAGTCAAAGCTCATAGATTGGGACTAGCAGTTCTGAAGGAATACCACCCGTAGGACTTCTATCTTGAACAGGTGGAGTGCTTGTTGAACGAGTTCTTCTATTTCTTGTTGAAGGGAAAGGAAAACCCTGCTGCTCCAAAAGATGAAACTGAGAGTCTTCAATACCAAGGGTACTTCTCCCTCGAGTAAAACACGGAGTCGCCAGATCAAAGGATGATCAAAAATTGCAGAACTGGAATGCGATTTTCCCCAGCGGAGTCACCAAAAACTGTTGGTTTTCAAATAGGACTTTTTAGAAGAGCAACAGTCAGGGGACAAGAAGTCCCTCCTCTTTAATGGGAGAGGTTCCCTTATTCAGAAACAAACTTATTTACAAATGTACAGGACATGATTTGTTGGTTAAACTTGGATACCATGAAAGTGTTTTCTACGAAGGTTATCAATTACAAAAGGACTGAGGAAATGAGAGGGTGAGAATGAGCAGAAAGGCAACATGCAGAATTATAGATAACAGAGTAATTCTTTATGTATGCAAAGTCACAGTGAATTGAAAACAAGATCATTCGTATCGTATAAATAAGATGGAATTTAGAGACACAAAGTTCTGTAAATAACATCTGCCAGAACACCAAAGTTTCTTAACGTAACACAGATTTATCAATCAAGGACACAAAGTTCCTTCTTGGTTATACAAGATCACCAAACGGCAAGACTAACAAACTGGAGACAAATGATCTTCACAAAGAAAATAAATGAAAGCTCGGAGATAACGGAGATCAGATAGACAAAGAATAGAAAGCCCTTCTTTATTGATTTCTTTATGATCTATTTACACTTTCAAAAAATAAGCCAAGTTCTTCCTTCTTTGAATGGCGTAGAAAATACCATTATATAGCTTACAATTCAGTTACTCTTTGTAACCGTTTCTTTTAACTAAAGAATAGTTAAGGACCGCCAAATCGCAGTACCTCAACCTATTACAAAGAAAACTGAAAAAGAAAGGGAAGAAGACAGGTGGCCGGTCACTGAGAGGGACCCATCAACTTCAGAAACCGCTGCTTGAATTCTTCCACGTCTCAGCGACGTCTTTGCCACGAGGGACACACAAGAATTTTCATTTTGAAGATGACAATGGATATCTTTGAAAACTGATATAACCGGCGTCTTGAAAGCTTCGTCTTTCTGCCAACTATCCTTGAAATTTGATCTTCGGATTGATAGTAGCAGAGCTGCAACTTAAATTTATATTTAGCATATTCGAGTAGAGCGGGAAAAACTAAGTATGGATGACCGTTGGTTCGCTTGGGACAAGTGAGACGCGAATGCGTGAAACACGCGGCTCGGCCGATTCGGGTGAAACAAGGAGAGGACGCACAAATGCATTTTGGGACAATTGGGACGGAAAAGAGCGAAGTGCGCGACTCGGGAGTTTCGGCCGAAAATGGGACAACTTGCACTTTTTTAACTTTGGGACATTTGGGACATGAAAGCGCGGTTCGGGCGAATCGGCCGAAAATGGAAAAAAAGGCCCGTTTGGACTTGGGACATTCGGGACAAAAAGTTCCGGAGTACGCGGTTCGGGTGTTTCGGCCGATCGGGGAACAAAATGCACTTTGAAACTCGGGACAGTTGGGACGAAATCGGGCGAATCGGCTGAAAATGGAACAGAGTGCACTTTAAGTTTGGACTTGAGAAATTTGAGACAAAAAGTTCCGGAGTACGCGACTCTGGCCGGTTCGGCGCGAAATTGGAACAGAGCGCACTTTTGAAATTGGGACATTTGGGACAAGAAAGTGCGAAGTACGTGGTTCGGGCGGTTCGGCCGAAATTGGAACATCTCGCACAGTAACTTCGGGACACTTGGGACAAAAAACTTCCAACGGGCCCGAAAATGGGACAAATTCGGAGGTTTTCGTCCGATCGGGGAACAAAATGCACTTTCATACTTGGGATAGGCGGGACAAAAATGTCCGACAGGCCCGAAACACTTACAGAATGACCCAAAACTTAGATTTTTTAGACTTCCAAGACTTTTTTCACACCACCAACTCGACAGAAAAGACACTTAGACTCAAAAAAAAATTTAATTTTGAAAGAGTGGGGAATTTTGAGTGGACAACAATTTGTGTCAATCATGAAGTAATTAGTGTCTTCTTTGTTTCAGAATGTATGTAAGTAGTTTTACATGTTCCTATTACAATCTTACTTTCAAATCTTTGTGAAATCACATCAGATCTCGTCCCTGTGAAAGTTTAGTGGTATTTTCAATTTCATTTTAGGAAGATCCTTCATCTAGTGATGAGATAGACAAATTTAAAATCAGTTCACTATCATTTGTTGATAAAGATTGTTTGTAAGTCTTTGGGTGTACCTTATGCGTGATTGATCAAAGAATGTGATGTTTAATTGAGTATTTTAACTTGAGCCTTCATGTTAGAGTGTCAAATATTCTATAGAAACGTGTTGATCTGGGCCTCCATTGAATCCCACCTTTGGGTTGAAGCAACGTTTAAAATGTTTTGAAGCTTTCTATTGTTGAGTTATCCATCATTTTGAAGTTTCTCAGAGATCTGGTATAATCAAATTTATCCTACTTAATCTCCCACCAAAATTATTTAAAAACCATGAATCCATCCTGAACTACCCTCATTTTCCTTTTATATCAACAAAGGAACAAAATCTATTTAGTATAATATGCAGAATAATAAGGATTTCTTAATGTCTTCAATAACCTTAGACTTGTGTGGAAAGTATCTCCATATTTTAGAAGTGACAACTCTTAAGAGTTAAATTATGGAGTATTTACCATATTTTCCCAAGGTTTTCTTCATAAAATTTGTGCAAAATAATTATATCTCCATCTCTTTCATCAAATAGAGGTTACACTAAGGGTCCTCTCACCCTAGTATAAAGGCAAGGCCTAAAGTAGTGAAGACATGTCAAATCCTCTTGAAGGTGATATCCATCTCTCCACTGATATGAGTGACAAAGGGCCAGTTAGATCTCATCCCTAGCTACAAAATGACACACACTATTATCTATCTGTATCTAAGCTTCGTGCCGAATCTGTGATGTTTCTTAGCTTGAAAGGGAGAACAAATTTGGATACAAATAGGTTACTTACGCCTCCCAATACGAAATGGGTGCCCACCTTAAAAACCTTCAATACATATCTCAAGACCCCTACATACTCTTATGCCTCCCTCAAGTACCTCTTATGCCTCCGACATACTCTTATGCCTTCCTCATAAAAGAAACAAGTAAGAAATGCAAGCATTCCTTGTCCAAGGTGGGGCACCCAACCCAAACTCCCTCCAAAACATGAAATAAACACTTATACCTCCCTACATGAAATCTCTCCATAGTCCCCTCCTACACCACACTTAGGAAATCTACCCAAGCACCCAAAAAGCATTCCAAAACACTCAAAAGAATGAACATATACAAAAAATAAAATAATAACATTAAGCAAGAGTAAAGCTCCTACCTTTTCATGGTAGAGCTTGTTCCAAGAGTCAATATCCAAGCTTCTTCAAACCCAATAAATCATCAAAAAGCTCCAAAAAATACCACAAGCACACCAAAATCCTCTAACTCCCAAGAATTCAAGAGCACAAAAAATGAAGTAACCCCCAAACAAGCAAAAGAACTTGAATAAATAGAAAAGGGAGAGAGGAGGGTGAGGTGGCTCTATGTAGGATGTCACATCACTCACTCTCAAATCCACCTCACAAGTCAAACCTCAATCCCAATGCACCATAAATTGGTGGGTGAGAGGAATGACAAGTTACTTACACACACAATCCAAGTCCACACTGCGTAATGAGAAAATTAATTACGTGAAAGAAATATGTAATAAAATTTTACCATTTTGTCTTCCCAAAACACATAATGTGGTCTATTTTTGACCCCCCAACCCATAGGTAAGGTTGGTATATCAATTTAAGAGGTCTGGGACTAGTTTCACTTATCCCACAAGCCTCAAAAATTGGCCCATGAGGCCAAATTAGAATTTCCATGAAGGGGTAGAGTGTACAACACTCAAGATCACAAGCACTCAACTTTCAACATAAAAACCAAGAGCCATCTAGTCTAATAAATGAAGTGCTTTGTCCCATCCCTAATTTATTTTTAAAAAATATTTATCAACTTAAATGAGACATTTAAACCCATTAATGATAAAGAAAAAAAATAGACCAAATTCTAAATAATTAATACAATATATTACATCACTAAAAATCACATACAAACATTCAGTAAAGAAAACTAAATAAAAGAAAACACATAAACCCTTAGTTACAATTTGAGGTAATCCCCCCATGGAAACCCCCTAACAACAATTCAAACACACATAGACAAAAATATATGTCACCATGGTGACCCTTATTGAATTCACCTAGTATCCCAATGTGGTTGGTCCCCAATCCCCCAGTTATTTTTTGTGAATGTATTTACCCACAAAACACATAATACCTCCTTTGGTCTTATGGCTGCATCAAAACATCCAAGATAAAATATGCAATATAAATCCACAATTATCTACATATGCATCAAATCATCATCTAGGCAATTACGATATCATTTACAATTTCTAACAAAATCTTGATTCTACATTTCATTAGTATCAATAGGATCATAAAATTAGTTCAATTATCAAGGTCTATTCAATGTGAAAAAGGTATCTTAGGTTAGAAAAATAAAATTGTGTGTGTGTGTGTGTGTGTGTGTGTGTGTGTGTGTGTGTCTATATATATATATATTACTATGTCATGAACATATTATCATTAATATAAAAAAATGTCTCTAAAATTCCACACACACATCATACTAAGAATCAAAAACCAACAATAGTCTCAGTCTCTCTAACATCTACATAATGCTAAGTCAGAATATTACAAAATATTCATAAGTAGAGTCAATAGTATCAAAATCAATAGTAATAGGTGTCGAAGGGAAGTAGGCACTACATCCCCCTCCCCTTAGTCTTGACTTCCTCCTAGAAGTCACTGGAACAAGTGTGGAGACTGAACTCGTAGCAATGTAGCATCCTCCCAAGTAGAAGCAGTCTTGTTGTACATGTCCCACTGGACCTGAACCTAGTCAATATATTTTCCTTAAAGGCCTAGGGTCTTGCACTCTATAATACAGACATGATCCACCATCACCTACCCCATATTCTGCATGTATAATGCGGTCTAATATAATACGTGAAAGTATTGATAATGTATCTATTGTATATATCTCCCTCCCTAGGTAAATATAGACAAACAGAAGAATATGGAAATCAAATAAACTCTAAACCTGACATTTATTTACGCCACCATTCGCGCCCAAGTGCAGGTTGAAAGGTGTCAACATGGAAAAAGTCACGCCATGGCATAGGTTGAAAGGTGTCAACATGGAAAAATTCATGCCCTGGCACAGGTTAGAGGGCACAGGTTGAAAGGTGTCGACAGGGAAAAATTCGTACCCTAGCATAGGTTGGAGGGCGCAAGTTGAAAGGTGTCGACATGGAAAAAGTCACACCCTAGCACAGGTTGGAGGGCGCAGGTCAGAAGGCATCGGAACCACATTTTCAGTGCCTATGGTGCACTTAAAAGTATGTTGACATGAGGATAGATGCACCAAGGTGCACCTTCAGGATGTGCAACATTTTGAGCATTGATACCCCGAACCTGACAGAAAGAAAACCCTTACCCAGACATTCAAATGGCCATAAATTTTAACAGTGAGCTCGGAATCACGCAAGGTTGGAATTTTCAGAAATATTAATTGGGTGAGAAAAATTTCTTCAAAAATGCAAAATACAATTCACCATTTTTTAGGTTTGCTAGGGTTCTCACCTACCACCATAATGAGATGAGTTAAAATACAATTTAGAGGTCATTGGGGTAGATTTGGAATTCCTCTTTCTTCCCTCTATCATTCTTCCTATAAATTGTAAGGAGGGGTTTCTTTCTAAAGGTTGGACATTCTTGTGTTGCCCCTCCCTTCTTCTCCTTAGTAGGTGAAATTGTGGAGTTTAAACATCCCATCTAAAACTGTAAGGTAAATTTGCCTCTTGGAATTTTGTAGTATATTGTATCAATCTTTGGAGAAAATAATACATGTCTTTGGATGATTCTCAGCCCTCTCTGTGTTCATTTGCATCCTCCAAATCTTTCATTGCAAATTTGGTTATCTGTGCATGATCTTGCATTACATTTTAATGGTTTGTGTTTATTGGCAAGACAGGTTTTCTTCATTCCTCAGTGCATCAATTTTGTTAGTTTAGGGTTATGCTTTATGCATCTTCTTACCCTGTCTCCTTTGCAAGATAGATTAGGTTTTTGAGTAAACCCTCTACATTGTAATGTGTGCAGCTGAATAGAGGAATAGGAACCGGCCTTCACCCGGAGAGCTTTTCCGATTCATAGGGTCCCACACTTGGGTAAAGATCCATGTTATGCAATGACACTGAGAGTCTCAACCCATCGAGTTGTAGACATTTAGGGGTTTTGTGATACACCATCAACAGTATCTCCTAAGTATAGAAACGTGAAAGACATCATGGAAGTGAGACAAGCTAGGTGGCAAGGATAGAGGATAGGCCAAGGGACCAATGTACTCCAAGGTCTCAAAGGTACCCAAAAACCTAGGAGCAAGATTAGAACCTTTTCCGTAATGGATAGGGCTCTTATGTGGTCTAAGATGAAGAAACACCTTTGTGCCCATCTCATAAATAAGATTTTTCCTATGTTGGTCCACATACTTCTTCTCTCTATCATGTGCCTTCTGCAATCTTTGCTAGATCAAAATAACCTACTTCTCTATGTATTGCAATAAAGATAGCCCAAGAGAAACCCTATCCTCTAACCTTTCCCAACTAAGAGGTTTCCTGCACTCTCTGCCATACAGTGCATGAAAAGGATCCATGCCTATCAAAATTTGGAAACTATTATTGTATTAAAACTCAATCAAGTACAAATACTCCTCCCATCTTGACTGGTGATCCATGATGTACATCCTAAGCATGTCCTCTAATATTTGTTTCACCTGATCTATCTATCCATATGTCTCAGGGTGATATGCTATGCTGAAATTGATCCTCGTACCTAGAGCATGATGCATGGTGGTGTAGAAGTGGGAAGTGTATAAAGGATCCTGATCGTAAATGTTCTTCCATGGAATCTCGTGTAATCTAACTATATCATCGAGATACACTTGTGCTACTAGACTAGTTATGTAGGTAGTATTAACCGGAGAAAAATGAGCCACTTTCGTCAATTTTTACACAGTGGCCATGATGGCGTCATTATGGTATCTTGACGTCCGTAACCCAATTATGAAGCCCATGGAAATGGTGTGCCATTTCCACTCCAGTATAGTGTGAGGAAAGAGAAGGCTAGCTTGATGTTGATGCTCGACCTTCACCCTCTAACACTCTAAATAGTGTGACATGAACTGAGCCATGTCTCTCCAAAGTCCCCTCCTATGGTACAACTATCTCAAAGTGGCATGCATATTCTTCACACCGGTATGGGCCGAATAAGGTGCATGATGAGCCTTTGTCAAAATGTCCTATATTAATCCTCCATCTCTAAGAACATAAGTTAGACCTCTGTGTCTGAGAAGACCATCTTCCTCTAATGAAAAACCATAAGACTTCCCCTCAAGGGGTCTCTGAGACTCAGTCTCTGCTCTAGCTGCAAGTTAGAAACTATCATGTGGAATCTATTATAAGATCCTGCTTCTTAAATATGTACCCACTGAAGTGGGCATAACCACATGTCTTTGTCTACTCAAGGAATATGCAACCATGTCCTCCTTCCCTTTCACATGTTGTATCTCCATATCATACTCACAAAGCAACTCCATCTAATGCCATTGATGAGCGTTGAGATTGGGCTATGTGAAGAGGGTGACAAAGAATCAAGTTATTAGTCTTGAGTGTAAATCTCTGGCCAAGAAGGAAGTGTCTCCACCTCACTAAGGCATGCACCACTACTGCAAGCTCAAGATCATGAGTCAGATAATTCGGCTCATAATCCTTGAGTTTACGAGACTCAACGAAAACTATTCTACCCGCCTACATCAACACACCTCCAAGTCCACCCAAAGAAGCATATGTATAAATGAAGAACTCACCCTAAGGATCTGACACGGAAAACAATAGGCACTGTTGTGAGGCATTCCTCTAGTTTCCAAAAGGCCTACTGACATGTATCTTACCATACAAACTTATTCCCTTTATGATGAAGGGAATTGATGTGGTGCACAATCCAAGAAAATTCCTTAACAAATCTCATGTAATATCCTTCCAGAACCATGAAGCTGTGCACCTCGGTCACACTGGTGGGTGCTAGCCAATCCATGATAGCTCAAATATCGGAAGGATCAACTGTGATACCTTCCCCAAAAATGATGTGGCCCAAATATTGCACCTCTTCTTTAAAGAAAACAAACTTCTCCAGGTTCCTGTAAAGGTGTTTCTCACGAAGACACTGAATAACCTAGTGAAGGTTCTTCTCATGCTCCTCATATGTACATGAGTAAATTAGAATTTCATCTCAAAATATAAGCATGAAACAATCAAATTTTGTGTTGAATACCCCATTCATCAAGCTCATGAACATTAACGGGAAATTTTTTCAGACTAAAAGGTACCACTGTGAACTCATAGTGGCCATATCTCATACAGAAGGTGGTCTTATGAATATATTCCTTTATGATCCTCAGCTTATGATAACATGACTTAAGATCTATCTTGGAGAAGATTGTGGCCCCATTCATCTAATCAAATAAATCATCAATGCGTGGAAGGGGGTAACTATTCTTGATTACTAATTTTTTCATCTTGCGGTAATCCATACACAACCATAAAGATCCATCCTTCTTCTTCATAAAAATCATCGGTGCACCCCAAGGGGATACACTAGAATGGATTAGGCCTTTCTGCAGAAGGCCCTCAAGCTGCAACTTGATCTCACATAGCTAAAGGGTTATTCATCTAATAAGGTGCTCATGAGATAGGATCTATACCCGAAACCAGATCTATGTGAAAATGTATATCACATGGGGGAGGTAACCCCGGTAGATCCCCTAGAAAACCATCAGCAAACTCTCTCAAGATAGGATGGTCCACTACACTCATCCTCTAATATGTCACTAACTGTAATAAAATACATCTGGAAACCTTGTTGCACACACCACTTAAGCTGCATAGTAGAGATGGCACAAATTGAAACGAGCCTCCTAACTCCCACTATCACTAACTCAACTCCTAGATCGGTTGTTCAAGCAATAGTCTTATGGTAACAGTCCACTCTAGCTCAGTGTGCAAACAACCAGTCCATGCCACATGACTCCATATGAACCCAAAGGAAGGATTAAAAGATTTGAGGTAGTGGTGAAGGGTCCCAAATCCACTAAAAAAATCCTTAACTAAGGATTCTAAAGAAATTTGGCTCTAGAAGCCATCTCAACCTCCCAACTATGATGCTGCCTAACTACCACCAGCCTGTAATTCTCTACTAAGGATGGTGGAATAAAATAATTAGAAAAACCATAATCAAACAATATAGAGGCAGAAATACCACCAATACTACATGTCATCTCTATCACGGTACTCTGGTGCTAAGCCTAGCAGTTATCGATTGTTGTGTAGACTCAATGGCTTCGTCCCATATCACAAATAGTAAGCTATGAGATCTACATCTTACCCTTGTTACTAGGTTTATATTGGCACGCTCTCCATTGATGTTCAGCAGCACCACAACCATAAAAGCTACCTCATCCTCTTCAGTGGGATGCAGCTCTAGCCACTACTCTACAGGTCTGTGTTCTAGATCCTAATGACCTATGGACTGTTGAGGTCTCTTCTGATGAGCTCCTGTTGAAAGAGATCTTGGTGCACTCTGTGTCTAATGGGACCCCTAGGAGGAGGCCCCATACTTTGCCCCCTTTATGCGTCAAATCTATGAGGAGGAATGTAAGGTGAGTGGGTCTGCTACTCCTGTTACTACTGAGGTGGCTGATGTGGTGGCCTAAATGAATATTTTCCTGAACTCTATCCTGAAATATATTCACCACAAGGAGGAGGAACTGAACCCCTTGATCTGTCATCCTGCATCTAATAGATGTGGCTCCGAACTCTATCTCCAACTTGTTGTATCTTCCCCCATGTTTCCTCTGCAATATAGGCCTTCTCAATAGTATATGCTAATGTCTGTGGGTAGTGCATGTGCACTGCACCACCCAAATCCAAATTTAGGCCCATGGTGAACTTGTTAATTTGTACCTATTCATCCTGCATATTGTCGACATACTAGAGTAAGTCATTAAATTGACTCTCATACTTAGCTACAGTCATAGTTTCCTAATGGAGATCATGAAACTCGTCTATCCACTATTAAATTAACCTCCTAGGTAAATACCTGCTCTTGAACCCCTCCTCAAATAGCTCTTAGGTAATTGTCTTTGAGTCGACATGGAGCTTCTACTCCTCAGTCCTCCGATAGACTCCTACTCAATCCCTTAGAAGATGGATCACAAAGAAAGATTTTTTGTGGCTAGTACAAGGGAAAAGCTTGAAGCATCTGCTCAAGATCACCACCAAGGCCTCTTCCTGAAATCCAAATCTATGTCCAGAATAGTGAGATGGTCGTAACCTCAAGATCTCCCTAATATGGTTTGTATCTTACCACTGATGAACCCTAGGTCTCTCTACATGCTTCTCCTACTACCTCAAACGCCGAGATCTATCCCTAAGTCCTAAAATTTTATCTCCATGCTCTCTCTGTGGTGAATCTTCCCTAGCTGATTCCATGTGTAATTTATCTACCCTATGTTCCTCACTATGTTAAGAAGATGCATGAGCCTTCACTGATGGCTTCACATGATGTCTAGCAAGTCGTCCTCCTAAGGACCCTCCACATATAGTGGCTTTGACGTCTTGAAGAGTCTATAAAATCTGACGTAGAATGGACGCTACCACCTGATCTGGAGGTGGTAAGTCTAGAGCTATGTGAAATGACCCCTCATCTATTTTGCACCTCCTTCATAGACCAAAGCAAGACTTAGTTCATCATTCTAGGTTTCATTTCAGTTTTCTAAGTTTTCGATATTATATAATTATCAGACAATGTGGTTTTCTAGGTCTATAATATATTTTGTGCTAGGTTAGAATGTTCATGTCTTGTGTTCTCTAGGTGTTCCCAAGGGTCCATGATTTGAACCCACATGGCTCTGATACCAAGTGTAACGCTTGATAAACGATGTTCTAGGTACATGCTAAAACCCTAAACACTTAACCCGAAAGATTGCAACTGAATTTTTTTTTTTGTATAATTTGAAAGGATACAAGGGTGTCAACCATTAGTGTGCATTAAATTTATTTTCACCAATAATCTTTACTTTACAAGGGATGAACCAAGTCTTAGTTAAATGATTAAATATTCTTAAAATTTAACTCTAAGGTCAATTTATTAACACTCAACTAGGAAGTGCCATAATTTAATCTACTTGGTTTAATATTTTATTCCTCCATAACTAACACTCACACCCTAAAAATTTACCGTATATTTAGATACTATAGTTTCATTATTTCAAGAACTTAAAAGTTCATTTCATTATTTTTCAAAAAAACACTAGGAACCAGATTAGTGACTTTACACACCAAGGTAATTAAATGGCCCACTCACCCATCTATACATACCTTTAATTCTTATTTAAAACATCTATAAAAATATATTCCAACCAAAAAAATGTAGGGTTGATCCTCCACCATTGGATTAATTCAATTGTGGCCACTAGATCCAAGGGTTCCAAAATAACCCTAAATATCCTTATGAATTTTTATTTAATCTCTTTCTTTACCCAAGTCTTCTCATTTGGTCACTTTTCCTTTGTTTAATTTGTAGGTTGAAGAGAAGGAAGCCATGGGAGAAAGCAAGGAATAACTATGGAAGTGTCTATAAGGATATCAAGCTTAGATTAGTTAACATTTTAGATTTATCATTGTAATTTCTCCCATACAAGGACTGAAGGGATTTCCTTTACCAATCTGGTTTTATTTCAAAACTATTTGTATTTGGGGTACTCCATTTGGGGAAAACCCTACTCCCATTTATAAATACAAGTTTGAGTACTTTAAATCCAACATTTGAATATTTTATTGCTTAAAACCATGATATTTATCCATTGTTTGTTTTCTTGTAGTTTCCTTGGTAAATTTACAAGCTTAAAATTTTAATTAGGCCAAGTTAAAGTTTACACAGGTGTGGATCTAAGAATTTCTTATCATTAGTGAAAAAAAATGCTACCTAGGACAGCCGCCCTACCTGGGTGATGATTCACGAATGGCCACTTTGTTGGTGCGGTTGTTCTGAGACGTTCACCTTTCCTAAGTGGTGGTTAAGAGACCGCCTCTCTGCATAGGGTTGCGGTTATGTTCCTTGGAAACAAAACCCAATTTTTTTTTTAGATTTCTCAAAAAAACCAAAAGTTATTAGAGTGTTCTAAAATTCATTTTGAACCTAAATTTAAGTGCCTAAAATGTCCATTTGTAAGATTTAGTTCCATTTGTTCATTCTATAGTAAAAATTGTACTCATTTTAAGGAATTATCTATTTTAATAATAGAAACAACAACTAGAAGATCATTTTCATTTTGTTCAATAGATTTTTCCTTTTATTTCTAAAAGTAAAAAAGATCTAAATCTACTTCTAATATTGTTATTTTTCCTTACTACCAAATTGCAACATTTCAATATAACAATATACTTCAAATTTTTTGTCTCTTTCCATTTCCACTACAACCATTCATTCAAATAACTATAACAACTTCTTTCTACATTCAAGTTTACTATACATATATTTTTTATCATCTTAAAACTTCTATATTTCTTCTTTCTTTTTTACAATAATACAATTTCACAATGAAAGTAAACATTTTTTTCCCATTGAACATAACTCATTTCTTTTAAAACAAAGAACTTCTTTTCTCACAATCCAAACTAAAAACTAAGCTTTCCATCTTGATTCTTTTCTTTCCATACTACAACTTAAAGAGGAGGTAAATTTTACAACTCTTTAATGAAATTCTTTAAATAATATTACAACTTACAATACAACATTCCCATTAAAGAAAAACACAATATTACAAATCTTCCACCTTGAGTGGGAATAACAATAAGACTTCTCATAAGAAGGGATTTCTTAAGCACTCCGACAAAAGATCCAAGTTTGACATCGCAAACAATAGAGCTCCTTCATGATTTTTATGATTCACAACAAAGATGGGGGGAGAGGAAACACACTCCACCCAACCAAAGTATCCAATGAGGAGGAGAATCCATCCTCCTCATTGGCCCCCAAGCCCCAACCACATTGAAATGAAATGTAGATTCAACACATGGTAACAAAAAAGCTTCCACAACAAAAAAAATATGTATTTCACAACCATTCCAAAACATAACCAACTTAAACTACAAACACAAGAAGGAAAAACAACAAAATAGACAAGGCTTCCAAATAAAAACCAAAGAAGCAAGAACCTATGGGGAGGTAACTTATTCCTCCCAATGGGAAATTGGTGCCCACCTTAAAAACCTCCAATACATATCTCAAGACCACTACATACTCTCATGCCTCCCTTAAGTACTTCTTATGCCTCCCTCATTCTTTTATACCTCCCTCATAAAAGAAACAAGTAAGAAATGCAAGCATTCCTTGTCCAAGGTGAGGCACCCAACCCAAATCCCTCCAAAACATGAAAATAAACTCTTATGCCTCCCTACATGTAATCTCCCCATAGTCCCCTCCTACATCACACTTAGGAACTCTACCCAAGCATCCAACAAGCATATCCAAAACACTCAAAAATAAGAACATATACACAAAATAAAAGAATAAACATTAAGTAAGAGTAAAGCTCCTACCTTTCCATCTAGAGCTTGTTCCAAGAGTCAATCTCTGAGCTTCTTCAAGCCCAAAAAATCATCAACAAGCTCCAACAAATACCACAAGCACTCCAAAATCCTCTAACTCCCATGAATTTAAGAGCACAAAAGAATGAAGTAACCCCCAAACAGGCAAAAAAACTTGAATAAATAGAAAATGGAGAGAGGAGGGTGAGGTGGCTTCATTTAGGATGCCACATCACTCATCCTCAACTCCACCTCAAAATTCAAACCTCAACCCCAATGCACCGTAAATTTGTGGGTGAGAGGAATGAAAATTTATTTATACACACAATCCAAGCCCACACCCCCTAAGAACAAACGTTAATTACCCATGTAAAGAAACATATAATAAAATGTCACCTTTTTGACTTCCCAAAACACATAATGGGGTCTGATTTTGACCGCACCAACCCATAGGTAAGGTTGGCATAGTGCAATTTAAGAGGTGTGGGACAAGTTTAACTTGTCCCACAAGCCTCAAAATTTTTCCCTTAAGTCTAAATTCGAATTTCCATGAAGGGGTAGAGTGTACAACACTCAAGATCACAAAAAATCAACTTACAACAAAAAGACCAAGAGTCCATCTTCTCTAATAAATGAATTACTTTTTGTCACATCCCTAATTTAGTTTTAAAACATATTAATTAACTTAAATGAGATACTTAAACCCATTACTGATAAAGGAAAAAAAAATACACCAAATTCTAAATAATTAATACAATAAATTACATCACTAAAAATCACATACTAACATTAAATATAGGAAACAAAATAAAAGACAACACATAACC
Source organism: Taxus chinensis (assembly GCA_019776745.2). Classification (NCBI taxonomy): domain Eukaryota; kingdom Viridiplantae; phylum Streptophyta; class Pinopsida; order Cupressales; family Taxaceae; genus Taxus; species Taxus chinensis. The sequence continues at coordinate 130,233,806 of CM034153.1, read as the reverse complement.
CCTTGGTCACAATTTGAGGTAATCACCCCCCACGGGAACCCCCTAACAACAATTCAAACACACACACACACAAAATAAATACATGTGTTGCCATGGTTACCCTTGTTGAATTCACCTAGCATTCCAATGTGGTTGGTCTCCAATTCCCCTATTGTTTGTTGTGAATATATTTAACTGCAAAACACATAATACCTCCTTTAGCCTTATGGCTGCATCAAAACATCCAAGGTAAAATATGCAATATAAATCCCCAATCATCTACATGTGTATCAAATCATCATCTAGGAAATTACGATATCATTTACAATTTCTAACAACATCTCGATTCTACATTTCATCAGTATCAATAGGATCAAAAAATTAGTTTAATTATCAAGGTCTACTCAATGATGAAAATAACATGTCAGAAATATATATATCCATGTCAATAATCATATCATCATCAATATCAAAATGTCTCTAACTATCCACACACAGATCATACTAAGAATCAAAAACCAACAATAGTCTTAATATCTATAACATCTACATCATGCTAAGTCAGAATAATAAAAAATGTCCTTAAGTAGAGTCAATAGTATTGAAATCAACAGTAATAGGTGTAGAAGGGAAGTGGACACTACACCCCACACCTTCCTTAAGTTAAAAATCTATCCAATCCCATGCAAGAACACATACATTCATTCACATTTCAACACAACACAGAAATAAGGAAAAATAAAATGCAAGGTATATGACCTACCTTTCCATTACAAAACATTCATTCTTCAAGCCAAAACTTATAGCTTCTTCCAATTCCAATCCAATCCCCAAAAGCAAGCTCCCAAGTTCCAAAATGAGTAACCCCCAGAACAACAAAAAATCCCAGATAAATAGAAAATGGTGGGGAGATTGGTGACATAGCTCCATGTAGGATGCAAAATCATTCCCTCAAATCCACCTCACAAGTCAAACAAAAACTCCAAAGTTCCATAAATGGTTAAGGTAAGGATAAGAAAAACTTCAAAATCGCACACAACACTCCATTCCATACTTGCAAGGATACAACTAATAGGTTTGTAAGAAAGTGCAATTAATTACCTATTTTTCCTCTAAAAACACATAATGAGAGCTAATTTTGACCCCTTACATCATAAACGAGGCTGGTAGGTGAGTTTAAGAGGCATGGGCCAAATATAACTTGTCCTACAAGCCTCCAAAAGTTGGCTCAAAGCCCAAATACAAGATTTCTGAAGGATGAGGGTTGAGTACATAATTCAAAATTAATTACAATCTATCCAAATCATGAAGAACTTAGGACAATAAACCACACTAAATTCATCTTTTTTCACATCTCTTAATTTACATTACTCACATGGTTAATTAGATTAAATAAGGGTTATACTAACAAGAATAGTAAAATGATAAAAATTACAATTAAATAAAAATCACATGCCCAACTATATAAATTAAATAAAAGAGAATAAAATAACATTTAACCCATGGTCACATATAAGGTGATCCCCCGTGGAGACATCCTAACTAGCATAACAAGAAAAAAAACCACACACATCAACACAAACACATCTGCCAAGGTGACCATGTTGCAACATCGAATATTATTCCACGGTTAGTCTCCTAGCCCCTTCTTGTTTACTGTGATATAATTTCCAAAAACAACCAAAAAAATACCCCTTCATACTCAAGTTAATATTACATACATCAAGAGATTAAACACACATACATATCGTCCAACAACATCATACACATAGCTATATCATCATCGTAAAAATTAGAAATTTATATCAATTAATTGTAATCACTGAGAATCTCAATTTTGATAAGCCATAAAATCAATAAGATCATAAGGTCAGTCCAAACATCTAAATGTAATCATCACTGTCAAGAATCCAAAATGTTAGTATACAATAAAAAAACTAGATCAACATCTATTAATGTTTGTTAGTAGTCCATAGTATCTATAATATGAGTCATAACATACAGAAAATCACAAGTGTTTTTACTATCTATCAACATGATAATAAAAATATAATAATATTGTGTATGTCTCTAGTAAAAAATCTCGAAGAGAAGTGGGAACTACAAGTTTTCATTTATTATAGAAGAAAAATCTATTAAATATTTTTCCTTTCATTCATAAACTAGATAGAGTTTGTGATGGTTGCATTTTGGGGAACCAACATAGAGATTGCTTCCCAATTTGAAAAACAACAAGAAAAAGAGAACTAGTTTAAGTTTTTGATACATATTTATATGGAATTATGTAAACAAATTCTATTTGAGGTTTATCATATTTTATGATATTCTTTGATGACTAGTATGTTTGCAATGATTATATGAATTTTTGCAAATATCATGGAATCCACAACCAATTTTCTACCAGGTATACACCACAATAGAATGGTGTGGTAGAGAGGAAGAATATAACCATTATAGAAATTGAAATAAGTATGATGAAGTCAAAGAAAATTTATGATGACTATTCAGAAAAAGCATTAGAAACTATTGTTTATATTTTAAAGATGTGTCCAATGAATAATGTTCAAAACATTGTTCCTAAAGAGGTTTGGAGCCACATGAAACAAAATGTTTCTCATTTAAAAATATTTGGTTGTGGGGCATACACACATGTTCCCAATGACCTAAGAAAAAATTTAGACAACAGAGAATAAAAGTGTATATTTGTTCGATATTCAGATAATACAAAAACTTACAAGTTGTTTTATCCAGTCTCTAGAAAATTCATAATCAATAGAGATGTATAGTTTGTTACAAATGAGGCATGGGATAGAATTATAGATAGAATAGTCAATGTAGTAGCATTCATTCTTCATGATTATATTATAGATGGAACTATAGAGCATCAAGGTATTGTATCTTATTCAAACCTTGGAAATGTAATACAAATTTAAGCACAAACTACACCTCCATCTACAGTTAGCAGGTCTCTAATATTTAAGTCATCTTTAACCATGAAAGATACACTACAAAGAACAACAAGAAAAACTTCTTCACTAACAAATAGTCCATCATCAGATAGTGAGATTTATGATGTTGATATAACTAACTCTTTTTTAATTTTTGCAATGTCGTCTAAAGATGCAGATCACATATTCTTTGAAGATGCTAAAAACAATGAAGTTTGGGCTAAATCCATATATGATGAGATAGAGGTGATATGTAAATGGTACTTAATTTTTTTTGAAGTACTTAGAAAATTTCCAGATTTTAAAATTTACAGTCTCAACATTGATCCTGAGTTAATTTGATACAATTTTTTAGATGTCTTGAAACCCAAATCCTTAACTCTTCCAAAAAGACCAATTAATCTAATTTTTTTAAGTTTAAGTGAATAGCTTGAATCTAATACAAATCCATTTTACTTCACAGTTGATTTTTTAATCATCCACTCAAACTGACATTTGAATCTAAGCTGATAAGTGTATTCAAATCTTGTTGTGGGTTATGGATACTGAAAGTTCCTTCAATCCATTTACTCCAGTTTTATAGTTATTTTATCAGTTAATAAAATTAATCCAATGATGAATTTCAATTGATAAAAATATTCTAAAAAATTGAAAGGCACAAATCCACAATACAAGAAATTGATAATGGAGTTCACCCGAAGGCTACATCTCCGACTTCACAGAAAGTGAATCGATCCATTAAACATCCAATGAAGTAAAATATACCTTCAATATTGACTTAACAGACCTTTATACCTGCAAATTAGCTGATTCAAACCTCACGGAACTTTGCAATTTACCAGAATCATTCCCAAGTTCATCTGTGCCTCCTACAGTATTTCTTTTGTTTGTTCCCTGTGCAAATACGTTAAAAAACATCTACAAATTTAAATACACAAGACCTATACAAATAAAGTTTATATTTCTGGAAACTATAGAAAATTATTAAAAACTTCCCTTTTTAGTTCATGGTCTGATTCAGATTAGAAGTGGATGCAAAATATGGATCTCTGCTTGCCCCTCGTGCCTGTTTTATGAAACTGTGATGGAAAAATTCCTACATAGAAAAATATATAGTTCTTCATGAAAAAAAATGTACCTCTCTGGAATCTCTCATAATTTTGAACCATAATTCACACCATAAGTGCCTCGAAAATTGTGATTTCTATAAACTGGTCCTTCCTTGTCCCTCTTCCAACCTACCAAAAGCTACCTTTAAATAGATGTGATCTCGTTCTCTATCACTTGCTACAAAGTGGCAGCTTGGTAAGGATGATCAATATTTTGGCATAGGTCAAGGGTTCAAATCCCCCATCCATAGGTTTATGTGCCCAATTTAGCCATTGACCCCACGTTTGGTGGGAAAGAGATAAGATAAGCCTTAAAATAGATTTTTGGCCACAAAATCCTCCTTATACCATGGGATTTGAGTTTATTTACATGATAAGATTTAAAAAGATTTTTACAATTATTTTTTAAAAATATAAATCCACTACAAACTTGCCAAGTCTCACGCCCATAATATGCCATTTGTCCACGTTAGAGTGTGCCACGTCATCATTTGACCACAACTTTGACTATGCATATCTTTCGCATACAAACTCAGATTTGGTCTGTTCAAAATTTGTTGGAAATCTTGCGATGAGATCTATACCATGTAACTAATTTTGAAACATTATAGTACTATAAATTTTTCCTCATTACCAACTACCACGTGTCACCTTGTCATTGCTCCACGGGTTGACCTATTGACCAGACTTGATCCATTTGGAAACCCATCTTTGCCCGGCGATAGAATTTGCATACGGAATCTGTTTCTAGAGTTTAGCATACCATCGGAAAGGTATCAATAATCCCTTCAGCATGGTCCAATTTATAGAGAAGTTTAGGGAAAATATTCATAGAGAAATTTCTTCCAGATCACTCCTCCCCAGTAAGACCATTTTCACCTCAAAATGGAAATTCACTTTGCTAAACTGTACACACATTCTTCGCATAATACAAACATAGAACCCAGTTTATACCATGGTATTTTTTCCATAAAAAATTGTAATAATCAAATTCCAATAATATTAATACAACCCAATGGCCTAAACTGCAACTGATATGACACTGCAACTGCCATATTCCTCTGTACATCCTGATCCTGCACTCACCTCTGTCAACAATGCAAATGTAACCTACACTTACAACTTGTTAGTGAAAAACTTGTACATACCATTTGCAACTATACCTAACAGTTACAAATATTAAGCCTATCAATAAGACTTACAAATGTACAAATGTCGTGCATAGTAAACGAAGAGTTTGTATAAGTTGTGCACTTACAAACAATGCCTACATGCCACAAATTGCACAATAATAGTATTTTAACTACAATCCACATATAAACATCTGACCAATGATCATGCCCACTAAACTATACATACTGCTGAAAAATGAGGTTGTAAAACCATTAAAAAATAAAATTACATCAAGTATTTTAAACATGTCACCTGATTATTTCCTCTTTATGATACTTCACCAACACCAAAGCAGAAAAATAAATTTTGTACTTATCCTTTTCACAATTTAGTATGATTTCCAAAATTTCCTTGTTAGTTTGCATGTATTCCACAATCACCTATGCAAACAAGAAACTGATAAATTGTTTACCCACTTTACTCAACATACTGTCCTTTTTAGGGGGTTGATTCAACTCAGTTTTTACCGATGCCACCGAAGTGGTCAAATTAGTTGGTTTAAAACTTTTATTCTTTTTAACAAACTTTAATTTTTGTTCTGGATGTAGCTTCCAACATTTACCAATTTCATAACCTTGTTTATTACAATGATCATAAAACCTTTGATCCATTTTTTTAGGATCCACATTTTTAGGAACTTTACCTTGACTGCTCTTAGTTGAGCCTGGGTTAGGAGAATGCATTTTCTCAAACTGTTCCATTATGGATTTATACTTCCTATAGTTGGCCACACAATGATTAGATAAACCACAGAATGTGCACGGATAACTATTAAACATAGGTTGAAAATTATAGCCAAATTTTTCCAGTGTAGATAAGGGATCAATTTTTTTACCTTTCATTTTTGAGTAATGGTAAACCGAAGGTGGGGGGATTTCTATACCTCTGTGTGGTGAATTATTACCAGATACTCCTGGTGAGGATGAACCACCTGATGCTAGCGGGAATGAATCTTTGCTGTTAGAAGCTTTTTTTCTTCCAATGATCTTGGAGTTCTCTCTAATTTCCATTTCCCCTGCACTAGCATATCCCAATCCCGCATAACAAGGTCTCTCCTCAACCAAGATTGGGTTAGTTATACCTTGGTTATTCTTACCAACGTTAATTCCTTTAAAACCCATGTTATTCAAAATTTTAGATCCTATACCTTTAGCGTGCTTTTCAAATTCACCAAGCACTATAGTAGAATCCAAATTAGCTTTGGGTGAGGAATTAAGTAGTTTTTTCATACTTACTGTGCACTCATCTATCATAGTGGATGCATCAACAATAACTGGTACCTTGGTAGGTCCATCAATTTGCAACACCATCAAGAGTCTCATCCTTAGATTCTAGCTCTTTTCTGAATGTGTCAAGTTTCTCTTCAAGAGCCAATACTTGACATCTCAGGAAGGCATTCTCTTCCTGAATTTGATGATTGCATGCTTCCAGTTCCTCAAACTCGGTCTTGTTGGACATCTTACCCATGATTCCTCCACACATATTCCTCCAAACTCTGCACACTGCAAATGAAATATCAAGCCCAAAATGAAAAAACAAAACTGAACCAAATCAACTGATGCAAATCAAAAGCTAAACTAGCGCTGATACCAACTTGATCTGTAAATGGTACTTAATTGTTTTTAAGTACTTAGAAAATTTCTAGATTTTAAAATTTACATTCTCAACATTGATCTTGAGTTAGTTTGATACAATTTTTAGGTGTCTTGAAACCCAAATCCCTAACTCTTCCGAAAAGACCAATTAATCTGATTTTTCAACTTTATGTTAATAGCTTGAATCTAATACAAATCCATTTTATTTCATAGCTGATTTTTAATCGTACACTCAAACTGACATTTGTATCTAAGCTAATAAGTGTATTAAAATCTTGTTGTGGGTTATGGATACTGAAAGTTCGTTCAATCCATTTACTCCAGTATTATACTTATTTAATCAATTAATAAAATTAATCCAATGATTAATTTCAACTGATAAAAAGCTTCTAAAAACTGAAATGCACAAATCTAGAATACAAGAAATTGTTAACAGAGTTCACCCAAAGGCTACATCTCTGAATTCACAGAAAGTGAATCGATCCATTAAACATATAATGAAGTACAATATCCCTTCAATATTGACTTAACAAACCTTTATACCTGCAAATGAGATGATTCAAACCTAATGGAACTCTGCAATTTACTAGAATCATTCCCAAGTTCATCTGTGGCTCTTACAGTATTTCTTCTGTCTGTTCCCTGTGTAAATACGTTCAAAAAACATCCACAACTTGAAATATACAATACCTATACAAATAAAGTTTACTTTTATAGAAACTATACAAAGTTATTAAAAACATCCCTTTTTAATTCATGGTCTGATTCAGATCAGAAGTGGATACAAAATACAGATCTCTGCTTGCCCCTCGTGCCTGTTATGTGAAACTACGATGGAAAAACAACTACACAAAAAAAATATACAGCATTTCATGCAACAAAAGTTACCTTTCTAGAAATCTCTCATAATTTTGAACAAATTTCATTTTTACATCAAGTCCTAATTCAGACTATAAGTTCCTTGAAAATTGTGATCTCTGCAAACTAGTCCTTCGTTGTCCCTCTTCCAACCTACCAAAAGCTTCCTTTAAATAGATGTGATCTCCTTCTCTATCACTTGCTACAAAGTGGCGGCTTGGTAAGGCTGATTACTATTTTGGCATAGGTCAAGGGTTCAATTCCCCCTTCTATAGGTTTAGGTGTCCTATTTATCCATTGACCCCACGTTTGGTGGAAAAGAGATAAGATAAGCCTTAAAATAGCTTTTTGGCCACAAAATTCTCCTTATACCATGTGATTTGAGTTTATTCACATGGAATGGATTAAATAGATTTTTATAATTATTTTTTAAAAATCTAAATCCACTACAAACCTGCCAAGTGTCACGCCCATAATATGTCATTTTTTCACGTTAGAGTGTGCCACGTCATCATTTGACCACAACATTGACTATGCATATCTTTCGCATACGAACTCAGATTTGGTCCGTTCAAAATATGTCAGAAATCTTGCAATGAGCTCTATACCATGGAACTAATTTTGAATATTACAGTACCATCAATTTTGCCTCATCTCTAACTACCACCTGTCACCTTGTCAATGGTCCACTAGTTGACCTATTGACCAGAGTTGACTTGTTTGGAGACCTATCTTTGACTGGCGATAGAATTTGCATACGGAATCTGTTTCTAGAGTTCAGCATACCGTTGGAAAGGTCTGAATAATCCCTTTAGCATGCTATAATTTTATGGAATTTTAGGAAAAATTTTCATAGTGAAAAGTACTCCGGATGAAGAGGCCATATATAAAAATTAGACATGGGAATTGGTAGATTTTATGGAAGGAAAGGATGTGATAGGAGTGAAGTAGGTCTATAAGACCAAGGATAATGTTGATGGTAAAGTATAGAAAAATAAAGCAAGGCTTGTTATAAAAAAAAGTTCACAGCAATATGGAGTTGATTACAATTAAAAATTTGCACTTGTAGCACGTTTTGGACAAGGTAAAAATCGCTTTAGCAATTACATTTCAAAACAAATGTCCCATATATCAGATGGATGTAAAATCAAGATTCTTGAATGGTTTTCTTAGAGAAGAAGTTTATGTGAATTAGCCATAAGGTTATGAGACTGAAAGTCATGAAGGAAAGGAATACAGTTGAGAAAAATGCTCTATGGTATAAACTAAACACCTATAGTTTGGTACATCAAGCTTGATTAAGAATGGTTTCAGTAGGAGCAAGAATGACCCTACTTTATACATCAAGATAATTAACAAAGGAAAGATTGTGATTGTTTGTTTGTACATGGAAGATTTAATAATTACTAGAAATATATGTACCAATTTATTCAAATCATCCTAGAAGAAAGAATTTGAGATGAAAGATCTAGAAATCATGCACTATTTTTTCATTCTTGAAGTTCAAACATCAGAAGATGGAGTTTATATTTCGTAAGAAAAATATTCTAATGATGTCTTTGAAGAGATTTAATAGGTTGAATTACAAGTCACCACCAACACAAATTGTAGTATACTTGAAGTTAAGAAAATATGACAGTGGATCATTTGTGGATCCAACATTGTTCAAAATGATAGTTGGAAGTCATATGTATTTGACAGCCACAAGGCCTAACATTATGATATGGTGTCAGCGTCATCTCAAGGTTGACGGAATGACCTAAAGACTCACATCGACAATATGGAAAAAGGAGTTTGAGGTATGTATGTGGAAATAAGAATCATGTAATTGTCTATTCAACATCATATGAGTTAAAACTCATAGGTTTTACAGATAATGATAGTGCCGGAAGTATAAATGATAGTAAAAACACATCCTCTTATGTTTCTCACTTTGGAACATGACTAGTTTCATGGGCATCAAAGAAGATCCTATAATCACACTATGTTTGCAAGAGGAAGAGTATTTAATAGCAACATGAGAAGCATGTCAAATTGTGTGGATGGGAAGAGTGTCAAAATATTTGAGGCAGAATCAAAAGGACACTACATAGATTTTTGGTGACAACTCAACATTAACATTGTCCAACTATCATGTTTTTCAAAAGAGGAACAAACATATAGACATTAGATATCATTTTATTTGAGATTTTGTTAACAACAAAGAAATTTGTCTTGAATTTTTTAGATCCGAAGTTCAGTTTGCTGATATATTTATGAAGGCTCTGGGAAAGAAAGTTTTTGATTATTTGAGAAGTGTTTGTTATTAGGAATACAACCCCAACTCTAGAAATACACACTCAGCTCAAGAATAATAAAAGTTTGAAAGTCAAAATTGAGGGGGATTGTTAGAAAAATTGTGGAAGTTAAATTTTTTCTTCCTCTTATTATTAGGAAAAAGCTAACTTTTAATTTAAAGCGTGTTTTAGTTGATTAAATTCAAGACAAACCACTTTATTTCTATTTTTAGGAAAGAACATTTTTAAAATAAAATATTCTTTAATTTTAGATTGTTCTATTATAGAGTTCTAGATTATTTTGAGAAGAAATACCTGTATACAAAGATTGGATTTAGTTAAAGTTCTGACAGAGAAGAAGATTGCTATGCACAAAAGTGCTGATTTGAGCTTGGAATAATTTGTTTTATTTGCAATATTCTTTATTTTATTTATTTATGTTGTTAACTATATTTATTTACCTGATTTCTACACAAATCTATACAAAACATATTGCATATTCAAATCTATGTATTTCCAATTCAAAGTCGAACATGTGCTAGAAATTTATTAAGCAAGTTAAAACTCTCCAACTGTTCAGGTCATTTTTTTAGCTGAGCAAAACTGTATTCCCTTATTATCAATTACAACATGCCCTTAAACTAAATGATACTATACATATAACGTGTGGTACAAAGGATGGTGCACGGAAATATTATGAAATAAAATCAATATATATCTGAAATATTATGACATTAAATGTGTAGTGACTGCTCTGCTTTCTGCACTTTAATAAATAAATTAGGGTGAAGACGCCTAAATACTGCCGGCAAATACACACACACACACAGACAATGCGGCTAGCATTATCATTATTTATTTGATAAATCCTCAGCTTGTGATATTTGTTATCCATTTTCTTTTATTTTATAGTTTGGATGTTTCTAAATTATATTTCCTTCCATGTTTGACCTTAAAACTCTGTAGATGAGATGAAGATAAATATTCAATACATGTGAGGAGGACATACTTCGCTCAAGCATTTGAGAGAAGAAGACGCCATCACTTTGAGTTATATCAACTTATAAGAGGATTATTTTATTATCAACTTTGCCTTCGAATCAGTAAATATTATCTGAATGACGTAAATGTCAAACAATATAAACGACTTCGTGTGTGATTTGCACGAATCATGCAGGCCAGCTAATCTTTCACGTTCACAGTTTGACCTGAAGCCAGAGATGGATATTTAATCATGGAATTTAGCAACGCTGAGCCTATAAAACACTAAATCTTTTCCAATCTCAAATCAAAGCATTTTGCTCTGTTTTCTTCGATCTCGTTTTGTGATTGTCAAAATCCAGATCAAGATGGGAAAGGATGCATCATTACTGGTTATACTTATGGTACTAAGTTTTACGATTTACATTGCTCCGATGATGGCACATCATAGCTGTGAGTGTAGCCATGATAATAGTCCTCCTCCCACACGGACTCCAAGTCCCCCTCCACCAAAATCACATCATAATCCTCTTCCTCCTACTCCAAGCCCCCCTCCACCAAAATCACATCATAATCCTCCTCCTCCTACTCCAAGCCCCCCTCCACCAAAAGCACAAAATCCACCTCCTCCTACTCAAAGTCCACCTCCAACAATATCACATCATAATCCTCCTCCTCCTACTGCAAGTCCTCCTCCGCCAAAAGTTAACTCCAACCCTCCTCCTCCTCAAATACCTACTCCAAGTCCCCCTCCACCTATAGCTCACCATAATCCTCCTCCACAGTCACCTGCAGCAAGTCCGACAAATGAACATTGTCCTGTAGATGCGTTGAAACTGGGAGTCTGTGTTAATTTGCTTGGAGGGTTGGTAAAGATAAACCTTGGAGACCCCCGTACGGAGTGCTGCCCACTCTTGAAAAATATTGTAGATTTAGGCGCAGGAGTGTGTTTGTGTACAACAGTAAGGGCTAGCGTCCACAACCTCAACGCTATTCTTCCGTTGGCTCTCAATGTTTTTGCTCAGTGCAGCATGAAACTTCCTCCTGGATTCACATGTCCATCTCCTCGTTAAAGGTATTTTCGTATCTTGAAGCCAGCAATGTTTAGATTCAAATGTTAGATAAGATTCAAGGATAAAAAGTAGTTGTCTGAGTTATTGTCTCGTATGGTATTTCAGGTGCTTTCTATTTAAGGACAATGATCGATGATATTGTCTACGATTTACGAAGTATCGTCTCTTTGAACCAGCTGTTGAAAATAATAGTAGCATAAGTGTGGAATTCTTCGTTCATTACTTGTTATAGCAGAATGAATAAGATCCATCTCGGAACAGACATGCTGCAGTTTTGCCGTATGATACGCATGCAGTTTATGTAAAGAGGCGACAAAACTTTCAAAAGTATTCAACTATATTTTAATATTCCACGATGATCCTTTTGTTTTTAATCTTTCCAAATACACTTCTAATTAACGTTTTTCTTCGAAGTTATTTTTTTAAACATAGAATTTATCATCGTTTTAATTGACTTTTCAAATCAAACAAAATAATATACTTTTATGAAAGAATCTCATGCTCAATAAGTATTTCGCATTCTTATTTTTACATAATAGCATATTAAAAAAAAAAATCCAATGTATGTTTTCTAATTAGGCTTATAATCATATAATATATCAATATCTTTTTTCTTTTTCTTTTTTTCTTTTTTTTGATGAACATTGGCCTATTTTTGGAGCAGGTAAATTAGGCACTAAATCTAAATATATTGTTTATTTTGAATTTATTATATTTATATGAAAATAATTATGATGATTATAATTGTATATTAGAATAAGAATTAAAAATGTCTTTTGCGCTAATGGAAAATATGAAGAAAATGTAAATATAATGTAAATGTATTTTTAGCGAGTAGCACTTTTTATGTTATTGGTGTACAACACATATTACGCTTTCGGCTAATAGTATATAACGTTGGCCAAAAACGTATATAATTTTTTTAAAATTGTTTTTTTACAATAGTAGTTAAATAAATTGGTTCGACAAGAAATTTTTCCTTACAAAATATTGCGCGAACAAAAAAACTCGAAAAAATGATTTTTTGTGGGAAAAAATGATTTTTTGTGGAAAAAAAAAAAAAATTCGCGAATTTTGTAATGGATTTTTCTTTTCTTTTATTTTATGTTAGTAGTTAAAATGATCGTCTTAATGTGTAATTTGTCCTCCCTAAAAATGGTGTAAGAAAAAAAAATCTCATACTCATTTTTTTAAGTCTAACAAAATCATTATAAAATGCTTGTAATGCCTCGTTCGACATTACTCTTGTTCATACTTTGGCGACCTTGTTGCTGAGCATTGAACGTTGTTGTGCTCCTGTTAACCATTAGTTGGCTTGGACCTTATTGTAGAAAATTATTAGCATCCTCCCTCTTCCTCATGCCTTCTTGTGTCATTCTTGATGTTTCCAGTTGCTAGCCCCCACAATGCCCCTTATGATTTTCCTATTAAAGGAAAATCGTGTTCTCGAATTGTTGAGCTTGATTGTCGGTCTTTATTAATATGAATAATAATTATCTTTAAGTTGTAAAATTAATAATAAGAATGACAATAATGATATTATTAATTTATTTGTCGATGAAAAATTATTTCTTTTATTATTATTATTTTATTGTCGATTGTAATCGATATTAATATTAATTATCTCTATGTTATTTTGTTGTATCATTCTGATCGCTCCTGTAGATTAAACCTCATTACGCGCTAAAGAAGAGATTACCCTGTCATGGCGTCATGGTTGGTCGTTGTCCCGTGTTTGCTTTTGAAACATCAACTTCTAGTTTTCTCCCCCTTGTTCGATTAGGTCTACATGTGTGTTGTTTCAAATGTTTAAATTAAAGAAAAATACAATTTTTTCTCCCTCCTTCTTGCCAATTTGTATGCTTTTTAATCTTCTTGGTTGGCATAGCTATTGGGTTCCTTTCTTCCTTGGTTTCTGTCTTGTGAATGCATAGGGACGTATTAATGGGGATATTGATTTAATGCTCAAATTAATCTTTTCAACTACCACCCTTTACCTCCTCAGTAGCGACCTGGCCTTGTATGTGGTCTTCACCAAATGAATTTGTTTTGTGTTGGGCACTATTCTTTTTCCTTCTGCAAAATATCTTGGGTATGTGCTAGCAAGGGGGTGGTGTTTGGTGGCCACGTACCATTTGTTTAATAACTTAAAGGAGACGTGACTTGTACTGATCTTGGTCCTATTTCCCCATTTGGAGGTTGGCTGCATACATTTGAATCAACTCAGGTGCTGGGTAGACCTTATTCTGCTGAAAATGTTTTGAAACCTTCTTGCATTTCTGTTGGTCGTCAAATAGGACTTTTAAGAAGAGCAACAGTTAGGGGACAAGAAGTCCCTCCTCTTTAATGGGAGAGGACTTTTAAGAAGAGCAACAGTCAGGGGACAAGAAGTCCCTCCTCTTTAATGGGAGAGGTTCCCTTATTCAGAAATGAACTTATTTACAAATATACAAAACATGATTTTTATAGTTGAACTTGGATATTACGAAAGTGTTTTCCACAAGGATCATCAGTTACAAAAGGACTGAGGAAAGGGAATACGAGGGTGAGCAGAAGAGCAACATGCAGGATTATAGATAGCAGAATAATCCTTTATGTATACGAAGTTGCAGTGAATTTGAAAACAAGATCGTTTGTACAAGATGAGATTACCAGACACAAAGTTCTGTAAATAATCTTCTTCAGATTCATTAATCAAGGACACAAAGTTCCTTCTTGGTTATACAAGATCACTATACTCGCAATATTTGAAAATATGCAATCAGTGAGACTAACGAACTAGAAACAAATGATCTTCACGAAATTAAAAGAAAACACAGAGATAACAGAGATTGGATAGACAATGAATGGAAAGCCCTTTTGTATTGATTTCTCTATGATCTATTTACACTTCCAGAAAATATGCCAAGTTCTTCCTCCTTTTTTGGAATGGCGTGGAAAGGCCATTATATAGCTTACAAATCAGTTATTCTTTGTAACCGCTTCTTTAACCGAGAATAGTTAAGGACCGCCAATCGTAACGCCTTAACTTCTTACAAAGAAAACAGAAAAAGAAAGGGAAGAAGAGAAAAGAACAAGGAGAAGAAGACAGGTGGCCAGTCACTGAGAGGGACCCACCGTCTTCAGAAACCGCTGCTTGAATTTTCTTCCACGTATCAGCTATGTCCTTGCCACGAGGGACACACCAGAATTTTCATCTTGAGGATGACAATGAATATCTTTGAAAACTGATGTAACCAGCGTCTTGAGAGCTTCGTCCTTCTGCCAGCTGTCCTTGAAATTTGATCTTCGGATTGATAGCATCAGAGCCACAACTTAAATTCATATTTTAGCATATTCGGGTCGAGCGGGGAAAAACTAAGTATGAATTGCATTAGGTTCACTTGGGACATGTGAGACACGAATGCGCGAAACACGCGGTTCGGCCGATTCGGGTGAAACAGGGAGAAGACGCACAAATGCATTTTGGGACATTTGGGACGAAAACGCACGAAGGACGCGGTTCGGGTGTTTCGGCTGAAATTGGAACAGTTTGCATTTTTTTGATTTGGGACAAAGAGCTCTGAGGTACGCGACTCGGGAGTTTCAGCCGATCGGGGAACAGAGAGCAATTTGGAACTCGGGACAGTTGGGACAAAATTGCGCGAAGGACGCGGTTCGGGCGAATCGGCCGAAAATGGAACAGTTTTCCCGATTAACTTTGGGACATTTGGGACATGAAAGCGCGGTTCAGGCGAATCGGCCGAAAATGGAACAAAAGGCCCGTTTGAACTTGGGACATTTGAGACAAAAAGTTCTGGAGTACGCGGCTCTGGCCGGTTCGGGTGAAAATGGAACAACTCGCACTTTTTGATTTGGGACATTTGGAACAAGAAAGTGCGAAGTACGCGGTTCGGGTGATTCGGCCCGAAAATTGGAACATCTCGCACAAAAAGTTTTGGGACACTTGGGACAAAAAGTTCCGACGGGCCCGAAAATGGAACAACTTCGGGGATTTCGGCCGATCGGGGAACAGAATGCACTTTCGTACTTGGGACAGGCGGGACAAAAATGTCCGACAGGCCCGAAATACATACAAAATGACCCAAAACACATATTTTCTCAATTTTCACGACTTAGGCACTTTAGAGGAAAACACTCATAACTCAAAATTTTGAAATTTTACTTTCATTAGGGCAGGGAATTTTGAGTGGACAACAGCTGGCTCCTTCTGGGGATGACTTGGTATAAATTCAAGGAATGAGGCAAGGCAAGAACTTAGACAAACTTCGGGGGGAAAGCAGACCAGTGCCTTATCCATTGGGCCACGGAGTCAAAAAGAACACCAATACAGAGGGCAACACACCAAAACAACAAAAGGAAAACACACCAAAAGCAGAGAAGCAAAAACACTGTACAGAATATACAAGGGACTCCCTAATCACCTAGGACTTGAACAACTTGAGATACTGCCCACTATAAGGAAGTGGGAGAGAAGAACCATCCATGTAATCAAGATAAAAGGAATTCTCACCAGCAAAGTGTCTGATCTTGAAAGGTCCGAGCCACAGGGAATCAAATTTTCCATGGCTGCCACGAGGTTCATGTCTTTTGTCCCATAACAGTACGATGTCTCCAACTTGGAAATCTCTGAACCTAGCTTTCTTGTCAAACAGGACCTTTACCTTCTGCTGGTGAACAGATATCCTATCAGCAACCACCAATCTGTCTTCATTCAGCTTGTGCAGGTACATAATTCTCTTGTCCAGGGCATCTCTGAAACTAGTATCCTCAATGGCCTTCATTAGATGCAAGGCTGGTAGTTCCACTGTCACTGGCAATTGAGCTTCAACTCCATATACCACTTGAAAAGGAGACATTCCAATAGCTCTCTTTGGTGTAATCCTGTCTGCCCAAAGAGCATCATAGAGCTTCTTGTGCCAGTTTCGCTGAGACTCATTGACCAACTTCCTTATGATAGTCACCAGATTTTTGTTTGTAGATTCTGCTTGCCCATTGCCCTGAGGGTAGTAATCTGAAGAGTGAGCCAAAGAAATGCCATACCCATAGCAGAAGTCCATTATCTCAGCTGAAGAGAAATTCGAGGCATTATCTGTTACAATCTTGTTAGGTACACCATACCTTACCAAGATGTTCTCTTTGATGAAGCTGCATACCACTTCAGAAGTAGTGCTCTTGACTGGAATAGCTTCCACCCATTTGGTGAAGTAGTCAGTGGCAGTAAGTACATGAGTGTGACCAGCACTAGAAGCAGGATTGAGTGTACCAATGAAGTCCAAACCCCACTGTTGAAATGGCTCCTCAATCACAACTGGCTTGAGAGGCAAAGAAGCCAATTTAGGTCTTCCCACAAAGGTCTGGCAGGCCTCACATTTATCCACCCACTTGGATGCATCTCTGAACAAAGAAGGCCAGTAGTATCCTCCCCCGGAGTATCTTATGAGCTGTAACCGTTGATGAATAGTGCCCTCCACATGCCTGATCATGAAAAGCTGAGAGCAACTTTCTCTGCTGTTCTTTGTCCACACACTTTAGAAATCTCCCATCTAAGCCACGCTTGAACAAAGCATTTTCCCATAATACATATTGCGCTGACCTCAATTTAACAGTCCTCTTTTCCTTGGCAGTTAAATGAGAGGGGCATTCCCCATAGGTGAGAAAATGGGTGATGTCAGCATACCATTCATCAACTGAACTAAGGAACAGAACAGTAGGAAGGTCAACTTTCTCCTCAAGCAACTCATGTTTGGCTCCTTCAGCAATGAGCTCACAAAGACCTTTTCCACGAACCAGCTTGGTCGGTTTGATATCAATGTCATACTCTTGGACCTTAGCCACCCAGTTCCCTCTCTTGGATCCAAATTCTTGCTGTGTAAGAATCGACTTAACAGTTGTATCTGGAACCAGCACCATGGAGTGAGAGTTGAGGATATAGAAACGAAATTGTTTAACAACTTTGACCACTGCAAAAGCATGTTTCTCCATCATGGTGTATTTCAACTCGTGATCTTTCAGAATATAGCTCATGAATGCAATCGGTAGCTCATGTTCATCAGAGTCTTCTTGAGTCAAGACAACAGCCAAGGTATTATCTGTAGCATAGCAATAGATGATGAAATCTTTGCTGAAATCAGGACAGGCTAAAACTGGAGTTTTAGCGATAGCTCTTTTGATACCTTCAAAGGATTCCTTTCCTTCAGAAGACCAACCAAATGTTTGTTTCCCTTTCATCATTTGAGAAATATTCAAAGTTAACTTAAGCAAAATCAGGGATGAACCTTCTTAAAAAATTGATCTTACCGAAGAAGGAGTGCACCCCCTTTTTACTGGTTGGGAGAGGAATTTGCTGGATAGCTTGAACTCGTTCAGGATCAATCTTAATACCATCCTTGGAAACGATGTGTCCTAATAACCTTCCCTCAGTGACACAAAAGACAGATTTTTTAGGGTTCAGAGAGATCCCATGCTCTCTGCATCTCAGCAGAACTGTCTCTAGGTGATCAAAATGATCCGCTCTTGTCTTGGAAAACACTGTCAGGTCATCAAGGTAGATGACAATACACTTCCCTTTTAAGCTTCCAAAAGCCAGATCCATAGCTCTCTGGAAAGTGGCACCAGCATTAATAAGCCCAAAAGGCATTCTCTTGTAAGCAAAGGTGCCCCAAGGAGTAGTGAAAGCTGTTTTATGTTGATCTACAGTATCAACCTCTACCTGATTGTATCCAGAAAATCCATCAAGCATAGATAACATTTCAGAGCCTGTTACTGCTTGCAATATTTGATCCATCATGGGCAAAGGATAATTATCTTTCAGAGAAGCCTGATTCAGGTTCCTGAAATCAACACAGATGCGGATCTCACCATTCTTCTTTCTGACAGGCACAATATTTGCAATCCATGTTGAATGGTGAATAGGAAAGATAATTTTAGCTTTCAACAACTTCTGTATCTCCTGAAAGATGGTGTCAGCTACTTTGGGGTTGTATTGTCTCTGTTTCTGCTTGAAAGGCTTAATTCCAGGCTTGAGGGGAATAGAGTGCTGCATATCTTTTGGTTTGAAAGCTTTCAAATCTTCATAAGAGTAAGCGAGAACATCTTTATACCTTTTTAGAAGATCAATTGCTTTTCTCCTCTCATCTGCTGTGCAACATTTTCCAATGTTCACGAGCTTGGGGTCAGTAGAACTCCCAATATCAATCTTATCATACTCAGCTGATTGCTGAGGCCCAGAAGAAGCTCTAGATTTCACATACCTGTCATGCTTATCAAATAGTTCCTCCAAACTCACCAGCCCTTTAGGAATCTTGTTTCCTTTGAGCTTAATGCACCCTTCCTGATCTGTTTCTTCTCCTTGGGTGACAGCTTGGCCAAAGGACACACTTTCACGAGGCAGGTTGTCACTTCCCTCAAAATACAGTTGTTCAAAATTACCTTTGAGTTCCAGGAAGGAAAGCAAATGCTGATCATTATTGAAAACCTGCCAGTTATTGGCATTATCAGGTACACTAGGCCGATGGACCATCTCAATGGTGAATTTATCCTGAGAAAAGTCAGGATGAGGAATCAGCAGTGACCCTGAGACAGCCAACGAATCAGCCCTGCTGTTCTTTTCCCTAGGTACTGCTTCAATAGAGAAAGCATCAAGGAACTCAATAGAATCCCAAACCTGATTCCGGTAATGCCTTAACCTTCCATTTTTTACTTGAAAAAGGTTTCTGACCTGCTTTACAATCAACTCTGCGTCACCACGAGCCAGAAGATTCTTTATACCTTGTTCTTTGGCCACCTGCAATCCGAGAATGAGAGCTTCGTATTCTGCTGTGTTATTAGTGTTCTCGAACTGCAACTTAAATGAAAAAGGATGAAGGACACCTTCTGGTGACACCAGTAGAACACCAGCTCCAGAACCAGCTGAGGAACAACTTCCATCAAATTCTAAAATCCAAACCCCGTTAGGATCTCTAGGAGACACTTTGGGGGGTGGGATTTCGTCAGGGGACATAATCATGTAGTTTCCATGACCCATATCCTCATAGAGTATTTGTGCTCTAGGATCATCCGTTTTCTGCACAATATACTCAGACTGCTTTTCAGGAAACAACTTCTTCATTTGTCCATTGACAGGCACGAGTGCATGCGACCAGTCCATCTGGATTTCCCCACCCACATCTTTGCAGAAGTTCCTACTTAGCAACATCCCGTATGAAGGAGGGATATCTGCTACTAGGATGGTAGCCAACACTTTCTTTTCAGGCAAGGTAGCAAAAGCCACTTGTGCATCTTTAATCCTTCCAACCAGAGGCACTTCTTTACTCTCCATAGAGTAGCAAGATCCATAAGTACGAGTGAGGGTTAAGCCTAAAGCATGAGCTACTTTAGCTGGCATGACATTGTCTGAGGCTCCTGAATCTATGACACAATTACTGAGTCTATGGCCAGCTATGAGAAGTGTTACATAAAATGGTTTAATTTTGTCACCAGGTGAGGTGACAACAGCTACCAGACTGGGCTGTGGCGCAGAAGGAGGAGTAGGTAGAAGGCCTTTAGAAGTGGTCTTAGAGTTGGAATTAACAAAGTGGATCATTTTGGCAAAGGCTTTGGGATGGGTTTGATAGTACTCAGCTTCTGAGATTTGTACCTTGGTCTTTTTCAGGTGATCAACAATATCAAAGGATCCAGAAGTGGATGGGCCATCATCATTTGGAATTCTAGGCTTATCAACTTTAGGAGAAAAAGAAGAAGCAACTTTGGTAACTGGATTGATAGGACTCACCTTCTGTGTAGACGAAGTAGGGATAGGAGATCCTCTTCTTGCAATTACAGGGATAGTTGCCGACTGCTCCTTGGATTTCTTAGGTGGCTGGGTCACCTTCTCCCTCTGCTTTGTCTGTTCTCGAGTCATGACAGCAAAAGATTCGTTGTTCATGTCTGCTACCACTTCATCATAATCATCAATGCCCTCAGTGGTAAAGAAATTCACTCGAGATCCCTCAAGTTCCTCTGCCTCATCATCAAATTCTCTCGCAAACTCTTCGCAAGCTTCGTTATCTTCATCATCATCTGGTTCTTCCACCTCGCAGGTCGCATTGACAAGGACTCTAACAGGAGGTCCTTCAAGTGCTAATCTTGTTTGAGAAGTAGGCAAACGATTCCTGGGCTGGAAATTTCTCCTCGGAACGTCTGCATAAGGAGCGTGCTGAGCCAGTTGTTTCTTTATAGCAAGAAGATCATTCGCAAGTTTCTGAACTAATGGGTCAGTGTTAGGTCCAGGGGTGGAAGAGGAAGAAGCAGCAGACTTAGATTTGGAAGTGTCTCTTCTCAACTTCCCTGACATGATCAAGTCATCCTCGACACTAACAGCCAGTTCTTGGTCCAGAGCTAACGTTCCGAGATTAGCCCTTCTTAGTGCATAACTAACTTTAGGTGATTGGGCATTCAGAAAGAAACATTTTTGAATCCGATCAACAGGTCGAGTGTTTGTTGGAATTTTATTTATCAACCTGTTGAATCGAGCCACAAACTCTCTCATGGGTTCTTGCGAATCTTTCTTTATCTGAGAAATTTGGGCAAGCAAAGCATGCACATCTTTTGCCGGCTTGAAACGATTCTCGAACTGGGTTCTCATGGTGTCCCAGTCGGTTATAGCACCGGCAGGAAGGTGATAGAACCAATCAGCAACATTATCCTGTAATGTCTCCACGAACAGCCTTACAGAGACGTCTTCATGTTCAACTCCCAAAACTCCACAGGCAACAATGAAAGCTGCGATGTGTTCATCAGGATGCACTTTGCCATCGCCTTTGAATTTGGGGAAGTTCTTCCGGTTACCTCTGGGTAACTCATGTAGAGGCTGAGCAAGGGCCAGGGGCCCGACACGATGACCCCATGGTAATGGTGCCGCCATTCTTGGAAAAACGGCTTGGAGAGGAACTTTAACACCAGCGAGGATCAAAGCTTGTAGATTGGGACTAGCAGGCTTTGAAGGAATACCACCCGCAGGACTTCTTTCTTGAACAGGTGGTGTGCTTGTCGAACGAGTCCTTCTATTTCTTGTTGAAGGGAAAGGAAAACCCTGCTGCTCCAAAAGTTGAAACTGAGAGTCTTCAATACCAAGGGTCCTTCTCCCTCGAGTAAAACGCGGAGTCGCCAGATCAAAAGATGATCAAAAATTACTGAACTGGAATGTGATTTTCCCCAGCGGAGTCGCCAAAAACTATTGGTCGTCAAATAGGACTTTTAAGAAGAGCAACAGTCAGGGGACAAGAAGTCCCTCCTCTTTAATGGGAGAGGTTCCCTTATTCAGAAACGAACTTATTTACAAATATACAAAACATGATTTTATAGTTGAACTTGGATATTACGAAAGTGTTTTCCACAAGGATCATCAGTTACAAAAGGACTGAGGAAAGGGAATACGAGGGTGAGCAGAAGAGCAACATGCAGGATTATAGATAGCAGAATAATCCTTTATGTATACGAAGTTGCAGTGAATTTAAAACAAGATCGTTTGTACAAGATGAGATTACCAGACACAAAGTTCTGTAAATAATCTTCTTCAGATTCATTAATCAAGGACACAAAGTTCCTTCTTGGTTATACAAGATCACTATACTCGCAATATTTGAAAATATGCAATCAGTGAGACTAACGAACTAGAAACAAATGATCTTCACGAAACTAAAAGAAAACACAGAGATAACAGAGATTGGATAGACAATGAATGGAAAGCCCTTTTGTATTGATTTCTCTCTAATCTATTTACACTTCCAGAAAATATGCCAAGTTCTTCCTCCTTTTTTGGAATGGCGTGGAAAGGCCATTATATAGCTTACAAATCAGTTATTCTTTGTAACCGCTTCTTTAACCGAGAATAGTTAAGGACCGCCAATCGTAACGCCTTAACTTCTTACAAAGAAAACGGAAAAAGAAAGGGAAGAAGAGAAAAGAACAAGGAGAAGAAGACAGGTGGCCAGTCACTGAGAGGGACCCACCGTCTTCGGAAACCGCTGCTTGAATTTTCTTCCACGTATCAGCTATGTCCTTGCCACGAGGGACACACCAGAATTTTCATCTTGAGGATGACAATGAATATCTTTGAAAACTGATGTAACCAACGTCTTGAGAGCTTCGTTCTTCTGCCAGCTGTCCTTGAAATTTGATCTTCAGATTGATAGCATCAGAGCCGCAACTTAAATTCATATTTTAGCATATTCGGGTCGAGCGGGAAAAACTAAGTATGAATTGCATTAGGTTCGCTTGGGACATGTGAGACGCGAATGCGCGAAACACGCGGTTCGGCCGATTCGGGTGAAACAGGGAGAAGATGCACAAATGCATTTTGGGACATTTGGGACGAAAACGCGCGAAGGACGCGGTTCGGGTGTTTCGGCTGAAATTGGAACAGTTTGCATTTTTTTTTATTTGGGACAAAGAACTCTGAGGTACGTGACTCGGGAGTTTCAGCCGATCAGGGAACAGAGAGCAATTTGGAACTCGGGACAGTTGGGACAAAATTGCGCGAAGGACGCGGTTCAGGCGAATCGGCTAAAAATGGAACAAAAGGCCCGTTTGAACTTTGGGACATTTGAGACATGAAAGCGCAGTTCCGGAGTACGAATCGGCTCGGCCGGTTCGGGCGAAAATGGAACAACTCGTACTTTTTGATTTGGGACATTTGGAACAAGAAAGTGTGAAGTACGCGGTTCGGGTGATTCAGCCGAAATTGGAACATCTCGCACAAAATTTTTTGGGACACTTAGGACAAAAAGTTCCGACGGGCCCGAAAATGGAACAACTTCAGGGATTTTGGCCGACTGGGGAATAGAATGCACTTTCGTACTTGGGACAGGTGGGACAAAAATGTCCGACAGGCCCGAAATACATATAAAATGACCCGAAACACAGATTTTCTCAATTTTCACGGCTTAGGCACTTTAGAGGAAAACACTCATAACTCAAAATTTTGAAATTTTACTTTCATTAGGGCAGGGAATTTTGAGTGGACAACAATTTCCAGTCGCAGGAATATCCCAATCTTGCTATTTTCCACATCTAGCGTGTGCCATCAGAAGCTTATAGTGGTGTTTTGGGTGCCCAACAAGTTTGTGGATAAGGAAATACGATCAGAGGTTGCTATTGCATGAGTGCTTGGTAGAGGTACGAGTTGTGGAAGCTCCAATCAGGCATGTTAAGTCTAACCTTGCAATGTTTTGCTACCTGTTTACAATTCAAGGAAATGAATGATTCTCCTTCCTGAAATGCCATCTAAAAATCAGATTTTTTGGTTGTTTATTAATTTCCATGAGTGTACTAGTTGTCCCTCTTTGTCTTCTTCTGAATCAGTGGTTTTGGGTGACTGGCTTACAAAGTGGGAACTACACTTTTTTTCCTTTACTCTTTTACATGTATTTGGATGTGAGCAATATTATACGGCTAGAAATTCTTACACTTAGCTTCCCATAGGGTGATTCTGGTAATGGGTTTGGATGGTATGAATGCTTAGCTAATTTGATTACTAGTAAATCTTGGATGCAAGGAGATGAAAATCTAATAGTAATTATAGCTCTTTGGGTTTGCTCAAAATAGTTATCTATTAGTATTTAATATGTGGCAATAACGTTCTAATTAGACTTTTTTTTATCAACAATGAATCTTGTATTTCATTCATATTTTTTGGGGTAATTATGTCATCTGTAATGGCTCTTGAAATTCGGTGCGCTGCTAGCCTATCTTTCTTGCTTTCACTATATTTGAAGGTGTGTATTCTACTGATTAAACAGGAGGTTTCAAAACCTTGTCTGGGTATTCTTTTTTGTACTACTTGTTAGCTTCACCTCTGTGGTGGAATTATTAGATTCTGGCTGCTAGTTATACGATGAAACGTGGAGTATAGGAATTGGAAAACACAGAGTAATTTTATCCCTGAAATCGTATCTCCTTATGTTGGGTGTTTCTCTGAGGTATTTTCCTTGTGTATGGTGTGGATTCTAGTTTTCATCCCAGTTCTTTGTTATGATATTTTTGGGGGAAATTTATGAATCCTTATCTTTACCCTGGAGATAGTTACTATGATTTGAATCCATGATTGTTTGGGAAGATCTCTCATATATTCTTATTTCTTTTTAGGATTTCATTTCTATGTTTGCCATACTTGAATTTTTTAACTGGAGTAGGTACATTATATTTACATCATGTAACCTATATGAATATTGTGGCATCTTTGATCAATTAATTTTTTCATTCTGGAACTTTTCTATGTTTCTAATCTTAAATGTGATGTCAGTTTCTTTTGGGAACTAGGGCTGGATCAAGCAAGTACATGGGTTTTCTCTACTTTGAAGTGGTCTACTCTATAGAGTGGATTGATGTATTTGGAAGGGAGCTTCATAACCCTGAATCTATTATAATTAATCTTATCTTAATTTGTCAAATTTATTCCTTGCTGAGAGGTTATTGAAAGTATGTGAATCGTTAGTGAACGTTATTAATGGTCATAAGTTTATGACCAAACATCTATGTTTGGATTCTTAATTCGAAATGTTTTTGGGATGACTACAGTCATTATTAAAACATGGCTCCTATAGACTCATGACATTTGATGATATGTTATAAGGATAGTCATGAGGTTACAAATGATTATATTTATATAAATACAATGTGGCTTATGCCAGAAAATTGTTAAAAATTATTAATGACATTTGGGGTACCTTTCCTTTATATTAAATTTATATAAGTTGATGAGTATGATGGAGTTTTTTTAGAATGATGGATTTTTTTTATTCATTTGAAATGAATTTTGAAAAGTGGTTTTGATTATGTTCACTAGTATTACTTTTAAAAGATCTTGCGAGGATGTGGTAAACTTCTTGTTTAGACTGTAACTATGGATTGTTTTTCAGGAGGGTTATGAATCCTATAATGATATGAAACCTAGAAGGATGTTTAAATGATAATCTCATCATAAATGGACTTGAAAGTTATGAGGATTTTCATTGTGCCTTGCTTTGTTTATCAAGTAACTTGGTCAATGAGTAATGTTCATTTTGGGTTTTTTCAGCTAACATTCTTCTCTTATCATTACCTTGTGGAGTCTCTTTTCGATGAGAGAATATAGTTTGTGGGTTGAATCCAAATAATTTGATCACGTGATGGTAATTCCTCCTTGAAATAATTTGATTTCTCTATCTTTTACGCCAATGAGACCTTCCTCCTGGAAGGATTGATTTATTTTTTATTTTTAGTTTCATGTCTTCAATTATAAGTAGTATTCTTTGGGCTTCTCAAAGATTTTACTGATTGATCATTCAAGTATTATTTTTCAATCACATAATATATAGGATTACATGATTGAAATCCCAATACTCTTGAATTTCGTTCCCAACTTATAAAGTCTA